>JACEFZ010008674.1:0-82500 GCA_014155875.1 Cepaea nemoralis
GGAACTACTAGCTCTAAGCGCCTATCTAGAAGCTAACTACGTACGAGAAGTCAAAGAATCTATTTGCTTAACACAGAAGAGACCTAGCCACCATCGCGGCCAACATGCAACTGCTATCTCTGCAACAACAGTAGTAGGACTGATGGTCCCTATGTGATCTGGAAAGAGGTCATAGTGACTCATTAGCGTGCACGGGGACAAAGTCTAGTCGTGTGAAGAATGCAAACTCGTGACACAGGTTAGTGCACCTATGGTTGTATAGCGTTGTATCTCTGTGTTGGCGTCTCCGCTCCGCTAGTGATGTGACGCTCTATTGCATGCACACGTAGCAGCAGTATGAGTTGTTGTGTTCATAATCTCAGAGAAGAAAATAGCAGTATTTGTTGTGTCATGGATTGACTGGTACGATGTTGATGTGTAGGTAGATACTCTTTCGGCTTTGACTAATAATAGCTGTGCTTGTTACTATAATACTTAAAACTGATGTGAACTAGCTGAGGGACGTCACCAACTACAGCTATGAAAGCTCACACAGAGTGAGTATTGTCTGTCTCACTCTCTGTTGTACAGCTGATATCATTCTCACAGGTGAGCTATTGTCTGTCTACTTCATGCTGACAGCTGAACTCACACAGGTGAGCTATTGTCTGTCTACTCTCTATTACAGCTGAACTCACACAGGTGAGCTATTGTCTGTCTACTCTCTATTACAGCTGAACTCACACAGGTGAGCTATTGTCTGTCTACTCTCTATTACAGCTGAACTCACACAGGTGAGCTATTGTCTGTCTACTCTCTATTACAGCTGAACTCACACAGGTGATGCTAGCTGTCTGTCCTACTCTCTATACAGCTGATACTCACACAGGAGCTATGGCTGTCTACTCTCTATGACAGCTGAACATTCAACACAGGTGAGCTATCGTACTGTACTACTCTCTATTACAGCTGACTCACACAGGTGAGCTATTGTCTGTTCTACTCTATTACAGCTGAACATCACACAGTAGTGAGCTATGTCTGTCTACTCCTCTAGTACAGTCTGAACTCAGCACAGGTGAGCGATTGTCTGTCACTACTCCTCTATACAGCGTGACTCACACAGAAGTGAACTATTGTCTGTCTACTCTTTATACAGCTGAAACTCACCAGGTGAGCTATATGTCATGGTCTATCTGCTATTCTACAGCTGAAACTACACACAGGTGAGCTATTGTCTGTGTATACTCTCTATTACAGCTGAACTCACACAGAGTGAGACTATGGTCTGTTACTCTACTACTACAGTCTCGAACTCACACAGGTGTCCTATGTGGCTGTCTACATCATCTATTACAGCTGAAACTCACACAGTGGTGAGCTATTGTCTGTCTACTCTCTATACAGCTGAACTCACACAGGTTGAGCTATGCTTCTGTCTACTTCTCTATTACAGGCTGAACGCACACAGGTGAGCTATTGTCTGTCTTCTCTATATTACAGCTGAACTCACACAGGTAGATCTATGTCATGTCTACATCTTCTTAGCAGCTGAACTCCACAGGTGAGCTAGTGTACTGTCTACTCTCTATGACAGACTGGATCTGTCACACTAGTGGAGCTATGTCTGTCTACTCTATCATTACAGACTGAACTCACACAGATGAGCTATGTGTCTGGTGTCCACTCTCTATTACTAACTGAACGCTCACACAGGTGAGCTATTGTCTGTGTCTGCAGCTTCTCTATTATACAGCTGAACTCACCAGGTGAGCTATGTCTGTCCACTCTCATAGTTATCAGCTGAACTCACACAGGTAAGGTGATTTCTGTCATCTCTCGATATCACTGAACTCCAAAGTATCTAACGTCTCAAACACTGTACATCCACCATCGGCAACCAGTGACCTCACAACATCACTGACACCAACACACACGGCAACCACGAGCGCTACACATAACATCACTGATCACCGTCATGAGCTAACAACATCCCTGATCACCCGACACATGCGCATTCATGGGGACTATCAACAGCACGACACCACAGCACGGCAACCATGAGCTAACAACATCACTGACACCCATGAGCTAACAATATCACTGACACCCACACATGACACCCATGAGCTAACAACATCACTGACACCCACACATGTCATTCATGATCTCTAATTCATCTAACATCACTAGACACCCATACATGACACATGAGCTAACAACAGCCACTGACATCGCACACATGGCAGTCATGACCTAAACACCCGTCACTGACATCCCACACATGGATCCCTTTTTGGACAAAAAACAGTGAGCTAACAACAGCACACTGACACACCACACATGGCATCATGATGCTAACAACTATTTTACACGGACACCCTATAACACTATGCATCCATGAGCGAACTAAACATCACTGACACCACACATGGCATCATAGAGCTAACAACATCACTGACACCACACATGGCATCCATGAGCTAACAACATCACTGACACCCACACATGGCATCCATGAGCTAACAACATCACTGACACCCACACATGGCATCCATGAGCTAACAACATCACTGACACCCACACATGGCATCCATGAGCTAACAACATCACTGACACCCACAACATGGCATCCATGAGCTCACAACATCGCATCGACACACCACACATGCATCCATGAGCTAACAACAATCATTGACACCTACACATGGCATCCATGAGCTACCAACATCACTGACACCCATGAGACTAATCAACATCACTGCACACCCTCACAGTGGCATCATGAGCTAACAACATCCGCACTAGACACCCACACATGGCATCCATGAGCTAACAACATCAACTGGACACCCACCACATTCGGTACATCCATGAGCTAACAACATCACTGACCCACATACATGGCAGCACATGAGCTATATCAACATGCACTGACACCCACACAATGGGCATCCATGAGCTAACGAACATATCACTGACACCCACACATGCATCCATGAGCTACATCAAACATCACTGACACCACATCATGGCATCGCACTGAGCGTAACAACATCACTGATCACCACACATGGCATCCATGAGCTAACAACGATCACTGACACACCATCACATGGCATCATGAGCTCAACAACATCACTGACACCCACACATGGCATCATGATGCTAACACATCAACTGACACCAGCACATGGGACATCATGAGCTAACAACATCACTGACATTAGGTAAGGCTAGCACTCTCGAAGAGACTCGAATATCATTGATGGTAACCGCATCAAGTGATGATGGGGTGTAAATAGAGTGTTACCTGTTGGGGGAGGGAGGATTCACATGATATCTTTACCTACTATTCATCAGCATACTCTGTTGTAGTACATGCAACTGGTTGTACGATGTCTGGAGTGGCCCAGTGGGAGATGTCTGTAGTGGCACAGGTCAAGTAGAGATGTCTGGAGTGGCCCAGTGAGAGATGTCTGTAGTGGCACAGGTCAGGTAGAGATGTCTGGAGTGGCCCAGTGGGAGATGTCTGGAGTGGCATAGGTCAGGTAGAGATGTCTCGAGTGCGCCAGATGGAGATGTCTGGAGTAGAGCATAGGTCAGGTAGAGATGTCGGAGTGGCCAGTGAGAGATGTCGGATCGTGGCCACAGGTCAGGTAGAGATGTCGGGATTTGTGGGCTTCATGTGGGAGATGTGCTGGAGTGCGCATAGGTCAGGTAGAGATGTCTGTAGTGGCATATGGCTACAGGGTATAGAGATGTCTGTAGGGGCAACAGATAGGAAACGATGACGACGATACGAACAACCACTTATTTCAAGGGTACACAGAATTGGCACGCAGCTGTCTCGTATCGCTACATTCGGCCTTCAATCACACTCATCTCATCATCCATCAATTGTGAATGTATAGCACATAGGAAAAGACATGGGCAAATGGATTTGTAGACATAAACAATGCATATCGCCAGGTTATGAGACAGGCAGACACAGCATGCAGCGCAACATTGTATAATTACATGTACGGAACAAATGACCCTGATACATATGTACATCATTACGCAAACTCACAGTTATGCAAACTCACAGTTATGCACTCACTCAATAACACACAAATACACTCTCTCTCACATATACATATACTCAGTCACAATCACAAACTCACTGACAAATGTTTACTTATGCACACTCACACATACATCAAATCGCTACTACATCACATCTTACACACACCCACACACACACAGTTTACTACCATATATCCTACTATGCATGTACCTATCATGTGTGCGACTTATCCGACTGCACAGTGTCACTCATCCACATGTGTCCGATTATCCATGTATCTTACTGTCCATGTATCATATCCATGTGTCTGACTATCCATGTATCCTATCCATGTGTCCGACTATCCATATATCCTACTATCCATGTATCCTATCCATGTGTCCGACTATCCATGTATCCTATCCATGTGTCTGACTATCCATGTATCTTACTGTCCATGTATCCTTCTAGACATGCATCCTACTATCCAAATATCCTACTATCTATACATCCTACTATCAACGTATCTGACTATCCATGTATCCTACTATCCATGTAACCTACTGTCTTTTATCTTACTTTACACACATCCTACTATCTATATCGTCCTACTATACACGTATCCTACTATCCATCTATCCTTTTATCCATTATCCTACTATTCATGTATCTGACTATCCACATATTCAACTATCAACTGCACCTGTACTATCCATGTATCCTACTTTCCACGTATCCGACTATCCATGATCCTAATATCCACATAGCCGATTGTCCAGTTGTCCTAATATCTGCATATCCTACTATCCATGTATCCTACTATCCACACATCCTACTATCAATGTATCTGACTATCCTATTATCCATATATCTTACTATCCATGTATTCTATTTGACACGTACCCTACTATCCATGTATCCTACTATCTATTATCTTACTATCCATGTATTCTACTAGATACGCATCCTACAATCCATATGTCTTACTATACACATATCCTACTATCCATCTATCCTATTATCCATTATCCTACTATTCGTTATCTGACTATACATCGTATTTAACTATCAATGTACCGACTATTCACGTATCCAACTATCCATGTATCCTATTATCCATGTATCCTTCTATCCGTGTGTGCTTGTATTATGTTCTGTCTGTATTATTTATTAGTATATCCATAGATGCTTAAATGTCATTGTCTTTTAAGTTTATTATGTGTTTAGTTTAGTTTAGTTTAGTCGACGGATCAACATCACGGCACACGGGTGTAACCCGTAAGTGCTCCATTCTACTCTTAACTCAAGCCTGAGTCCAGAGAATCTCATCTCAGTGCACGAACTCCGTAGCACCGGCGAGGATCTTGAAATACTTTGGGTAGATTTTTAACACAAAATTTTGCCCAGGCAGTGCTGTTAGGCTACTCTTTTTTGATTTCCAACTGCCAAGGGATTTCTTACGTGCGCAACAATACACACGGGCGTCCGATCTCACTACCCAGAGACCTGGGGAAATTTTGTTACTAGAAGTCCACGTGAAAAAAATCGTTGTCTTCACCAGGGTTTGAACCCGGGACCTCCAGCACTTGAGGCGGACACCATACCTTGAGACCACTCAGCCCCCCTCCACTACAAGAGTTAATGGTACCAATTATCACACTATAAGAATTAACAGTACTGGCTAACACGCTACAAGAAACGCATAAACAAAACAGTCACACCAAGGACTAAGCTTATTAGGTAGGCGACGGAACCATTCATGATTGCTTGTAGTGGTCATTTACCCATATGGGCATCTGCTGCAAAGCCTTCTGGGACTTTAAGCATTAACAAAACCATTAACATACTAGAAGGGTTAACAGTGCCAAATAATGTACTACATGAGTTAATAGTAGCAGTTAACACACTATAAAATTAATGGTACCAATTAACACACTACAAGAAATAACAGTACTGGTTAACACACTACGAGAAACACATAAACATGTAGACATCAATCATTGCAAAAATAACAAGCAACTTTAGCTTTACATAAAATATAACACACTAATTTAAAGAACAAGCCATAGGTATCACACACATGACATTTTTAGTTGACAATAATAGGCAATCTTGGCCATGTTGGTATTGGGTACAAATATGGGACATCTCAATTCCTGTGTAGTTTGTCCTATCTGAGACAAAATTGAAGGTTGTAGTTCTACATGTGTTCCACTTTGTTAGCAAAGTCTTGTATTTGTCTTCTGATCTTCTTCAGAATCTCTTCTTGTGATGCCCTGGGAATGTTCCTGAATGTATTTGGAAATATTCGCTGTTGTCTCATGCCCCAGTGCTTCCATGATGTCCTCACCGCTAAATTTCTTCCATAAATCAGAAGCTAATTTTATTATAGCAAGCTTCTCTACCACATGTGAATTGCCTGTATTAGCCCATATCAATACTGCGATGGGCTCAAGCAGATTGAAGTCCAAAAGAGATTCCGCCATTTTTATACAGTACACTTTTGATTGTGTGTGATGTTAATAATCATAATACAATTATGGTCTTGTGTAACCACCCACTGTTTACTTCCAGGTGGAAGTAATATATCCTTTGTGTGTCTATTGAAGAACATCCTGTCAGAATGTGTCTAGTTTCTACCCCAGTTCCCTCCAGCAGTCTTCCATGTTTTACTGACAGTCTCTTCCATGTTTTACAGGCAGTCTTGTCCATGTTTTACAGGCAGTCTAAAATCTCCATCCAGACAGAGTGTGTGTGTTTGTGGGGGAGGGGGCCTGTATGGCTCTATTGTTCATTTGGTGATAGTTTCACACACACGATGCAGTTAAGTCAAGTAAGTAAAGTAAAATAGATTCCATTTGATATTGCAACATGGCGATGTCTTCACGTGTACAATGACGTGATCTCTCTAGTGTGTACAATCAGTTTTGTCTTCATGGGTAAAACCATGTAGTATTTTGTTACCTTAGTGTATCCACAGACCGCAACGATATTCTGCCCAATTTGCCCTTTCAACTCTGGCCCATGACTCAGATGGGGATTACCTACCTCAACGAATGTTTGTTACAGAACTTCAGCCGCCACCACATGACCAGATCAAGGTGTCAACTTGGACCCGGACTTCCATAAATCAGAACCTAATTTTATTATAGCAAGCTTCTCTGCCATATGTGAATTGCCTGTATTCACCTATATCAGTACTACGATGGGCTCAAGCAGATTGAAGTGCAAAAGAGATCCTGCCATTTTATACAGTGCACTTTTGATTGCGTGTGATGTTAATAATCATAATACAATATGTTCTTGTGTAACACCCACTGTTTACTTCCCAGGCGGAAGAAATCCTTTATGTGTCTATTGAAGAACATCCTGTCAGAATGTGTCTAGTTTCTACCCCAGTTCCCTCCAGCAGTCTCGTCCATGATTTACTGACAGTCTCGTCCTTGTTTTACTGGCAGTCTCATCCATGTTTTACTGGCAGTCTCATCCATGTTTTATTGGCAGTCTCGTCCATGTTTTACTGACAGTCTCGTCCTTGTTTTACTGACAGTCTCGTCCTTGTTTTACTGGCAGTCTCATCCTTGTTTTACTGGCAGTCTCATCCATGTTTTACTGGCAGTCTCGTCCATGTTTTACTGGCAGTCTCATCCATTTATCTAGCAGAAGTGGCGGACGGCGTGTCCACGACATCGTCTTTCCCTCAACTTTCCTAGGTGAAACTTTCTATATTTTACTGATACACGGAGAGACAAGTTAATAAAATGAGAGCTTTTCTAGCAGTTTTGTTGCTAGGTCTTGCATATGCTGATCCAACGACTTATTTCGAGGAAAAATTCGCTGACGAAGGCTGGAAACAGAGATGGGTGCAGTCCGAACACAAGTCTGATTTAGGCAAATTTGTTTGGACGGCCGGCAAATTTTATGGCGACGCAGAAAAAGATACAGGAATACAAACATCTCAAGATGCCAGGTTTTATGCCCTGTCTGCCAAATTTGATAAATTCAGCAACGAAGACAAAACACTTGTTGTGCAGTACACCGTGAAGCATGAACAAAACATTGACTGTGGCGAAGGCTACGTGAAAATCTTCCACAGCAACCTGAACCAGAAGGACATGCATGGAGATACACCATACAACATTATGTTTGGGCCTGACATTTGTGGACCGGGAACCAAGAAAGTTCACATCTTCAGCTACCAGGGAAAGAATCTCTTAGTTAAAAAAGACATTCGTTGCAAGGATGATGTGTACACCCACCTGTACACACTGATTGTATTCAGACAACACATATGAGGTGAAGATCGACAATGAGAAGGTTGAGAGTGGAAACCTAGAAAGTGATTGGGATTTCTTGCCTCCAAAGATGATTCCGGATCCAGATGCCAAGAAGCCAGACGACTGGGATGAGCGTGAAAAGATTGATGACCCCGAAGACAGCAAGCCTGAACACACCCCTGACCCAGATGCCAAGAAGCCAGACGATTGGGACGATGAGATGGATGGAGAATGGGGGCCACCCATGATTGACAATCCTGAATACAAGGGAGAATGGAAGCCAAAACTGATTGATAATCCAAACTACAAAGGCAAATGGGTCCATCCTGAAATTGATAACCTAGAATATGTGCCAAATGAAAAACTGTGCAGGTATCCTGACTTTGGTGCCATTGGTTTTGACTTGTGGCAGGTCAAGTCTGGAACTATTTTTGACAACATCCTCATTACAGATGACGTCGATTACGCAGAGCAATTTGGTAAAGAGACATGGGGAAAGACAAAGGATGCAGAGAAGAAAATGAAAGAAGCCCAGGAAGAAGAGGAAAGGAAAAGTCAAGAGGAGGAAGAGAAGAAAGAGGAAGAACCTAGTAATGAGGATGAAGATGACAAAGAGCCAGAAGATGAAGATGCTTATGCACCAGAGAAGGATGAATTGTAGACATGAGGCCATAAATTGTATTTTCATTCTCACGTGAGGTAGTAAATTGTGTAAGCATGCATGACATGTGTGTATGCTGATGATGGTGTATGGTGTTGCTTGGCAATATGGTGGCGGTGTGCAGGTTGTCTGGCGTTCTGTTGCAGCTGCATGTATGCAGAACTTATTTAGTAGCGTGACAAATGGGAAGACCTGAGTGTAATGGCCAAAGTTTGTATGTCTGTCACAGCATTTAGTCTATCTGTTCTCTGTGAACTATTGTAAACAAATTAGTAGTTAAGTAATATATTTTCTTACTCCTTCTACCCTGAGGTGTAGTTGCACAAATAATATTGTACAGGATGGCCCAACAATTATCTGGACCAGTTTGTTGGGAAGAAATAATCTAGAATACTTGTAACAACTGACAAAATTGTCTTTTCTGTCCAGCTGATTATTAGCATGCTGCAATATCACATTGTTGAAAGTTATAAACCTACAAGTAGCAAAGGCAAGTGTTTCTGCTGATATTGACCCTGTTCAATGCTGGGCAACAAGTGAAGATAATGTTGGCAAACCCTGTACTTGTTGATCTGCTTCTCCTGCATCCTGGGCTGTAGAGGTACTAAATACTACTAGCCTGTTAAGTTGTGTTATCACGGTTGTACTCCATTGTGCACTACTTCCTGACATGCTATATTTATGGTTTTATGAACTACTGATGTTCATGTCAGGATCCATTCATTGTTAGCTTAGATGTATTTATATTTGGTGGAGAATGCTGGATGATTGGCTGTTACTATGCAGTGATTTTATTGTGAATATTTTATTGAATGTATTGTTTTATGTGATGTAAATATGTGACAGATGGAAACACTGACTATTTTCATTAAAGGAATATTTTCACACTCTGAACATTTTCATAAAATGACATATTAACACTGAACATTATTACCAAATGAACATTTCCAGAAGTTTATTAGACTAGAGATTCCATACTTTAATAGTCTTCAGTACACTGAACAAATATATTGTAGCTGGCAATCAGTGGAACAGTGACGAGCGACAGACACTGAGCCCAGTCCCTGGGTCCTGATGGGGGATAGGTGCAGGCTAACATGGGGTGGCGAAGCTGTTGCAGTCAGTGCTGGGGTTGAAGCAGAGGCGTAGATACACAACTCGAAAACGTTCATCACGTCTTTGTCTTTCTTGAGAACACACTTGGCTAACTGGGTCACGATGGAGGCACACACGTTCATGACACTCGCCCGCTTCCCCTTGGGACAAGTTGAAGATCTGGATTCTGGGCACGTCAGTAGTGTGGTTGTTCTGGTGGGTTGTTAATGTGGAAGGCACAGTTTCTCTCACCCACGAACCCAGTCTGCTTGCAAGTCTCTTGGTAGACATCATCGGCTTCATTGAAGGGTGAGTCACACATTGTAGTAGGGTAGACGTTTTCTTTGAGAAGAGAGGTACGTTGCCCTGGATGAGACAGAAAACGTTACCAGATGCCTTACAACATAATGTCCCACTAGAGTGCGTCATATGTTACGTGAGAAGGCGAAATAAAGAATAAATAGTAGACTTCAACATTGTGAAGGGCAAGGTATGTCATTTTTGAGATAGAATACCTGAGACAGGGTGAAAGTGAGATATGGGTGAATAGGACATGGTTGCTTGGTAGATGAATCTTCTTCAAGACTGATTTTTAACTCTTAAATCCCACATGTTGAAGCCTAAAACGTTTACTAGTTAGTTAGTCGCGGTTCTAACTTCACGGCAACGGATCGTCCCCATATTGCTCCGTTCCTGTGCCAGTGAATATCACAGAATTCTCCTCACTGCCCCATGTGAACAATGGAATAGACAGGAGTGTCGGCAAGCCAACAGCCCGCACAGGTACACTGTGCATAATGCCGCCGCCAGAATACCAACACAAAAGTCCTCCACGAAAAATACAGTTCATCGTCGATGAAAACGGCAGTCACCAGCAAGACTTCATTGACCGGGGTTTTATCCCATATGGCTCGGTCTCTTTCTGCAGGGCGACCCACCGAAAGCGCCGCACAAAGCACGAACTCCGTAGCTACAGCGATGACTCCCAGGAGTCTCCTGAAAAATGCACTCGTGAACCGAAAAGGCAAACCAGTCAATCCAGCAACAGCCGGCCGTCATCGTTCCGAACATGCAGTTCACGTGAAAAATAACCGCGGGCAGATGCAAAAGCATTCTACGCGAAATTAACAGCTCACAGTGTCGCGCCACGCACTCACTCAGTAGCAGGGCGATGGAACCATAGCCTCCTTAGTCGCCTCTTACGACGTGCATGGTAGGCAACAGTGTTACTATTCTTTGCTCCCCCGTATGGGCTCCGGCAACACACGGGCATGTGTTGTTTCGTTTCCAAGACGTTTACGCCCATGAAAAGGTCGTGTAATGAAGCTGAGACTGTTCCATCTACACAGTACCAAAGTACTGTCTACCGACCCAGTACCAAAATACTATTAACTGATCCGAAACCAAAGTACTGTCTACTGATCCGATATAAAAGTACTGTCTACCGACCCAGTACCAAAGTACAGTCATCCGATATAAAGGTACTGTTACCAACCCAGTACCAAAGTACTATCTGCCGACCCACTACCAAAGTAATAACTACCAATCCGATACTAAAGTACTATCTACTGGCCCGATATCAAAGTACTGCCTACCGATCCGAGACCACAGCACTATCTGTATCATCATGTTCTTTTTAACGAGCTTTCCTTAGTTTAGTTTAGTCGTTGGATCAACATCACGGCACACGGTTTAACCCATAAGTGACTCCGTTTTCCTCCTAACTCAAACCTGAGTCTGGAGAAACTCAGCTCAATGCACGAACTCCGTTGCATCGGCGAGGATCCTGAAATACTTTGGGTAGATTTTTAACTCGAAATTTTGCCCGGGCAGCGCCGTTAGGCTACTCTTTTTCAATTTCCAACTGCCAAGGAATTTTTTACGTGCGCAACAATACACACGGGCATCCGATCTCACTACCCAGAGACCAGGGGAAATTTTATTACTGGAAGTCCAGGTGGATTTTTTAAATAAATCCCGGTCCTCACCGGGGCCTGAACCCGGGACCTCCAGCACTCGAGGCGGACACCATACCTCAAGACCATTCAGCCCCCGAGCTTTCCTGGATTACTGCAAGCGAAGATAACAGCGAAATGTTGAAGAGTTCTACCACAGCGTCATCATCTTAATACCAGATCAAGGCTCAGGATGGTATTGCACGCTGGGAGAGATGAGTTCCAGGCTGGGGAGTTTTTTTCTCCATGGTTTGGGGTATTTCATTAGGTCAAGGCTGGTAGTGTTTTCTACAAGGTTTGGGGTATTTCATTAGGTCTAGGATGGGGATGTTTTCTCCGCGGTTTGAAGGGTCTAATTATGTCTAGAATGGAGATGTTTTCCACACATTTACATATTTCCTTCAAGGTTTGGGGTGTCTATTAGGTCTAGAATATGGATATTTTATACAAAGTTTGGGGTGTCTCATTAGGTCTAGGATGGGGATGTTTTCTACATAGTTTAGGGAATTTCATTAGGTCTAAAATAGTTATGTTTTCTTCAAGATTTGGGGTGTCTTGTTAGGTCTATAATGGGGATTCCCATGATGTATAGAATGGGGTTGTTTTCTACCAGGTTTGGGGTGTCTCATTAGGTCTAGGATGGGGATGTTTTCTCTAAGGTTTGGGGTGTCTCATTAGGTCTATGCTGGGGATGTTTTCTCTAAGGTTTGGGGTATTTCATTAGATCTATACTGGGGATGTTTTTTTTTTTTTTTTCAATCTCTCGGGTATTTCATTAGGGCTGTCAGTTGATGTTTTCTTCAAAGTTTGGGGTATTTAATTAGGCCCACCTGGGGATGTTTTCTCCAAGGTTTACTATATTTCATTATTTCTAGACTGGGAATGTTTTCTACAAGATTTGGGTTATTTCATTAGATCTAGGCTTGGGATGTTTCCTACAAGATTTGGGGTATTTCATTAAGTCTAGGATGGGGATGTTTTCTCCAAGGTTTGGGGTATATTACCAGGTCCAGGAAGGGGGTGTTTTCTCCTGGGTTTGGGGTATTTCATTAGGTCTATGCTCGAGATGTTTTCTACAAGATTTGGGGTATTTCATTAGGCCTAGGCTCGAGATGTTTTCTACAAGATTTGGGGTATTTCATTAAGTCTAGGATGGGGATTTTTCTCCAAGGTTGGGGTATTTTATTAGGTCTAGGCTCGCGATGTGTAACAGTGTATAAGACTAACAACACTTGGTTTTAATACAAAGACTGTTTATTTTCTTGATGGTGACAATATGGCTTCCTTCCAGTTCCAAGCCGGGATGTAGACTGCCCCCTGACAACCCACTACGTCACGACTTGAGCATCTCTCCTCGCTTTCACTCCCAATGCTCAATCGTGCTGTAGCTGTTTCCCACTAGATCCTAATACCCTAATACTCCACTACTGTTACACCTCCCTATGTTTACTAAAGAATTTTCCTTATAAAGGAAAAAGTCTTTACTCCTAATCCCCTTACTCTATTCCCTCTTTTTCCTTATCTCTCACAGTTCCTCTAATCTTCCCCAAACCAACTCCAACTTAAGTAAATATTCTATTTCTTTAACTCTTTCCCCTGCTATATAGTCAACCCACTTCTTCTTCGTTTCTGGCCCTTCAAACAAACATAACATATTTACATATCCTTAATAACATTTAAATCTCAACTTTATACAATACATCATAACACATCTTCTTAAATACTTCTTTTCCACTTCATAAGCAATCCGCTTACCATTTCAAACGCTGATACCAACTCCCTTTTATCATCACCAACCCCACTAATTCTCCACTTTCAACTAACCTGAAATCACTTTCACACGATAGGAAGACAAAGAATCGGTGGCCACCGGAATTTAAAAGAAGAAATAGAACTCTTTCAAAAAAACAACACTCACCTAAATCACACACCCCTTTACCCCCCTATGTCATTTGAGACTTTATGTAATAAAGTCTAAAACACTTATATCTCCCACAGTACCACTCATTATGGTAACAGTTTACGCTGCTATCTACAGCATCAAATACCAATCATCAAAAATATTCTTCACTTCCAAGTGTCTATATATTACAGACACTACCTTACCTCAACCTCACATTGTAATGTTAACCACAAAACACATCTCGAGGACACAATTAAAAAGGTCTATTATCCCTTAAGACCTCCTCCAACATTATACACATCACTTCACATAACCTCATCACCTCGCATAACTAATCTTCTCCTATACCTCAGTCAAAAATTCTCTCTTAATGTCCATTTCTTATGGGCATATCTACTAAAACCTCCACTTATGCCGTTATCAACAGCAACCTTATACTACTCCTAACTCCTGTCTGTGACTACTTGCAATCGACTTTATCTCAGTCCATATATTACGGACTCTCAAAAACCCCATGTCATTATGTCTCCCCTATGTTCATTTCTCACTAACACACTTACACCCCTTTCCTATTGTACTGTTATCCACAGTGTCTAATCAAACATGGATCCAATTCATGTTTACTCTTCGTCTGGGGTAATTTTCTTATTCTTCTATAACCCAGCAATCTCGTGTATATCATGGCTCTTCTGACCCCACGGAAACTATGTTCAAAACTTTCCCCTCATTTACTCTACTGCTGTATTCATTAATCTTTTCTTCTCCCATAGTGGCCTTCCAATCCCATATTTTTCTAATTAATGCTGACTTTAGTGTATCTCTAAACTTTCCCATAACCATTTTACTTGTGTAGTAACCCCGTCGTATGTTTCCAACACTTCATAGCCATATTAACCTCTCTACGCTGATTATCACAGCAACAAAATACCCATGAACTTATTCTTCACAAAGAGAATGTGTCTCTCTATTAGCTCTCAGTAGTTTTATTAACTCTTTTCTGAACGAAGGGTCCTAATTAAAGCCCCCTGTATTGTCTTTATTCTAGACAAAACCCTGTAAATTAAACATAACTTAATTAACTACTATTTAACATACAAAACAGCGAAATAAAATCACAACAGAACATCATATCCCCCCCCCAAATTTTTATAACAATCATTTATGTTTCCCCTCAACTCAACTAAAGGTATGATGATGATGGTGATGATGATGGTGATGATGATACAACATACATCCTATTCTATTGTTACCTAATACTACTGGTCTCTTTTACGGACCAGTAGTTTGTATGCACAATTCTAAGAACACAATAATCCTATTCTAAAATAATAACAATCATTTTACAAGACCAAACCAAGCATAAAAAACATTTTATATATGAGGCATTTCAACTCAGACTCCACAAAACAAGTGTCTTCTCACTAAAGAGAAGGTTTTCAAAAAAAAAATAATTCCCTTTAAAATTAACTACGTACAGTGGCCCATCCTCATTGGCCTTCTATATGAATCCCTGTAACACATATTTATTCCTACAATTCATACCTATTTTGTTATAAAACAAAACAACTCAATGCCAAGCATTAATGCCAAAATACGTATATACATATACATATATATATTTATCTGTTATCTACAGATCATCATAACGCGGAACAATACTTGTTCCCCTCAACCAAAATCACTACTCAACAACTGACCGTTCCTTTTTCTGGAAGTCAAACATTGATTATCTCCCCTCACAATTTTCTATCTTTTTCCAGCCTAACTCCTAATACATCATAACATCTAAAATATCCTCTTAAGCAAGCACTGTAAACTACAGGTCGACTCATTTATTCTATTACTAATGTGGCGATTATTCCAATGTCATCTCAATGTACCAGCCGTCATCTATCCAATTGTTTCCCTTGGCTTTGTACCAAACATCACTACAAGTTCCTAATCATTACTGTTAACTACAGTATCTCCACAATGCTACTCCCATCAAAAGAACTTGTCTATTTACTATAGACCTCTCACCAAACACATCTAATTCTACTTCATTAATTTTCTCGTCTATCCGACGCAATTACTTAACGTATCATTACTTTCTAACATCTCACCACGACTACTCTAAGCTATCCTCAAGTCTTTCCTAGCACTCTTGTATCGTGACGATAATCAAACCGGTCACCCTCCTCGGAACACGTTCTCCAACATTCATTTTACTAACCTTGTTTACCTCCGTATCTTTCACTCTTATTTATCGGAATTCTTTCAGAACTGCAACCCACGCCACTTATAACTGACAGCAGACCTCTCTTTTCTCGTTCCTGTTAAGAATACTAAACATGTTTTATGAAACATCATTCAGAATGTTAACTCCGTTTTCGTCATATAACTTCCATAATTTCCTTCCAACGTCAGATATTCTACGAAAAGACATCACAATTCTCCAATCATTTTCTTTCTATCTCTCAATTTTCGCATACTCTATGTTCCACATTTTATCAACGTCACTTATCAACCACTCTTCTCATATTCATA
The DNA here is from genome assembly GCA_014155875.1 of Cepaea nemoralis. Lineage (NCBI taxonomy): Eukaryota > Metazoa > Mollusca > Gastropoda > Stylommatophora > Helicidae > Cepaea > Cepaea nemoralis. The sequence continues at coordinate 16,445 of JACEFZ010008674.1, forward strand.
CGGACTATGATACACAACCTCGCTCTCATCTCACGACTACTCTCGCATCGCGACAACCTAACATCTCCATACTATTACTACAAAAAAAACACTTTAGACGCCACCTCAACATTCCAGCAATCACTCACCACAACCTAAGCGTATTGATCTCCTCTACACACCTCGACACAAGACATATCAACGCCACTCTTACATTTTATCTATGTATTTCACTTAGGCGACGTCACCACACCTCTCTCCTACTTCCTTCATCACGACGAACAGCTGTCTGACTACAGTTATACTCACGTATGAACAACGCACAACCAGACGAATTATTCCAGAGGACTTTCTCAATTCACTGCTTTCTTATATCTCATTTACAGCACTATCAACTATCTCTCAAACAAACTTCATTCCAACAGGTCACTAATCTCGTAACTATCATTCTATACTTCTCCACACAACAACTTTCTCAGACTTAATCAGCTTGTATTCTTTAAGCATCAACTTCTACAGTCTTTTACTTTTAATATTCTCGCGTTCAACTGGCTATTTTACACCCAGGATACTCAATTCCTCCTCAACCTATATCTCCTCACCAGACACTCTCGATTCACCTGTCAACCATACTATACTTACTTCTCAAACTCCCAAGCGAAACTATCTCAGACATCACGTCATAGCTCTGAGTCAAAGCATTTCTAGTACTTAGTTTATCTCTCATCCTCTACTAATTCTGTGCTGAATCTACTCTATTTTACTTACACCAGTTATACATCACTCGACGTGATTAACTCTCTATATCTATCCATTCCGGACAAAGGAGTATTTTTACCTAGTTTACTTTCCCTACATCACAACCAAACACACGATATCCTGTATTTCGTAATCCACGTGGAATATCATTTGCCGTACTTCTCTATCCTCAACAACACCATCGCCTACTCCTGTACCATGCGATGCTACACCAAAAAATTCATCTGCCTATTTTAGACAGCTCATATATCTATATGCTCAAACCGCAGTTCTTCTCATAATCCAAAACTATTTCATTTTCCTTCTTCCCCAATGGAATTTTAACCGTTATAGAGTGTGTCCAAGTTAAATACTTCACTGTCTCTTCAATACATTAACCCGTCTTTCTCTTATTATGTCATCTTCACTATCTGTTGTCAACCTGTTAAAGTACTCAGGTCTTAATTCTCTGAGTTTTCTTATGTTATCTTCTGTTGTCGAGGAGTAAATTCCCGCTATCTGTCTATCACTATTCTTCTTCTTACATGTTTTCTTTCTATTTCCTTTATTTGCGTCGGTCTGCTCACTGTTTCCTATATACCTTACGTAACGTTTGTACTTCCCCATTTCGTCTTCAGATGACACACTGACAATAGTTCCCTCATCAGATTCATTATAGTAGTTCACCGCAGCCACGTCAATTCCATTTCCATAGTCGCCTTTAGAACGTCTGAGTTTCTTTCTCTTTCTTGGTCTTCGTCCCTTAGCCTTCCCTACTTTCTTGTCATACAAACCAGTATCTAGTTCTAAAGAGTCACTAACCAAAACTCTGTCCGTCTGTCTACCAGTAACTACACCGTATGAGGGAACATCACGCTTCGATTCAGGATCTGCTCGTAGTGCAATCTCTTCATTCTCCGAATCATCAGTATTATATCTGTTTCAGCATCACTATAATATTCGGCGGTAGGAATATCTTCTCCGTAACCTGAACTCTGGCAGCTAATATTCCTACACCATTTGGGAATTAGTTTCATGTCTATACCTGATGAACTTGACACGGTAGTACCTCTATTAACTATCATACTACTATTTCTTTCTTCAATACTTCTCCTCTTTAGCTTTCTTTCGTTCTTGGTCCTCGTCTGTCTATCTTTCCTAACTTCAACCTTGTCTCCCTTAGTCAAATGAGTTGGTTTTGACTGAGTCTCTATTAAGTCAGTTTGACTTCCCTTTGTTATCTTGCCGGCTGGTTGTACCTGGACCGTTTTCTCTACTGTATCTACCTGAGTCTGTGTACTATTTTCTATCGTATTACCTGCCTGCGTCTGTGTCTCTTGGTTTCTTTTCTTTACTAACATCTTCGTCTTCTTTTCCTGTTCAATCCTAATATTGGCCAGTACTTTAGGAGTCGTTGAATTCTTATCTTTGTGTTCTACTCTGTCTTTCGATCCTGACTTCAAATATTGTCTTTGTCTCTTTTCAAACCAGTCGTTACGTCTTTTTCTAGCGGTTGCACTGTGAGAGGGCCAGTTCCATGATTTCCCTGAAAAGTTTCTCTCACGCCCACTTTTATATTTATAACTACTATACCAGTCCGACCTTTCACTATTACGTCTGTTCTTCTCACCGTCTTTTACCCTATAAGCATTTGGCCTTGGTTCGTCATAACCATATTGTCTTTTGTCTTTATCAAGCAATGGCTGTCTCCTGTTATTCCCTCCTACTCTGTTGCACTGTACATTAAATCTATAGGTCATCTAATCCATTTGTTCTTCTTCTTAACCTTTCTACAAAATTATTAACCTCATCGACCGCTACTTTCAATTCCTGTAACCATGCAGTCACGCGTCCTAATTCCTTATTCATATTTATCCAGTATGTTGTATGTTGACAATGTTCGGCAATGTAATCCAATCCACTATACACTATTATGAACCAAACAAGATGCTGTTTTAGTATTGTGTCTAACTTTGCTACTTACACTACCAAGTACCTGTCCTAACGAAATATCTAGGGCCTCCATATTGTAGATCTGAAATATGAAATACCCCCGTACAACACAAAATTGCAATATATATATCACTATATTAGTATAATATTAATCTTATTCAATTCCAAGTTAATTATTATAACACAAAATTTATATGTCAATTTTATATGTCCAATTATAATTTTACTTACTTAATTAAATCAATATTGTTCCATACTTTGCTTCCTTTGCGTTATCCGTTCAGTTACAAGTATTTGTTCCAGTTTGTGAAGTCTAGAGCGTGGGTGTCCCAGTTTTTGAACGATCAAAGAGCAGCACTTTCCGACAGCAAGTTTCAAAACGATCAAACAGCGATCAAAGAGCAGCACTTCCCGACAGTAGGTTTCAAATCGATCAGACAACGATCAGAGAGCAGTCTTGGTCAGCTCCCCGAAACAACGATGTATGGCAGCGGCTTTGGTAGCCCGTTGAAACAAACGACAACGCAGGTGGCGGCTTGGACCAACCTCTTGAAAATGGCAAAATTCAGGCTATGGTAAGCCCCTTTGAAGCGATAATTCCAGGCAACGGCTATGGTAAGCCCCTTGAAAACGATAAAGTTCAGGCACCGGCCATGGTAGGCCTCTTGAGGTAAAAAAATGCAAAACAGCGGCTATGACAAGCCTCTTGAGGTGAACAATGCAAAGCGCCGGCTATACCAAGCCTCTTGAGTTGTACAATGCAAAGCGACGGCTCTACCAAGCCTCTTGAGTTGTACAATGAAAAGTGACGGCTATACCAAGCCTCTTGAGGTAAAAAAATGCTCGACTGTAGTCCACAGGCCTCGATAGGGCACAACAAAATCTCACAGGGCCTCGATAGGGCACAACAAAACCTCACAGGGCCTCGATAGGGCACAACAACTTCACAGGGCCTCGATAGGGCACTGAAGAATGGTTGAACGTATCAGCCACCCAGGGACGGGCTCTTGAAACACAGTAAAGTTCTGAGATGAGCTGACAAGGGCTCGATTTTAATGACTTAGTTTACTGGGCCACAGCGATCAAAACCATCACTGGACGACGGTGATCAAGAAAATCAGTATTTCAGCCGAACTTGATAAGGAGCTTCGGTCCAAACCAATTATAGCCGTAAGTCTCATAGACGGCCATTTTCTTAGAATTTGAGAGCAGAAAAATTTCCTCAGTCCGTTAACAAGCAAGTGACCTTCAGACCAGCCAGGTTAAAACAACGGCTGCAATGACGGCAGTCCAAACTCACAGGAGGATATCGACCTACAGTTCGGTCACTCCAGAGCACAATAATAAGCGGCTCCCGACTTTGACAAAAACCTCCAACAGATAGTAGCTCCATCCAAAAACTGATTTCCATAGGTATGGCGGTTCCAAACGACTGTTCGAAAAAAACGTTTGTTCTAAGTTGCAGGTCTCAAAAGGTAGTCTGGTCTGGATCTTTTGATTGTTTCTTCTACAAGATTCTAAATTCCCTCTTCTTCTTGTTGCCGCAAGCGGAGAAAGGTGTTTATTAAAAATTCTCCATCGTTTTCTGCTGTTTATTAGTACTTCGCATTGCGTCCGCGACGGCAAAGTCCAGAATCCTGGTTAAGCGGCTCCAAAATTAGTCCTGTAACAGAGTACAGAACCAACAAAGACTGGGTTTTAATACAAAGACTGTTTATTTTCTTGATGGTGACAATATGGCTTCCTTCCAGTTCCAAGCCGGGATGTAGACTGCCCCCAGACAACCCACTACGTCACGATTTGAGCATCTCTCCTCGCTTTCAGTCCCAATGCTCAATCGTGCTGTAGCTGTTTCCCACTAGATCCTAATACCCTAATACTCCACTACTGTTACAGATGTTTCTGCAAGGTTTGGGGTATTTCATTAAATCTAAGATGGGGATGTTTCCTACAAAGTTTAGGGAATTTCATTAGGTCTAGAATAGTGATGTTTTCTTTAAGATTTAGGGTGTCTTATTAGGTCTAGAATGGGGATTCTGATTATGTCTAGAATGGGGATGTTTTCTACAAGGTTTCGGGTATTTCATTAGGTCTAGGATGGGGGTGTTTTCTACAAGGTTTGGGGTGTCTCATTAGGTCTAGGATGGTAATGTTTTCTACCAGGTTTGGGGTGTCTCATTGGGTCTAAAATAGGGATGTTTTCAGCAAGGTTTGGGGTATTTCATTTGGTCTAAATTGGGGATGTTGTCTCCAAAGTTTGGGGTGTCTCATTAGATCCAGACTTTGGATGTTTTTTACCAGGTTTGGGGTATCTCATTAGGTCTAGGATGGGGATATTTTCTACAAGGTTTCGGGTATTTCATTAGGTTTAGGATGGGAATGTTTTCTACAAGGTTTCGGGTATTTAATTAGGTCTAGGATGGGGATGTTTTCTCTGTGGTTTCTTCTTTGCGTTCATCCGGAGTGTTTGTTTTTTTCCAGATGTGATTGCGGTGTGTCTGGTTAGGCACCCTTGGATCGAAACCCTTAGGCCAATACATCCGACTTTTAGCGTGCATTTTTGACCAGGTTAGCATTCCTAGGAGACTCTCACTTTTGTGGTACTGTCCACCTCCCAGCTGGTCAAGTTGGAACAGTCGAAGACTTCACGGTCATATCCCTCAAAGGAAGGCAGGGACAGTCCATAGCATTTTCCGCCATCCTGGGTGGCTTCCATAATTGCAGAGCCGACACATAGCGCTCTGGTGCTGGGCTCACCGAGGGAATCGTCACGTCCTGCTCATGGCTGCTTTAATTCCTCACTTCAGTATATTGGGCATTTTGTTCGCCCCGGGCCGTTCCCGCACAAACCAGACAGGTCTGCAGACGGTATCCACTCAGCGAGTTTTCGGACATGTGCTTGTCGTTGCGCCTGTCAGAGCTGTTAGGCACGACAGACATTCGGAAAACTACCTAGTCAGAGCTGTTCCGAACAAGAGCGGCATTCGGAAACTAGGTAGTCAGAGCTGTTCCTAGCACGAGAGACATTCGGACGAGACATTTCACTCGGACGTAAATGCGTAGTGCCAATTTTTAGTTTGCCACCCGTAGGACGGCACTTCCGACTTCCGGCGGGCATTTTTTAATGAGGTTAGCCTTCCTCGGGTTTCGAGGCACGTTAGACTTATTGTCGTGGTGTCGCCCACATCTCAGCTGGTCAAGATAGAACGATCAACGACATCGTGGTCGGCCCTCAAGGGAAGGCAGGGGCAGACCATGGGCATTCCCTTGCTATCCAAGGAGGCTTCCATAATTGCAGAGCTGGCACATATTGCTCTGAGACTGGGCTCACCCAAGGAGTTGCCACGTCCTGCTCATGGCTGCTTTAGTTCCTCACTTCCAGTGTGTTGGGCATCTCGCTTGCCACTGGTCGCTCAAGCGCACACCAGGAACGGTCAGACTGCGGGCGACATCCACTCGGTAAGCTTTTGCTGTTGCTTCGGACCACGCAATGGATTCGCTAGCCGTGCGTTCCATTTCGTGTTATTGAGACGTTTTTCCACTTTTGTCTACACTCTCTATGAGTTAGATACAGACAGTTTTCGTAACCATTTCATTCGACTGGGGCACTTTTCTTACTTTGTACTCGCTCACGAGGTAGGCTACATGTGCTGCCGGCTCAGCACCTTACCTCCGTGCAGCAGTGAACGAGAAACGGCCAGGCCCTCTCATCCGGGAATCCCTCATATCCCCCAGCTGAGAGCCTTCGAACAGGTATCAGACCTGGGCTTGTAGCTTGCTCAGTATCTCACTTCTATTTTCGGAGGGTGGGTATCGGCCCGGCTCTCAGATCCGAGGGTTTGTGGCTTAGAGCGTTCAGCCTCAACCCTCGACAGAGAGCCCTAGAGTATTGTCCGGACCAAATCTTTTGCCTTCGTGCGCCTGATTTAAACTTCTGACTGTTATCCTAACCTCAGTCTACCCGCAGAGCAGCAGGTTGTGTCTCTCTTAGTCTGGCCCCTATCCCATAAGCTGTCCGATATGTAGTTTTCATCCATCGGCAAGCACATAGGTTCAGAGGGACACACAAGCTCCCCCACCGCGGCAAGGTGGAGACACATCGGGGGAGTCTCCGTGGTTTGAAGAGTCTTATTATGTCTAGAATGGAGATGTTTTCCACACATCTACATGTTTCCTCCAAGGTTTGGGGTGTCTATTAGGTTTAGAATAGGGATATTTTATACAAGGTTTGGGGTGTCTCATTAGGTCTAAAATATTGATGTTTTCTTCAAGATTTGGGGTGTCTTATTAGGTCTAAAATAGTGATGTTTTCTTCAAGATTTGGGGTGTCTTATTAGGTCTATAATGGGGATTCCCATGATGTATATAATGGGGATCTTTCCTACAAGGTTTGGGGTGTCTCATTAGGTCTAGGATGGTAATGTTTTCTACCAGGTTTGGGGTGTCTCATTGGGTCTAAAATAGGGATGTTTTCAGCAAGGTTTGGGGTATTTCATTTGGTCTAGAATGGGGATGTTGTCTCCAAAGTTTGGGGTATCTCATTCTGTCCAGACTTTGGAAGTTTTCTACCAGGTTTGAGGTATCTCATTAGGTCTAGGATAGAGATGTTTTCTACCAGGTTTGGGGTATCTCATTAGTTCTAGGCTCGGGATGTTTTCTACAAGATTTTGGGTATTTCATTAAGTTCAGGATGGGGTTGTTTTCTCCAAGGTTTTGGGGTATTTTATTAGGTCTTCTTCTTCTGCTGCGTTAATCCGGAGTTGTTGGGTTGTTTGTTTTTTTTTTTTTTTGGGGGGGGGGGGGGCGTGATTGCGTTGTGCCTGTTTACAGCAGAGCTGCGTTCTTGCGCCGTTAGGCTGACACATCCGACTTCTGTGGGCATTTGTTGACCGGGTTAACCTTCCCGGGGTTTTATTAGGTCTAGGCTCGGGATGTTTCTACAAAGTTTGGGGTATTTCATTAAGTCTAGCATGGGGATGTTTTCTGCCAGATTTGGAGTATCTCATTAGGTCTATGCTGGGGCTGTTTTCTCCAAGGTTTGGGGTATTTCATAAGATCTATGCTGGGTGTTAGAAGTGGGAGTGCGCCACCCCAAGTTATGTACTTATCCACTGGCGAGCAACCCTAGGTTGTCAGAAGTTGACTTGGGACAAAATCTATATGGCTGAACTACAGATACTGCCCATGGATATTCAAGAAACAGCTGAAAGTGGCTCGTAAACAAAGATGAAATTAGCTGTTTTGATATCTTCCAATGAGTGGGAAGGAGAAGGTTCAATGACTAGGTTTACGTCTACGAATGGACTACTAGCCAGTGCAGATTTTTCTCCCCTGACTGTTTCCCCTCCCTGTTATGTAATTATAAGTAAGCCCCCCACCAATTTACACACACAAACATGCATGCACGATTGGAAAATAACAGATAACTATGAGTTTAAAACAAATTACAATCATTTATTATCTATCATTAATCATTACACAAATTATGGTGGTCAATATGATGGTGGTGAAATCATATAAGTTTATGCACTACAGTAATCATGAAAGGTTATAGTCTTGCAAAACATTTTGCATTTCCATGAAAATGTCTTTTCCATTTGTGGTTCCATTCATGCTGCAAACGGATGCCAATTCTTCCGTTATCTGAAAGTCCAAATTGACACCACGAATGAACACGAGAAGTTGTGACATACTCGAGAGATCAGTAGACTCATTCAGCACCAGAGAATACCACAAGTTCCTAGTTTTCTCGCGTATCTGTGGCAATATGTTCTCTCCAAGTTCTTCTGCTCTTCGCACAACTGAACTTGCAGAAAAGCTGATAGTTCCAAACAAATCGGCTTTCTCAGGACACAAGTCATTTGCTACATCCACCATACACTCTTTGATGAAGTTGCCATCAGTAAACGGTTTTCCTCGTTCTGCCATCTTATGCACTAGTTTGTAACTTGTACGAGTGACAGATTCATTTTCAGCAAACAATCTCGTGAAGAGAATGTCTTTGTGTTTCTAATCCACGTTTCGTGGACTCATATTTCTCAGAACGTAACTTTCCAAAAACCTTTGAATATGTTGATAGATGTTTTGTTTCATAGTGACGCCGAAGATTGTAATCTTTCAAAACGGCAACACTTTCACTGCATATTAGGCACCTGGTTTTCTGGTCCTATGTTTTCACAAAGAAGTACTTTGCTCCCCATTTTTCATTGAAAACGCGACACGCACTGTCTGTCCATGTCCCTGCTAACAGATGTGTACCATCCATGTCCCTGCTAACAGATGTGTACCATCCATGTCCCTGCTAACAGATGTGCACTCCATGTCGATATGTACTGTTTGTCCATGTCAGTGCTAACAGACGTGTACCGTTCATGTCACTGCTAACAAATGTGCACTGTGTAGAAATATGTTATGTGTATTATATTCAGAAATATGGGCATACTAGGGAAAAAAAATGTGAAGAGAAATGTTTCACTTAGCGAAGACTTAAACAGATGTGTCTTGGGTTGTAGTGTCACGGCGATGTTTGTGCAGCTAATTCATTCATCATCATCACTTGCCCTGCCTGTAGGCTGATGTGTTCATGCCAGTCCACAGATCTCAGATCTTGGTAGGCTGGATATTTCTCTCTACCACCATCTCAGTCCATCCAGCTTATTTCTCCCAGAATGCCACTTGTCACAATCTTTTCCAGAGCCTCTCTTCTCATGATAGAAACACAATTATAAACACATAAAACACCATGCTACAGTAGTCGGTTGTCCTTTCAATTTTCAGACATGTCTAAGACAAACTGAGGAAATGTCACTAAAGATGATGAAACCAGTACTCAGTCCCAGACACACAAACACGGGAACGAACAAACTGTTTAGAATAAATGACTGTGCACTTGTCAGTGTGAATGCTGCAGGGATGTCATGTGTCTGTTTGCCACTCTCACAGCAAGGGGAAGTGCTGATTGCCAGCTGCTATGATTTTCCATAGTCAATCACAACTGACAGCTGTAACTTGATTGGTAAATACACTGAATTACAGTTACAGTCACTGATCTATGCTCCCATCTGTGTCCATATTGCTCTTGACACAAGTTGCATAGAGCAAGATATGGCTGCAGCAGATAAACAGGTCAGAGCGCTAATTCGTGAAAACACTGGAGAAGGCGATGCAGTGCTGTGTAGGGATGGCTGGATGCAGTACTGTGTAGGGATTGCTGGATGCAGTACTGTGTAGGGATGGCTCGATGCAGTACTGTGTAGGGATTGCTGGATGCAGTACTGTGTAGGGATGGCTCGATGCAGTACTGTGTAGGGATGGCTCGATGCAGTGCTGTGTAGGGATGGCTGGATGCAGTACTGTGTAGGGGTGGCTGGATGCAGTACTGTTTAGGGATGGCTGGATGCAGTGCTTTGTAGGGATGGCTGGATGCAGGGTTGTGTAGGGATGTCTTGATGCGGTGCTGTTTAGGGATGGCTCGATGCAGTGTTGTTTAGGGATGGCTCGGCAATTTTACGTTCTGTAGTTTTCAGTAGTCTGAAGGACCATCACCCATACCATTTCGTAGAAACCAACGCAATGCGGTCTGCTGTCAAATCGCGCGCAGCTGTGTTTCGAATGCGGAATCACGAACCGCGTGCGTCACACTTTCCCCACATAGTCGGCTCTCTATCTAGTATGGTGTGTAAACACTCCAGTTCCGATGGTCAAGGGAATATGATCAGGTTTATTTTTGCTTTACCTGTTTTTAATTTGATTGTATGTCGACCGCAGTATAGGGTACCCACTAACCGCGGCTAGCTGGTTAGGTAATGATGGAGCAGAGAATGTTTAGGGTACCTTTTCTAGCCCCTTCCTCATACTATGGAGGTGAGCAGTGGTTTCCTATAGAGGGCTGCTCAGGGGGCTACCGAATCCCACTGCTGCTCCGGTCAGTAGAAGACGACCATATGGCCTGAGCCGCCTGTGTGCAGGTCTGCGACTACGACTGCCAGCGTACCCACGCCTGCCGCTTCGCCGCTCGCTCATCGCCACAGGGCCTGAAGGTCATATATGAAGTTAGGATGAAGAATAACTTGCGCGATGAAGTGGATTAAAGTGAGGAGTTGCGAAATTCGTCAACCTCACTCTCTCGCCTGAGTCCATCTGAATCCAGTTGCAGGACAAGCCAAGACGACTCGAGACGAATACAGGTGCAGTGGATGACCAGGTCGCTCTGCGTGCCTTGCCCTGCTCATTACGTTCCACAAAGCTTTTCAGGTAGTTAAAGCTTTTCTTGCCCGTTGAACCATCAATGATTTCTTCGGACTCGGTTACCCACGCCTGGTTTTGCCGGCCTATCTCAGCCGTTGCCCAGGGAATGGCCGCTACGAGGTGCCACGTGTGCCAGCCGCATGCCAGGCTTGGACCAGTGAGGAAGGACCCTGTAAGGGCAATTGGTTGCATAGAGTTGATAGCAAGATATTTGACATTTGTTATTACAGTGCCAACGTGCTTCCCTAGCCAAGTTGGGATGAAGTGTAAGTTTAGTTATGTGACATCAACACGGACTCACTTAGAACATCGTCAGCATCTAGTGGCGTGACCTGTGCATAACTTATCCCCTATAACAGCCTCGGTTTGATCATACTGTTACCCCTAGCCCGTTTAACTTCATAATTGAAGTTATATTAGGGTCCATCCCTGACTCAGATTAATAATCACGTGACCGAGTCAGCCACAAGAAGGATATTAATTTGAAGGTGATTGTTGTACAAACAGGGTAATGAGGAGGGAACAGTCTCTCCAAATCTGTCTTTTTTATTAGCCAGACGTCCCGCCCCTGATGCTGTCACGTGACAATTATCTATCACATCTGGAATCCATCCATGTTGTGATCGTCCTCTTCTCTGACTCCCATGAACCCATCCATGTTGTGATCGTCCTCTTCTCTGACTCCCATGAATCCATCGATGTTGTGATCGACCTCTTCTCTGACTCCCATGAATCCATCCATGTTGTGATCGTCCTCTTCTCTGACTCCCATGAACCCATCCATGTTGTGATCGTCCTCTTCTCTGACTCCCATGAACCCATCCATGTTGTGATCGTCCTCTTCCCTGACTCCCATGAATCCATCGATGTTGTGATCGTCCTCTTCTCTGACTCCCATGAACCCATCGATGTTGTGATCGTCCTCTTCCCTGACTCCCATGAACCCATCCATGTTGTGATCGTCCTCTTCCCTGACTCCCATGAACCCATTTTTGTGCGTTTGTTCGCACTGAACTCAAGCATAGTCAACATACGTGCAACAACTTCTAGTGCACTGAGGCCACGCGTGTACATTAGCGTTCCCTGTAACCAGTGCCCCTCGCTATCAGGAGAACCCGCTCCGACTTCTGAGGTACTGGTAATTTACGTCCCCACGTCAAGGACGAGAAGTCACCATTATAGTTTAACTGAACAGTGTGGGATTGAACCCGCTACCTCGACATCAGCACACCGGAAGTTTAAGCGCCAGGGCTCCTGTCCATTGGGCCATGTTCACCTCAGCCTGTCTGTGTATCTGTTGATCTCTGGATTAGTCTGTGGAATGTGAGTATTGCATTATTTATTCTTTTCCCCTCCATACAGTTCTACAATAACTATTGTAATGTTCCTTCTATTGTTCCTGCCCACAATAAAACAGGGGAAATGTGGTGGCACGGCTTGTGGGGGGTCAGGCCAGAATGATATGACTAGATTAACACGAAGGAGACAACTGTGACAGGTAATCGCAATTACTTCAGTGATTTCCCCTACTTTGATGGACGTCTTTCTATTGCAATAAATGAATCACCGAAAACCGAGAATTAGATTGTGAGCTTTACTAGAACATGATTAGAAGTAACACAACGGACGTTTCGGCCAAAGTCGTCGTCAGCACAGAACAAATAAACATAAACCGACACTCAACTACACGAAAAACACTACATGAAAATATTAAAGTTACTTATCTGTATTCTTGTAAGGCTGAAAACGTCTTTGAGCAACTATCATCATCATCATCATCATCATCTTCCACTTCAGCCGTCAAGCGTCGTGGGGAGCAATAATTTGCGCTCCAGCGCCCGGTGGGCGGCACTGGATAGTGTAATTCCGTGTGGTTGTACAATGTCTTTGATGTCGTCAATCCATTTTCTTCTTGGACGTCCTCTTGGTCTCGTCGCAGATGACTTTTGATGTAAGGCCTGTGATGGTAGTTGATGGTGTTGCATTCTAACGACATGGTCAAACCACTTGATCTTCTGTCTTTCAATAAATGTGGCACAAGGTGTTGATCCCACAGTCTGTCTGATAACAGCATTTCTTACTTGGTCTCGGATTGGTAAGTTTTTAAATTGTTATGGCAGCTCTCCTCAGGCATCTCATCTCACAGGTGTTGATTTTACATAAGCGTGATATGGATAAAGTCCAAGTTTGAGATTGGTAGCATAGGGTTGGTGTGAATATGCTGTTTATTATCTGTCGTTTTGCAGACATGGGTATATTTGGATGTTTCAGTAAGGGTGATAGTTGATATGTAAGTACACTAGCTTTTTTTGACATCTGATTTCGATTTCTCTGTCCAATCTGCCATCTTCTGTGAACATACTTCCAAGATATTTTAATTCTTTAACTTGTTTCAGAGTTGTGCTACTTATTTGTATACTTATTGGGCCCGGCGATCTGCTAAGTCGCATTACTTCGGTATTGGCTGTATTTATACTCATATTGTATCCCACTGATCGTCTGCAAATAGAAGTTCATTTATTTCCCGTAGGTCAATTGTTTCATCTGGAGTAAAGAGTTCTAAATTTTCTGAATCTGTTCTGTCAAGAACAACACCTATCAGTGGATGGAATTAACCGGATGTGTGGTGGTTCAGGCAGTCACTGGACTTCGGGGCCAATAACGCCAGAACGAAACTCAGTGATTGGCTTAGCCTCCCGGTGGTGGTGGTGGGGGCGGCCGTACCCGATGGGGAAATGAAGGGAGGGGACGCCCAGGTGAGCGAAAGGTAAAAATAGGGATTAGTAGAGCACTATAGCCAGCTCTGTGATGAAGGTGTCATGGACACAGTAGAGCACTATAGCCGGCTCTGTGATGAAGGTGTCATGGACACAGTAGAGCACTATAGCCAGCTATGTGGTGAAGGTGTCATGGACACAGTAGAGCACTATAGCCAGCTATGTGGTGTAGGTGTCATGGACACAGTAGAGCACTATAGTCGGCTCTGTGATGAAGGTGTCATGGACACAGTAGAGCACTATAGCCAGCTCTGTGATGAAGGTGTCATGGACACAGTAGAGCACTATAGTCGGCTCTGTGATGAAGGTGTCATGGACACAGTAGAGCACTATAGCCAGCTCTGTGGTGAAGGTGTCATGGACACAGTAGAGCACTATAGCCAGCTATGTGGTGAGGGTGTCATGGACACAGTAGAGCACTATAGTCGGCTCTGTGATGAAGGTGTCATGGACACAGTAGAGCACTATAGCCAGCTCTGTGGTGAAGGTGTCATGGACACAGTAGAGCACTATAGCCAGCTCTGTGGCGAAGGTGTCATGGACACAGTAGAGCACTATAGCCAGCTCTGTGGCGAAGGTGTCATGAGTAGAGCACTATAGCCAGCTTTGTGGCGAAGGTGTCATGAGTAGAGCACTATAGCCAGCTTTGTGGCGAAGGTGTCATGAACACAGTAGAGCACTATAGCCAGCTTTGTGGCGAAGGTGTCATGAGTAGAGCACTATAGCCAGCTTTGTGGCGAAGGTGTCATGAGTAGAGCACTATAGCCAGCTTTGTGGCGAAGGTGTCATGAACACAGTAGAGCACTATAGCCAGCTCTGTGATGAAGGTGTCATGGACACAGTAGAGCACTATAGCCAGCTATGTGGTGAAGGTGTCATGGACACAGTAGAGCACTATAGTCGGCTCTGTGATGAAGGTGTCATGGACACAGTAGAGCACTATAGCCGGCTCTGTGATGAAGGTGTCATGGACACAGTAGAGCACTATAGCCGGCTCTGTGGTGAAGGTGTCATGGACACAGTAGAGCACTATAGCCGGCTCTGTGATGAAGGTGTCATGGACACAGTAGAGCACTATAGCCGGCTCTGTGGTGAAGGTGTCATGGACACAGTAGAGCACTATAGCCAGCTTTGTGGCGAAGGTGTCATGAACACAGTAGAGCACTATAGTCGGCTCTGTGATGAAGGTGTCATGGACACAGTAGAGCACTATAGCCAGCTTTGTGGCGAAGGTGTCATGGACACAGTAGAGCACTATAGCCGGCTCTGTGATGAAGGTGTCATGGACACAGTAGAGCACTATAGTCGGCTCTGTGGTGAAGGTGTCATGGACACAGTAGAGCACTATAGTCGGCTCTGTGATGAAGGTGTCATGGACACAGTAGAGCACTATAGTCGGCTCTGTGATGAAGGTGTCATGGACACAGTAGAGCACTATAGTCGGCTCTGTGATGAAGGTGTCATGGACACAGTAGAGCACTATAGCCAGCTTTGTGGCGAAGGTGTCATGGACACAGTAGAGCACTATAGTCGGCTCTGTGATGAAGGTGTCATGGACACAGTAGAGCACTATAGCCAGCTTTGTGGCGAAGGTGTCATGAACACAGTAGAGCACTATAGCCGGCTCTGTGGCGAAGGTGTCATGGACACAGTAGAGCACTATAGCCGGCTCTGTGATGAAGGTGTCATGGACACAGTAGAGCACTATAGCCGGCTCTGTGGCGAAGGTGTCATGAACACAGTAGAGCACTATAGCCGGCTCTGTGATGAAGGTGTCATGGACACAGTAGAGCACTATAGCCGGCTCTGTGGCGAAGGTGTCATGAACACAGTAGAGCACTATAGTCGGCTCTGTGATGAAGGTGTCATGGACACAGTAGAGCACTATAGCCGGCTCTGTGATGAAGGTGTCATGAACACAGTAGAGCACTATAGCCGGCTCTGTGGTGAAGGTGTCATGGACACAGTAGAGCACTATAGCCAGCTATGTGGTGAAGGTGTCATGGACACAGTAGAGCACTATAGTCGGCTCTGTGATGAAGGTGTCATGAACACAGTAGAGCACTATAGTCGGCTCTGTGATGAAGGTGTCATGGACACAGTAGAGCACTATAGCCGGCTCTGTGGCGAAGGTGTCATGAACACAGTAGAGCACTATAGCCGGCTCTGTGATGAAGGTGTCATGGACACAGTAGAGCACTATAGCCGGCTCTGTGGCGAAGGTGTCATGAACACAGTAGAGCACTATAGTCGGCTCTGTGATGAAGGTGTCATGGACACAGTAGAGCACTATAGCCAGCTTTGTGGCGAAGGTGTCATGGACACAGTAGAGCACTATAGCCGGCTCTGTGATGAAGGTGTCATGGACACAGTAGAGCACTATAGTCGGCTCTGTGGTGAAGGTGTCATGGACACAGTAGAGCACTATAGTCGGCTCTGTGATGAAGGTGTCATGGACACAGTAGAGCACTATAGTCGGCTCTGTGATGAAGGTGTCATGGACACAGTAGAGCACTATAGTCGGCTCTGTGATGAAGGTGTCATGGACACAGTAGAGCACTATAGCCAGCTTTGTGGCGAAGGTGTCATGGACACAGTAGAGCACTATAGTCGGCTCTGTGATGAAGGTGTCATGAACACAGTAGAGCACTATAGCCAGCTTTGTGGCGAAGGTGTCATGGACACAGTAGAGCACTATAGCCAGCTTTGTGGCGAAGGTGTCATGGACACAGTAGAGCACTATAGCCAGCTCTGTGATGAAGGTGTCTTGGACACAGTAGAGCACTATAGTCGGCTCTGTGATGAAGGTGTCATGGACACAGTAGAGCACTATAGCCAGCTTTGTGGCGAAGGTGTCATGAACACAGTAGAGCACTATAGCCGGCTCTGTGGCGAAGGTGTCATGGACACAGTAGAGCACTATAGCCGGCTCTGTGATGAAGGTGTCATGGACACAGTAGAGCACTATAGCCGGCTCTGTGATGAAGGTGTCATGGACACAGTAGAGCACTATAGCCGGCTCTGTGGTGAAGGTGTCATGGACACAGTAGAGCACTATAGCCGGCTCTGTGATGAAGGTGTCATGGACACAGTAGAGCACTATAGCCAGCTCTGTGATGAAGGTGTCATGGACACAGTAGAGCACTATAGCCGGCTCTGTGATGAAGGTGTCATGGACACAGTAGAGCACTATAGCGGCTCTGTGATGAAGGTGTCATGGACACAGTAGAGCACTATAGCCGGCTCTGTGGTGAAGGTGTCATGGACACAGTAGAGCACTATAGCCGGCTCTGTGATGAAGGTGTCATGGACACAGTAGAGCACTATAGCCAGCTATGTGGTGAAGGTGTCATGGACACAGTAGAGCACTATAGTCGGCTCTGTGATGAAGGTGTCATGGACACAGTAGAGCACTATAGCCGGCTCTGTGATGAAGGTGTCATGGACACAGTAGAGCACTATAGCCGGCTCTGTGGTGAAGGTGTCATGGACACAGTAGAGCACTATAGCCGGCTCTGTGGTGAAGGTGTCATGGACACAGTAGAGCACTATAGCCGGCTCTGTGATGAAGGTGTCATGGACACAGTAGAGCACTATAGCCGGCTCTGTGATGAAGGTGTCATGAACACAGTAGAGCACTATAGTCGGCTCTGTGATGAAGGTGTCATGGACACAGTAGAGCACTATAGCCGGCTCTGTGATGAAGGTGTCATGGACACAGTAGAGCACTATAGCCGGCTCTGTGATGAAGGTGTCATGGACACAGTAGAGCACTATAGCCGGCTCTGTGATGAAGGTGTCATGGACACAGTAGAGCACTATAGCCGGCTCTGTGGTGAAGGTGTCATGGACACAGTAGAGCACTATAGCCGGCTCTGTGATGAAGGTGTCATGGACACAGTAGAGCACTATAGCCAGCTCTGTGATGAAGGTGTCATGGACACAGTAGAGCACTATAGCCGGCTCTGTGATGAAGGTGTCATGGACACAGTAGAGCACTATAGCCGGCTCTGTGATGAAGGTGTCATGGACACAGTAGAGCACTATAGTCGGCTCTGTGGTGAAGGTGTCATGGACACAGTAGAGCACTATAGCCGGCTCTGTGATGAAGGTGTCATGGACACAGTAGAGCACTATAGCCAGCTATGTGGTGAAGGTGTCATGGACACAGTAGAGCACTATAGTCGGCTCTGTGATGAAGGTGTCATGGACACAGTAGAGCACTATAGCCGGCTCTGTGGTGAAGGTGTCATGGACACAGTAGAGCACTATAGCCGGCTCTGTGGTGAAGGTGTCATGGACACAGTTAGAGCACTATAGCCAGCTATGTGGTGAAGGTGTCATGGAACACAGTAGAGCACTATAGTCGGCTCTGTGATGAGGTGTCCATGGACACAGTAGAGCACTATAGCCAGCTCTGTGATGAAGGTGTCATGGACACAGTAGAGCACTATAGCCGGCTCTGTGATGAAGGTGTCATGGACACAGTAGAGCACTATAGCCAGCTCTGTGGCGAAGGTGTCATGGACACAGTAGAGCACTATAGCCAGCTTTGTGGCGAAGGTGTCATGAGTAGAGCACTATAGCCAGCTTTGTGGCGAAGTGTCATGAACACAGTAGAGCACTATAGCCAGCTTTGTGGCGAAGGTGTCATGAGTAGAGCACTATAGCCAGCTTTGTGGCGAAGGTGTCATGAGTAGAGCACTATAGCCAGCTTTGTGGCGAAGGTGTCATGAACACAGTAGAGCACTATAGCCAGCTCTGTGATGAAGGTGTCATGGACACAGTAGAGCACTATAGCCGGCTCTGTGGTGAAGGTGTCATGGACACAGTAGAGCACTATAGCCAGCTATGTGGTGAAGGTGTCATGGACACAGTAGAGCACTATAGTCGGCTCTGTGATGAAGGTGTCATGGACACAGTAGAGCACTATAGCCAGCTCTGTGGTGAAGGTGTCATGGACACAGTAGAGCACTATAGTCAGCTATGTGGTGAAGGTGTCATGGACACAGTAGAGCACTATAGTCGGCTCTGTGATGAAGGTGTCATGGACACAGTAGAGCACTATAGCCAGCTCTGTGATGAAGGTGTCATGGACACAGTAGAGCACTATAGCCGGCTCTGTGATGAAGGTGTCATGGACCACAGTAGAGCACTATAGCCGGCTCTGTGATGAAGGTGTCATGGACACAGTAGAGCACTATAGCCAGCTATGTGGTGAAGGTGTCATGGACACAGTAGAGCACTATAGCCGGCTCTGTGATGAAGGTGTCATGGACACAGTAGAGCACTATAGCCAGCTCTGTGGTGAAGGTGTCATGGAACACAGTAGAGCACTATAGCCAGCTCTGTGGTGAAGTGTCATGACACAGTAGAGCAGCTATAGTCGGCTCTGTGAGTGAAGGTGTCATGAACACAGTAGAGCACTATAGTCGGCTCTGTGATGAAGGTGTCATGAACACAGTAGAGCACTATAGCCAGCTCTGTGATGAAGGTGTCATGGACACAGTAGAGCACTATAGTCGCTCTGTGATGAAGGTTGTCATGAACACAGTAAGCACTATAGTCGGCTCTGTGGTGAAGGTGTCATGAACACAGTAGAGCACTATAGCCAGCTCTGTGATGAAGGTGTCATGGACACAGTAGAGCACTATAGCCAGCTCTGTGATGAAGGTGTCATGGACACAGTAGAGCACTATAGCCAGCTCTGTGATGAAGGTGTCATGGACACAGTAGAGCACTATAGCCAGCTCTGTGGCGAAGGTGTCATGGACACAGTAGAGCACTATAGCCAGCTTTGTGGCGAAGGTGTCATGAGTAGAGCACTATAGCCAGCTTTGTGGCGAAGGTGTCATGAACACAGTAGAGCACTATAGCCAGCTTTGTGGCGAAGGTGTCATGAGTAGAGCACTATAGCCAGCTTTGTGGCGAAGGTGTCATGAGTAGAGCACTATAGCCAGCTTTGTGGCGAAGGTGTCATGAACACAGTAGAGCACTATAGCCAGCTCTGTGATGAAGGTGTCATGGACACAGTAGAGCACTATAGCCGGCTCTGTGGTGAAGGTGTCATGGACACAGTAGAGCACTATAGCCGGCTCTGTGATGAAGGTGTCATGGACACAGTAGGAGCACTATAGCCGGCTCTGTGATGAAGGTGTCATGGACACAGTAGAGCACTATAGTCGGCTCTGTGATGAAGGTGTCATGGACACAGTAGAGCACTATGCCAGCTCTGTGATGAAGGTGTCATGGACACAGTAGAGCACTATAGTCGGCTCTGTGATGAAGGTGTCATGGACACAGTAGAGCACTATAGCCGGCTCTGTGATGAAGGTGTCATGGACACAGTAGAGCACTATAGTCGGCTCTGTGATGAAGGTGTCATGGACACAGTAGAGCACTATAGCCAGCTCTGTGATGAAGGTGTCATGGACACAGTAGAGCACTATAGTCGGCTCTGTGATGAAGGTGTCATGGACACAGTAGAGCACTATAGCCGGCTCTGTGGTGAAGGTGTCATGGACACAGTAGAGCACTATAGTCGGCTCTGTGATGAAGGTGTCATGGACACAGTAGAGCACTATAGCCGGCTCTGTGGTGAAGGTGTCATGGACACAGTAGAGCACTATAGCCAGCTCTGTGATGAAGGTGTCATGGACACAGTAGAGCACTATAGCCGGCTCTGTGATGAAGGTGTCATGGACACAGTAGAGCACTATAGCCGGCTCTGTGATGAAGGTGTCATGGACACAGTAGAGCACTATAGTCGGCTCTGTGATGAAGGTGTCATGGACACAGTAGAGCACTATAGCCGGCTCTGTGATGAAGGTGTCATGGACACAGTAGAGCACTATAGCCGGCTCTGTGATGAAGGTGTCATGGACACAGTAGAGCACTATAGCCGGCTATGTGGTGAAGCAGACAGCCTTAGATTTTTGTCCGAATTAAGAATTTGTGGCATCCTGCGCCAGATTTGGAACTTTTAACTGTTATCCTCAGTCTACCTGCAGAGCAGCAGGGTGTGTCTCTCATGGTGTGGCCCCTATCCCAAGATCTGTCCGACATGTAGTTGTACTTCCGTCGGCAGAGCCTGTTCTTTTGTATGGATGTGAAACTTGGACAATGAGCAGTCAAGCTGAAAAACATCTGATAGCTGCAGAAATGTGGTTTCTGAGGAAAATGCAAAGAGTACCATGGACAGACAGAAAAACCAATGACCAAGTACTACAGGAGACAAATGACAATCGTAAACTGATTAGAGAAATTAGACGTAGACAGTCACATGTTTTTGGACATGTTATGAGAAGAAATGGATTGGAGAACTTATTGACAATTGGCAAGATCGAAGGGAACAGACCAAGAGGAAGACCGAGAGGAAAATACCTGGATGACTTGGCCACATGGCATGGACGAGACAAGAACACTGAGCTGATCAACGACTCTGGTGATCGAGTGAAATGGCGAGTCATGACAGCCCACGCTTTACGGCATGGCACATGATTGATTCATTGATTGATTAGTTTTTCCCATGATGGACTGCATTTCCTGTCTTTATTAAGTTACTGGTTTTCTGTTGACGCCTTGTTGTATCGTTTTCATAACTGCCCACTTTATTTACAATTTTAATATGGCGTTTGAACAGACATTGTTTCACAACCGCGTTAGTTTTACTGTACATTCAGACAGTCAGTGGCGTAGCTTGGGTCTAACGTACAAAGGTGGGAGATGGGGTGGGGGAGCAGCATTTTAAACGGAGCCATGACACTTAAAACGCAACCCAGGTGTCACGAGATAAATAAACTTGTTAGTTGCGATCAATGACAACCAAGCCCGACATTGGTCTGCAAACACAATAGACCCTGTGTTGTTGAACAGACTGAGAAAATACGTCGTACAGACTGTCTGCACCTGGTCGACATTTGTGTATGAGATCAAAGTGAGTCACGTCGAGTGGTCTACACACGGTCGACAGTTTGTTGACAGGTTGTTGTTCGAGAGACGTGTACTGGCGACATCTGTCTACGAAGCGGGAGTTGGCTGTTGAAAGTGATGGACAGAGTGTCTGCCAGAGGTCGGAAGGATTCTGTCATATGGGGGATAGGTCTCTGGCTCACAGACAACCCGGATATTTGTTGGATGAGACAAAGAGCTCCCCAGATGAAAGGAAACTTGACAGCTAATTGACTCCGGTTAGTCGGGAAACAGGAGGACAAAGCCAGATTCTGGACTGATTGGCGTCTGGACTTTTTGGTGACGTCACTCAAGCACCCAGATAAAACCCAGTTGCGGTAAACAGGTGGAGGGAGTCGAGAAAAACATTCTGAAGTGTTAGGATTGGGGCATTATTCCGAGTTGTGTTACATGAGAGAAACTAGGGGTGTCAAATTGTTGATAGTTAGCGGCGGACATAGATCCAGTCTGTGATCGCCTAGTTTCGATTAGCAACAGGAATAGACATATGGTAGGCAATTAATTATATCTAACTTAAGAGTATGATTAGGAATAGAGTGCAGTACTGTGCAGTGATATAATGTATTATGATTAGTGATAGAATGTTCTATTAGTGCGGTGCTAGAAAGTATCATAGGAGCGTCGGCACTGGTATCCTATTGTGTGGCTTCAACTAGCTTGTGTGATATATCATTTTACTCAGGGAGTTGAGGACAATATAGTGGAATAATAATTAGAGAGATTAAGGATGGTTGAGAGGGAGAAGAGGTATGTGTAATGGTAGGATCTTCCAGTAGGGCATCTGCTGGGTTTCTACCCGTTCCTTTATTCTTTCCTGGTGTTGCCATGTCTCAGATCATATGATTGAGTTATTTGGCCGTATGACAGAGATCGGATCTCTGTTATAGATCTGAGTGCTGTTATTGGCCTACACTTACCTAATTCCGGTCAGGACTGAGTTGCCCTCACCATGATGTTATCTACTCTACAGGTTCCATTTACAGTTCCCCTTGAGTGTTCCACGTGAGTGTGAGATGATTTATTACGAAGAAGCAGTTCAAAGTTTTATACAATGATGGCTCATGGAAAGAAGACAGATGAGTGATAAGCTTCATCACCGAAGATTAATAACTCGCACACCAAGGACATATATATATATATATATATATATATATATATACACACACACACACACACACACACACATATACTATATATATATATATACTATATATATATATATACACTATCTACCTAACAAACATTAATAGGTTGTAGTTCTAAAAGAGGGGAAAATGTTATAATCAGAGACTTATAGACATTAGATTTTCCCCAAGTGACATTTCAGTTAATTGGAAGATTATCAGTTCAACAAACATTATGAAACAGAGTAACTTCACCGTGTGGTAGAGTGAAGACCACGATCAACAGTGTATATCGGATTACCAGCATCCTGTTTGTTCGAGTGATTGGAGAAAGTCGTCATCTTCTGGGTGAGGTTCACTGTCCGGAAAAAATGGTGCTGTTGTGTGCTAAGCACTATGATGTTACAGACTTTGCTTCTAAATCACTGGTCTAACATTAGAATATTCGACACACATTCTACACCTTATACACACATACACACTTCTCCTACATATACTCTTTGCTTTAATAAATTTCTTGTTTTTTATTTGTTGAGGCTAGAGTTGTCAAGTATGTTATGTTGGGGAAGAATGCGAGGGGGCATAATCCAGGGGTGAGTAAGAGTGAGTGGAAGGTGTCTTCAGATTGAAGGAGTGTGTGGACGGAGTCTGCTGGATATCTCCAGGATAGAGATATTGGAAAAACAAATAATGTGGGTGTTGATTCCCTTCACTCCAGGGACGGCACTAAAGTGGTAAAGAAGAACAAGTAACCAATACGACATTCATTCTTTACACACACGACACCAGGGTGTCTTTTATCGAACATGTTAACTAGGCCAATTTCAAAGATAGCACAAAGAAACGGTAGCTGCCGCTACGCTCCTCCTTCTCCCCCACCCCTACAAGTTACGCCACTGGGCATAGCATAGAGTACATTCCATGTATAGAAACGATGTTTATTTTGTCTAAATAAGTGCTACTTCTCTGACACTAAAACGTGTACTACCGACGTATGAACAACGCCCTTGACAAAATAACCGTATCGCCAATGAACCCAAAGACACCCGAGCCGACGCTCATCTAGCGTAGCTGGTGGGTTATCACCTGCCCGAACATATTGATCATACACGTGACACACAAACACGCCGACCGTCCCATTAGCTTACTAGTTTCTTACAAGCGGCTGCCATGCAGATATTTCCCCACTTCCCTGGCAATTTTCTGGCATGATTAGCCTCATATTGCCTACTTGAGACCAGCTCATTCATGGTGCGGCCTGGTAGAACAAGAACTGACGACCCAGTCTGGGTGCGTGCGTGATAATAATATTTATACAACCGTTGATAATGAAGAGTCGCTTGCAACGGCGTATGGGCTGATCAATGCTCGCGCCACGCGCACTCAATTGAACAAGCTCCCGTCGCGTGCATTTCAGAATGAGATTACAGGCAACAGATTTTTTATGGCAATAATCAAAATAATCCTGGGATCTGAGATCTTGTAACTCTAGTTCCTTGTCCAAATATGGCGGCTGGCTGACATGATAATTGTTTCTCTTTTGAGTTCGGCTCTTGTGGTTTTGTTAGAAGTTTCCAGAATGGCATATTGTGTTAGTTTGTCAGGCCAGCTGTTGGAAGTGCCCATAAGCTCGCTGGAACAGTCACAAATGGATGTGTCAATGGGGATTGATAGGTCATTATAGGTTGGGCAATGGATAATAGTGTGTGTGAGTGAGTGTGTGTGTGTGTGTGTGTGTGTGTATTATATATATTATACTAGTGATGGGAGACGTTGTGACACACTCTTGCTGGCGTGACGGGATACGTTGTGACATACTCTTGCTGGTGTGACGGAAGGCGTGACACTTGCTGGCGTGACGGGAGACGTTGTGACACACTCTTGATGGTGTGACGGGAGACGTTGCGACACACTCTTGCTGGTGTGACGGGAGACGTTGTGACATACTCTTGATGGTGTGACGGGAGACGTTGTGACACACTCTTGATGGTGTGACGGGAGACGTTGTGACATACTCTTGCTGGTGTGACGGGAGACGTTGTGACATACTCTTGATGGTGTGACGGGAGACGTTGTGACATACTCTTGATGGTGTGACGGGAGACGTTGTGACACACTCTTGATGGTGTGACGGGAGACGTTGTGACATACTCTTGCTGGTGTGACGGGAGACGTTGTGACACACTCTTGATGGTGTGACGGGAGACGTTGTGACACACTCTTGATGGTGTGACGGGAGACGTTGTGACATACTCTTGCTGGTGTGACGGGAGACGTTGTGACACAATCTTGATGGTGTGACGGGAGGACGTTGACATACTCTTGCTGGTGGTGACGGAGGACGTTGTGACATACTCTTGCTGGTGTGACGGGAGACGTTGCGACACCACTCTTGCTGTGTGACGGGAGACGTTGTGACATACTTCTGCTGGTGTGACGGGAGGACGTTGTGACACACTCTTGCTGGTGGTGACGGGAGACGTTGTGACATACTCTGCTGGTGTGACGGGACACGTTTGCGACACACTCTTGCTGGTGTGACGGGAGACGTTGTGACATACTCTGCTGGTGTGACGGGAGACGTTTGTGACATACTCTGCTTGGTGTGACGGGAGACGTTGTGACATACTCTTGCTGGTGTGACGGGAGTACGTTGTGACACCACTCTTGATTGTGTGACGGGAGACGTTGACATACTCTTGCTGGTGTGACGGGAGACGTTGTGATATACTCTTGCTGGTGTGACGGGAGACGTTGCGACACACTCTTGCTGGTGTGACGGGAGACGTTGTGACATACTCTTGTTGGTGTGAAGGGAGACGTTGTGACATACTCTTGCTGGTGTGACGGGAGACGTTGTGACACACTCTTGCTGGTGTGACGGGAGACGTTGTGACATACCTCTTGCTGGTGTGACGGGAGACGTGACACTCTTGCTGATGTGACGGGAGACGTTGTGACACTCTCTTGCTGGTGTGACGGGAGACGTTGACACACTCTTGATGGTGTGACGGGAGACGTGACATACTCTTGCTGGTGACGGGAGACGTTGTGACACACTCTTGCTGGTGTGACGGGAGACGTGATACATTTGCTGGTGTGACGGGAGACGTTGTGACATACTCTTACTGGCGTGACGGGAGACGTTGACACACTCTTGATGGTGTGACGGGAGATGTTGACACACTCTTGATGGTGTGACGGGAGACGTTGCGACACACTCTTGCTGGTGTGACGGGAGACGTTTTGTGACATACTCTTGCTAGTGTGGACGGGAGACGTTGTGGACACACTCTTGCTGGTGTGACGGGAGACGTTGTGACATACTCTTGCTGGTGTGACGGAGACGTTGTGACATACTCTTGCTGGTGTGACGGGAGACGTGACATACTCTTGCTAGTGTGACGGGAGATGTTGTGACACTCTTGATGGTGTGACGGGAGACGTTGTGACATACTCTTGCTGGTGTGACGGGGGACGCGACATACTCTTGCTGGTGTGACGGGAGACGTGACATACTCTTGCTGGTGTGACGGGAGACGTGACATACTCTTGCTGGTGTGACGGCAGACGTTGTGACATACTCTTGCTGATGTGACGGGAGACGTGACATACTCTTGCTGGTGTGACGGGAGACGTGACGCACTCTTGCTGGTGACGGGAGACGTTGTGACATACTCTTGCTGGTGTGACGGGAGATGTTGTGACACTCTTGATGGTGTGACGGGAGACGTTGTGACATACTCTTGCTGGTGTGACGGGAGACGTTGTGATACACTCTTGCTGGTGTGACGGGAGACGTGACATACTCTTGCTGGTGTGACGGGAGACGTGACACTCTTACTGGTGTGAAGGGAGACGTGACATACTCTTGCTGGTGTGACGGGAGACGTTGTGACATACTCTTGCTGGTGTGACGGGAGACGTTGTGACACACTCTTGCTGGTATGACGGGAGATGTTGTGACACTCTTGATGGTGTGACGGGAGACGTTGTGACACACTCTTGCTGGTGTGACGGGAGATGTTGTGACATACTCTTGCTGGTGTGATGGGAGACGTTGTGACACACTCTTGATGGTGTGACGGGAGACGTTGACATACTCTTGCTGGTGTGACGGGAGACGTTGTGACATACTCTTGCTGGTGTGACGGGAGACGTTGTGACACACTCTTGCTGGTGTGACGGGAGACGTTGTGACATACTCTTGCTGGTGTGACGGGAGACGTTGTGACACACTCTTGCTGGTGTGACGGGAGACGTTGTGACATACTCTTGCTGGTGTGGCGGGAGACGTTGTGACACTCTTGCTGGTGTGACGGGAGACGTTGCGACACACTCTTGCTGGTGTGACGGGAGACGTTGTGACACACTCTTGCTGGTGTGACGGGAGACGTTGTGACATACTCTTGCTGGTGTGACGGGAGACGTTGTGACATACTCTTGCTGGTGTGACGGGAGACGTTGTGACACACTCTTGATGGTGTGACGGGAGACGTTGACATACTCTTGCTGGTGTGACGGGAGACGTTGTGATATACTCTTGCTGGTGTGACGGGAGACGTTGCGACACACTCTTGCTGGTGTGACGGGAGACGTTGTGACATACTCTTGCTGGTGTGACGGGAGACGTTGTGACATACTCTTGCTGGTGTAACGGGAGACGTTGTGACATACTCTTGCTGGTGTGACGGGAGACGTTGTGACATACTCTTGCTGGTGTGACGGGAGACATTATGACATACTCTTGCTGGTGTGACGGGAGACGTTGTGACACACTCTTGCTGGTGTGACGGGAGACGTTGTGACATACTCTTGCTGGTGTGACGGGAGACGTGACACTCTTGCTGATGTGACGGGAGACGTTGTGACACACTCTTGTTGGTGTGACGGGAGACGTTGACACACTCTTGATGGTGTGACGGGAGACGTGACATACTCTTGCTGGTGACGGGAGACGTTGTGACACACTCTTGCTGGTGTGACGGGAGACGTGATACATTTGCTGGTGTGACGGGAGACGTTGTGACATACTCTTGCTGGCGTGACGGGAGACGTTGACACACTCTTGATGGTGTGACGGGAGATGTTGACACACTCTTGATGGTGTGACGGGAGACGTTGCGACACACTCTTGCTGGTGTGACGGGAGACGTTGTGACATACTCTTGCTGGTGTGATGGGAGACGTTGTGACACACTCTTGCTGGTGTGACGGGAGACGTTGTGACATACTCTTGCTGGTGTGACGGGAGACGTTGTGACATACTCTTGCTGGTGTGACGGGAGACGTTGTGACACTCTTGCTGATGTGACGGGAGACGTGACATACTCTTGTTGGTGACGGGAGACGTTGTGACACACTCTTGCTGGTGTGACGGGAGACGTTGTGACACACTCTTGCTGGTGTGACGGGAGACGTTGTGACATACTCTTGCTGGTGTGACGGGAGACGTTGTGACACACTCTTGCTGATGTGACGGGAGACGTTGTGACATACTCTTGCTGGTGTGACGGGAGACGTTGTGACATACTCTTGCTGGTGTGACGGGAGACGTGACATACTCTTGCTGGTGTGACGGGAGATGTTGTGACATACTCTTGCTGGTGTGACGGGAGACGTTGTGACATACTCTTGTTGGTGTGACTGGAGACGTGACATACTCTTGCTGGTGTGACGGGAGACGTGACATACTCTTGCTGGTGTGACGGGAGACGTGACATACTCTTGCTGGTGTGACGGGAGACATTGTGACATACTCTTGCTGATGTGACGGGAGACGTTGTTACATACCCTTGCTGGTGTGACGGGAGACGTGACACACTCTTGCTGGTGACGGGAGACGTTGTGACATACTCTTGCTGGTGTGACGGGAGATGTTGTGACACTATTGATGGTGTGACGTGAGACGTTGTGACATACTCTTGCTGGTGTGACGGGAGACGTTGTGACACACTCTTGCTGGTGTGACGGTAGACGTGGCATACTCTTGCTGGTGTGAAGGGAGACGTGACATACTCTTGCTGGTGTGACGGGAGACGTTGTGACATACTCTTGCTGGTGTGACGGGAGACGTTGTGACACACTATTGCTGGTGTGACGGGAGATGTTGTGACACTCTTGATGGTGTGAAGGGAGACGTTGTGACACACTCTTGCTGGTGTGACGGGAGATGTTGTGACACTCTTGATGGTGTGACGGGAGACGTTGTGACACATTCTTGCTGGTGTGATGGGAGACGTTGTGACACTCTTGCTGGTGTGACGGGAGACGTTGTGACACACTCTTGCTGGTGTGACGGGAGACGTTGTGACACACTCTTGCTGGTGTGACGGGAGACGTGACATACTCTTGCTGGTGTGACGGGAGACGTTGTGACATACTCTTGCTGGTGTGACGGGAGACGTTGTGACACACTCTTGCTGGTGTGACGGGAGACGTTGCGACATACTCTATGATGTTGTGAACAAACCACAAGCAGGCCGCTTTACAGAAATGCAGACTGACATCATGGGGCATAACTAAGAGTTGTACAGGACAGAACGATGAGCATTTGTTTACAAGAATTCTCAGTTACACAAATTATATTTCTCAGTTACACAAATATATATATATATATATATATATATATATATATATATATATATATATATATATATATATATATATATATATATATATATATACACAAATATATTTCTTATATAATTATATATACCTGTTATGCTGTATGGTAGCGAATCATGGAACGTTCGTGAATAAATTAAGAAAAGCTTAAAAACAACGGAGATGTGGTTCCTGGGATGAATGTTGTGAATAACTTGGACTGCCAGAATTATAACAACGATTGTCTGAAAGAAGCTAATGATAGCAGAACGTTGTATACAACAATATGAAAGAGACAAACAATATTCTTTGGTCATGTTTTTTCTTCTTCTTTCGTTCGCTTGAAATATGTCTATAACTGCAGTGCTGTCTCTTGTATGAATTGAACTGTCTTTTTCAGTTCACACAGCGGTCCATAGAGTTTATCTTCCACTGTCGTCTCTCTAGGCCAGAAGGTTTGCCTAGATATGTTATATTTTGGGCAGTCTTGGAGTATGTGCTCTGCTGTCTGCGACGCCAATCCACATGTGCACATGGCTGTTTCACCAATCTTGAATTTTGTATACATGTGGTTGCGTAATCTATTGTGCCTGTTCTGAGGCGCAGAATAATGACTTGTTCTGGTCTATCCATAACGTGGTAGTCATCTTGAGCAGGTTTTGGTGGCTTTCTGACTGATTTGATCATTCTTTTCTTTGCGTGGTATGTTACAGGCACATCAGGCTGTTCTTCTTTGGCTCCTTCCTTAGCCAATTGATCAGCTCTGTCGTTCCCGGGTACTCCACAGTGGGATGGTATCCACTGTATGGTGACCTTATGCTGACTGCTAAGTTCAGAAAGTAGTGTCCTTAGTACTGGCAATTTCCAGACAGGAGCGCCTCGAGTACTGATTTTGCATCTGTCAATAGCACCACAGGTTGTGTACCATTGCTGGTATTTAGTAATTTCTCTGTTGCTATCTTGATTGCCTCAATTTCAGCATCGTAGTTATGGCAGTACTTTCCTGTCGGTACTCTAGCTGTGTCCCTGGTATTATTTGGGTATTCTATGTACACTCTCCGCTCCTCCATTTCGAACAGCATTTTGTGCTGACCCATCTGTGTAGACTCGGATCCAGAGGTCCTGTGGGTATTCTTCATCAAGGAAGCTGAGAGTGGCTGTTCTGCGCTGCACACTGTTCTGATCTTCCTTGTCAAATATTCCTCTCACTTTTGTCTGGATTTGTAATGATAGTCTATGCTCATCTTTCCATGGAGTTCGCTCTGGAATAGTTGTTAGGGGGATACCAACTGTGGGCAGATCGGTGGTTTCTCTGCAGAGTCGTTTGGCCTGGTGGATAAAACTACTTCTTTTCAACCGCCCCATAGCTAGGTTTTCAAATCTGTTCTTCATAGGGTGGCCTGGCTAAGCTGAGGAACTTTTCTGCTTGTATTAGCGTTTTCGTATCTCTGCGCTCACTCAGTGCTTGTGTCCTCCCCATCTTCTCCATTTCCACTATAGGGGTTGATCTCATCCCTCCTGTGGTGACTCTAAGTGCTTGATTTTGCACTTTGTCCAGCTCTTGTAGTGTGGTTTTTGCTGCCGAACACCATGCAGTTGACCCGTATTCCAGGTGTGGTCGTATGCTCTGTTGATAAACTTTGCTAAGTATTTTCCCACTGGCTCCCCATGTGGTTCCACTTAGCTTTCTCAGGATGGCTATTTTCCTTCTGGCTTTTGCTACTGCTTTGTTGATGTGCTTTCTCCATGTCAGCCTGCCATCAAATGTTACTCCAAGGTATGTTGGTTCTTTATCTTCTCGTAGGGGTGTTCCATTTATCTGGATGGTCCCTGCCTTTTGTTTTGGAGAGAGGGTAAATAGGGTGGTGCTGCACTTGTCAGTGTTTATGCTGACACACCATCTATTTGCCCATGCAACAAATGTATCTACAGCTCTTTGTAGTAATCTGGTGGCCACTGATGCATGTTCATTTGTGCTCCATAGAACCAGGTCATCGGCATACATTGCGGCTTTAATTCCATGCGGTAGATTAGCAACGAGATCATTGATGAAGATTAGAAAGAGTGTGGGGGACAATACTCCGCCCTGGGGAACTCCGTGACGCAGTAGTACTTTCTTGCTCTTTAGTCCGTCTATCTGTACTCGGGCTCTTCTGTTGTGCAAGTATGCTTTCACCCATTTGTACATTCTTCCATTGACTTTGCAGTTTCTCAATTTATTCATCAGACCTTCTTTCCAGACTTTGTCAAAGGCTTTCTTCAAATCTATCCATGCCGCAAGCACCAGCTTCTTCTCTTGGAATGCATCCTCAATTTCATTGAGAGAGGTAGGTTGTCTGATCTTCCGTAGAGTAGCACTGCCTAAAGCCAGCCTGCTGTGGCACAAGGATGTTTTTACTTTCAATGTACCACTGCAGTCTGTGATTGATGATGCGCTCCAGTGTTTTGCAGAGACAGCTGGTGAGGCTAATTGGTCTGTAGCTAGAGGCAATGGAACTATCTTTCCCTGATTTTAGGAGGGGTATCATGATTGCTTCTCTCCAGGCTTGTGGAACACTGCCTAAGGTCCAACTGTTATTGAAGATCTGCAACAGCTTTGCTTTGGCCTCTGTTCCTAGGTTCCTGATCATTTCATTGGAGATACCATCAGCTCCTGGTGACTTTCTCATTTTCAGTTTTGATATGGCTAGCTCCAGTTCGCTGATTGTGATGGGTGCCTCCAGAACCTCATGTACTATTTCCTTCTGTCCTGTATGTTGCCGTTTCTCTTGAATCTCTTGTTGTTTCTCTGGACTGATTTTGATATTGTTATCTTGTGCGAATGAGTCCGCAAAATGGTCAGCTGCTTGCTTTCTTGTTAAGATGTTTCCATCTTTATGTAGTGCAATTTTTGAGTTTTTGAGTGCCCTCATCGTTAAGTTGTTTTATTAGCTTCCACAATTTCCTAGTGTCTCTTTCAAAGTTCAGAGACTCTGTTTTTTCCTGCCAGCTTTTCCGTCTAGCCTGCAGCTTGGCCCTTTGAAATTTGGCTTTTGCATGCTGGAATTTATTGTGGTGCTCTTGGCTGGGTGTGGCCTCTGCTTGCTTTCTACATACTTCCACATCATTATGCAACTGTTCCAGTTCACTACTCCAGTAGGGTTTATATTGTTTACGGGCTCCTCTTGGTACTGTTTCTCGCGCTGCCTGTAGTATGCATTTCCCAAACTCTTCAACTACTTTATTTATGTCTTTCTCAGTGTTCAGGTTTCTAACCAGTATGCTGGTGCGATGCTTGTACACTGCCCAGTCTGCTTTCTTGTAGTTCCACCTCGAGAGGGTGCTGCTTTCACTTACAAGCTCATTTTCTACAGTTAGAAAGACTGGTCGATGGTCACTGCCACCTAGTTGTTTCCCAACAATTCGTGTAATGTTCCACTCCAGGTCTGGTGAATGAAAAGCCAGGTCAGGTGTAGTTGTAGAGTGCCATGATCTCGAGTAGAAAGTATGTGGGTCGGACGGTTTGTTAACCAAGATGAATCTATTCTCATCCTGCCAGTCTTTCTCCTCTCTGGTCCATGTGATCATAGCCCCAACTCTGCGAGTGGCTGTTGAAATCGCCGCACACAATCATTTTTTCTGTTAATGGTAGTGTGTCCAGTGCCTGTGGACGGTCACTTGGACAGTAGTAATTGATCAGATGTAGGTCTGTATAGCCTGTTTTAAGTTTAAGTGCCTGATACTCAGCCCCTTCCATATAGAATTCGATTTGGGAAGCAGTGATGTTATTTTTTACAAGGGTCAGTATCCCACCTTTTCGCCTGTCCTTTCGGTCAGATCGGTAACACTGGTAGCCTCTGATTTTGAAGGCTATATTTTCATTGAGGTGAGTTTCTTGCAAGCAACATATGCTTACTTTTTCTTTGTCCAGGATGTTTTCTAATTCTACTTTTTTGTTGCTGACTCCCTCCGCATTCCAGTGCATTATTTTAAGTCTTAGTTTAGTATGGCCAGCTGTTCTATTCTCATGTCCCCTGGCTCCACAGGACATCTGAGAAGGACCTCCAGTAGTTGGGGTTGGACCCTTTCGAGACATAGGGCCCGGCACTGCACCTGCCTGGGGGTCCAAAGCAGGGCGAGCACCATAACGTTTAGCAGCAGTCGACATATTCCATTTTGCGTAATTGCGTGGCATCCTGATTTCTGTGGTGCGCCTCCTGGCTGGTTGCCTCCGTCTTCAGCACCTTTCCTTTGCTAGAGCAGACTGTGGTCTCACTCGAGTTTAGATGTGTACACACGCACACACGTGTCTGCACATGCATGTATGTGTATACACATCTAGAGCACACTGGTTATTTTCCGGCGCCAGATACTCGCCGTCGCCCCTTCTCCTGTTAGTTAAAACAGTTCCGCCACGTGAAGCCCAGGCAGAGGTTATGTATTCACGAGCCATTGGGGTATTTAAGCAATGTTGGGCGCTCACCCCAACACTGCGCCCCGGCTACATACAGCAATTTGGAACCTTTGGTCATGTGATGTGAAAAGAGGTATCGAAAAATATCGTGATAACTGGAAACATCAGAGGGAAAAAAGGCAGAGGGAGACCAAGAGAAATGATGATAGATAGACAGACGATGGCGTGGATAAAATTCATCAGCAGAGTTGATTCAGAATACGAAGGACTGAGATCTATGGAGAGACATGGACGTATACGCCAGCTGGTAAGGCACATGATGATGATAAACACCACTGCAAATTTACAAAGTGGCTCTTATTGTTTCCAAAGATCCAACACAAGAGAGGTTGTTGTATAAGATAACAACACACCGTGTCTGTGTTAGCACAAGTCAAACCCCAGACCCGAACACAAGCTTCCATTATTTAAAATCTGCCCACTACAAACCGAAAGTACAAAGCCCGACTTTAAACAAAGCTCTTGAATGCGTGCCTGATTCCAATTTCTGGTCCCCACCGCCTCCAATTTCACGTGCGTCTTTGCCATTACACGACAGATCGATACACTTCAGCCCCGGTGTCTACCCTCCCGGAACGACAGCTGCCTGGTTGGATGTGATACCCCACACCCCAGGCGGCGCCGGATCTTGGGCGGCAAGCCAGGCAGATGGCGCTCACGCGGGCTCATTCTCTACTGAAAGCAGATGCGTGTGCTAGAGATTGGCGGCTGGCATAAAGAGGGATAGATGGAGTCGGGTAGACAGAGCACAATTTGTACCGGGACACCGGTTTGACATTTAGTTTTCTAATCCAATCGTTTCCTTTCGAAACATTGAATGAGCTACAATCTCTTGAGAAGTCGCGGTAGAAACATCGTTTGGACGAGGTAACATCTCTGGATGAGCTACAATCTCTGGAGGAGTCGCGATAGAAACATTGTTTGGACGAGGTACAATCTCTGGAATAGTCGCGGTAGAAACATTGTTTGGACGAGGTACAATCTCTGGAATAGTCGCGGTAGAAACATTGTTTGGACGAGGTACAATCTCTTTAATAGTCGCGGTAGAAACATTGGACGAGGTACAATCTCTGGAATAGTCGCGGTAGAAACATTGTTTGGACGAGGTACAATCTCTGGAATAGTCGCGGTAGAAACATTGTTTGGACGAGGTACAATCTCTGGAATAGTCGCGGTAGAAACATTGTTTGGACGAGGTACAATCTCTGGAATAGTCGCGGTAGAAACATTGTTTGGGACGAGGTACAATCTCTGGAATAGTCGCGGTAGAAACATTGTTTGGACGAGGTACAATCTCTGGAATAGTCGCGGTAGAAACATTGTTTGGACGAGGTACAATCTCTGGAATAGTCGCGGTAGAAACATTGTTTGGACGAGGTACAATCTCTGGAATAGTCGCGGTAGAAACATTGTTTGGACGAGGTACAATCTCTGGAATAGTCGCGGTAGAAACATTGTTTGGACGAGGTACAATCTCTGGAATAGTCGCGGTAGAAACATTGTTTGGACGAGGTACAATCTCTGAATAGTCGCGGTAGAAACATTGTTTGGACGAGGTGCAATCTCTGGAATAGTCGCGGTAGAAACATTGTTTGGACGAGGTACAATCTCTGGAATAGTCGCGGTAGAAACATTGTTTCGACGAGGTACAATCTCTGGAATAGTCGCGGTAGAAACATTGTTTGGACGAGATACAATCTCTGGAATAGTCGCGGTAGAAACATTGTTTGGACGAGGTACAATCTCTGGAATAGTCGCGGTAGAAACATTGTTTGGACGAGATACAATCTCTGGAATAGTCGCGGTAGAAACATTGTTTGGACGAGGTACAATCTCTAGAGGAGTCGCGGTAGAAACATTGTTTGGATGAGCTACAATCTCTGGATGAGCTACAATCCCTGGAGGAGTCGCGGTAGAAACATTGGATGAGCTACAATCTCTGGGTGAGCTACAATCCCTGAATGAGCTACAATCTCTGGAGTCGCGGTAGCGGTCGACTGATGGCCCAGTGGTCGTGAGTTCGAATGTGCATCAGCATGGATTTTAAAACTGAACCTGGGCTCTCAACTTTCTGGTCGACCTAACCTCACACTGGTACCAGACAATTTTAAGGAAGTAAATGCGACATGCATACTACTGACCATATCACCTGCCGAGTGCAGATTGGTCTATAAACACGAGTCAAGCACCATATGTCCCATGCGTCTATGGCGTGTTAAAGGGTCCTCTACTTACCATTTCTGCTACTGCTACTACAAATACTAGCTCTCCTATATTGTTCTGCCTCGTCCGCTTCTGACGCCTCACACATACTCATCTAGTGCCTTGCCGGCTGGCGTGGGCGATCATGCCTCTATACACATGACGCCGCTACTAATACAAAGACTTCTTTGAAGTCTGACCGAACCAAAAATTGAGAAAACAAAAATAACCAAAACAGAAACCTGGGCGAATTCTGTAGGTAATTAGTATGTATTTCACAACAAACAAAAACATGAATAATCATAACAACCGTCATTGTAAACATGAAAATAATCGTATAGCGATCGTCGACATGTGACAGCAATCACCACCAAACAAGACACGGTGACAGAGACGTGAACCAGCAGCTCTCCGGTGTCACATGATCGACATCAGTCTCCTGTGTGATGCTTGTCCATTGTAGTGCTGTCTTTGTTATTTATCTGCACACTGTACTGCTGCTGCACCATGTTTTATCGATACCAGGTAGTGTTGCTGAGAACAAGAGCTGCAGCCTACTGGTGGCATACTGTACTGTTGTTGGTTATATCCACGGTGTACTGTTGCTGACAGCACTGTTTCATACTGTACTGTTGCTGGTATACGCTTCAATGACACTGTAATGGTTAAGAATATACACAAGACACTGTTGCTGACTGCAATAAAACACTGCGCTGTTGAAAGGCTATGTTCGACACAGCGCCAGGTAAATCGTAATCTGAGAGTACACTGCTTTACCTGCCGCGGCTTGATGTGGGCCCTCAACGTTGGTGAGATGGATGGATGTATAGACGAACGGGCAGACAAATAGACAGACAGACAGACAGACGGACGGACGGACGGACGGATGGATGGATGGATGGATGGATAGATAGATAGATAGATAGATAGATAGATAGATAGATAGATAGATAGATAGATAGATAGATAGATAGATAGATAGATAGATATTCTCCATATATAATGTGGATAATGAACGGTGATGGCGGGATGCGACCACAGGTTGACATGTCTACTTCAGGAATGGGAGTGTTTCTGTTCGTCGCGGTGGGAATATTGACAACTGCCACCGGTTTCTAATAATTCATTGTTGTCCGGTTGATCTGTCAGCTAGTGGACTCTTGATACCTGGTGGAGAGGGATACCTGGTGGAGTGGGATACCTGGTGGAGAGGGATACCTGGTGGAGAGGGATACCTGGTGGAGTGGGATACCCGGTGGAGAGGGATACCTGGTGGACTGGGATACCTGGTGGACTGGGATACCTGGTGGAGTGGGATACCTGGTGGACTCAAACACTTGGTGGAATGGGATACCTGGTGGAGTGGGATACCTGGTGGACTCAAACACCTGGTGGACTGGGATACCTGGTGGAGTGGGATACCTGGTGGAATCGGATACCGGATAGAATCGGCTACCTGATAGAATCAAATACCTGGTGGAATTGGATACCTGGTGGACTGGGATACCTGGTGGACTCAAACACTTGGTGGAGTGGGATACCTGGTGGAGTGGGATACCTGGTGGAGTGGGATACCTGGTGGAGTGGGATACCTGGTGGAGTGGGATACCTGGTGGAATCGGATACCAGATAGAATCGGCTACCTGGTGGACTCGAATACCTGGTGGAATCGGATACCTGGTGGACTCAAATACCTGGTGGACTTGGATACCTGGTGGAATCAGATACCTGGTGGACTCGAATACCTGGTGGAATTGGATATCGGATAGAATCGGCTACCTGGTGGACTCGAATACCTGGTGGAATTGGATATCGGATAGAATCGGATACCTGGTGGGCTCGAATACCTGATAGAATAAAATACCTTGTGGACTCGAATACCTGGTGGAATCGAATACCTGGTGGACTCGGATACCTGGTGGAATTGGATATCGGATAAAATCGGCTACCTGATAGAATCAAATACCTGGTGGACTCGAATACCTGATAGAATCAAATACCTGGTGGACTCAGATACCTGGTGGAATTGGATATCGGATAGAATCGGCTACGTGATAGAATCAAATACCTGGTGGACTCGAATACCTGATAGAATCAAATACCTGGTGGACTCGAATACCTGGTGGAATCGGATACCTGGTGGACTCAAATACCCGGTGGAATAGGATACCTATTGGAGTAGGATATGTGAAAAATAGGAACACAGTGCAAGTTGCGGACGGCAATAACCAAACAGCAGTTAGAAATCACAACAAGTAGGCCATAAAGCACCTATCGTGGCAAAGTTGTAAGAATAACAACCCCAGTGACAGAACCCATTCTCGCTGTCTAGAGGAAGTACAAGTGATATAAAATGCATGTTGAAGTTGGATATACGAAGTCAACCACACTCGCTTCTGAAGAATAATAGAAAAGGAAGATGGCAATGGAGAATATGATGATGATGAAGTAGACAGGAGCGGCACGGTTGGTGAAGTAGTACTGTCCCAGACAAGGAGGACTTTGAGGTAAGTGGGTAGGGACCAGAGGGTTACATGAGGTTCAGTAGGGGGACCATGAGCAAACGAAATGATGACCAGTTCAGGCCTATACCATATCATGTTGCTGAGAACCACTTATCCTCACAGTGTACTGCTGCTGTAGTGATGTGCACATTGTACTAGTGCATTATCTACACAATGTACTATTATTAGCCCGTTATCTGCATAATGTACTATTTATTGCTTGCCATTTATCTACACAATGTACTATTTCTAGCCTATTATCTACACAATGCGCCATTACTAGCCTGTATAATGTAATATTTATTGCTTGCCTGTTATATACACAATATATTATTGCTTGCCTGTTTACACAATGTACTATTTTGCTTGCATGGTATCTCAATCAATCAGGTGCCATCTCCACAATGAAGGTTGGCTGAAATGGATCTCCAACAGTGTTTGCATACACTACACAATGTACTATTGCTTATCTATTATCTATACAATGTACTATTGCTTATCACTTATCTATACAATGTACTATGCTTACCACTTATCTATACAATGTACTATTGCTTACCTATTATCTACACAATGTACTATTGCTTACCTATTATCTATACAATGTACTATTGCTTACCGCTTATCTATACAATGTACTATTGCTTACCTATTATCTATACAATGTACTATTGCTTACCTATTATCTACACAATGTACTATTGCTTACCTATTATCTATACAATGTACTATTGCTTACCTATTATCTATACAATGTACTATTGTTTACCTGTTATCGTCACAATGTACTATTGCTTACCTATTATCTATACAATGTACTATTGCTCACCTCTTATCTACACAATGTAATTAAGCTTTGCTGTTTACACAACTACTTTAGCTTGTCTAACATTTACATAAATTTCTATTACTATAGCGAACTAACAAATCGTATAACAAATATATAATAATAATAGACAATCTAGGCAACATAATGTTATGCACAGAAACATAACACATTCCTGTTGAGTTCGGAAAGCGAACAGAATACAAGCCATATTATTGCTATGTGACACAAACATGGTATGAAGTCAATGATATGTGAGTGGAGACTGGCAAGTGTATTACGTGGAACACAACATTTGCCCTCCATTTTTGTTTCCCTCGCTTTCCTGTAGCAGTTCCCATGTTGTTTCCAGTTGCCGATTCTTGTTGCCTAGGCCTCATTCTATGAGCATTCAAACATAAGTACAACATATTACACTATTAAGCCACATACACATGTATATCCCACGCTCTCCTCCAATTGTTACACCCCGTCCCCCCCCCCCCCCCCCCGGGAGTTGGCAGCAAATAATTTGGGAATCATTGCATCGATGTATCCTCTATACCGCATATTGTAACCTTGCTACAGATTGGTCAATCTCTCCGGACAGAGGTAAAGGTCACTGGTTCAAGCAACTGTCAGACAATATACAGACCCGCGCCTATTTTCTGACTTCCATTATTAAGTCTAAAAGCTAGTCTCATAGCAGATATTGCCATTAGAGTGTCAAGTGTTGGGCCTCTATATATTCTAGACACGACATATGAAGTGGAGTGACCAAATCCCTAGCTCCTTGACTTACGTTTCCGGACAATTGTCTGGTACCCAGACTCGACCCCAGAGCTGTACCGGTGGGACAACATAACCCTGCCTTTGATGGTACCGAACCCAGGTAAGCCAGCTGACCACTGTGCCACTGGGAACGTCTGCCTTCCATTAAAACATCGCCCTCCAACCGCCATGTCTTTTTCTGTCTGTCTCGTTGTCTGGTGCCGACAGGCCCGTTAATCACGCACCTCCACAACTCCGCCCCAAGCCTTGCAACGGGATGACAGGTCAAATATTGTGTATCACATGCTCAAATGTCCCCGACAAGTTTTCTGTCAATTTGTTTTTTTTTTTCTCAAATTTTCCCCAGTGAGGTTAGCAAATTAGCTTCTATACAACAGAGTTAGAAATAAGATATATAATTATTCCGAAAATATTTGATAATGCACTGATTTTACTGTCTACTGTACTATATGTGTATACAATCTTGAAATGATCTACTGTACTATATGTGTATACAATCTTGAAATGGTATACTGTACTATATGTGTATACAATCATGAAATTGTCTACTGAACTATATGTGTATACAATCTTGAAATGGTCTACTGAACTATATGTGTATACAATCTTGAAATGGTCTACTGTACTATATGTGTATACAATCTTGAAATGGTCTACTGTACTATATGTGTATGCAATCTTGAAATGGTCTACTGTACTGTCAGCGTGCACCAACTGTAATAAATGGGCCTACTTTTAAAACTAATGTGTACTTTATTTCCCGATGGTCCCACTGTACACACTGTATGGGCAAAAACTAAGCTCAATGTGTGTGTGTTGCACACGTATCCTGCCCTTCAGTAACGCGTTCACTTGTTACAC
This sequence comes from Cepaea nemoralis, assembly GCA_014155875.1. Lineage (NCBI taxonomy): Eukaryota > Metazoa > Mollusca > Gastropoda > Stylommatophora > Helicidae > Cepaea > Cepaea nemoralis. Next base: position 57,457 of record JACEFZ010008674.1, read on the forward strand.
TGTGTGAACCAAGTGCAGTCTGCACAATTATTGTACTGCATCTATAATCAACTGAACTCACGGCCTGCACGCTGCAAATGCCACATAACACAATACCCTGGCTTGATAACAGCAACACTCCACTTGCCCCATGTACTGATCCGATTACACGAAGTCTAAATAGATAAAATCACACGGCATGAAAGCACACTTGATATCTGACATGAATGAGCAACAGTGTGTGCGTATGCTAATTTCAGTTATCGTAAACACACATACAGACTGTGACAATATATGGACCCTGACAATAGATGAAAGGTGATAACAGATGAGCCGTGGCAGAAGATGAATTATGATATCAGCTGCACATTCATGACATCTACTGACGCAGGACTTCAGGTGATCATTGTTGGTAGTTGAACCTTGTCTACATTAGTTGACCTGAGTGTACACCAGTCGAATTTAACCAATTGTACATTTATTTGAATCGAGGGTTCATCAATTTAACCACTTGTGTATCAGTTGAATCGAGTGTACATAATTTTAACCAATGTTACAGCAGTGGCCCCGGGTGTACATCTATTTAACCAATTGTACATCAGTTTAACCGAGTGTACATAAATGTATCTAACTGTACATCAGTTAACCCGGCTGTACATCAATTTATCCAATTGCACATCAGCTGAATCAGGCAAACATCAGTCAATCCGTATCTAGATCTGCCGAACCATATTCACGTCAGTGCAATCGAGTTTACATCAGTTGAAAAGATTGTACACTATCTGAACTGACTGTACATCAGTTAAACAGTAAATCACCTTAAATTAGGCACCTGTTTAAATGCACATACATCAGTTGAACCATGTCTACATCAGTTGAACCAAGTCAACATCGACTTAATCTTTCTCACACCAGCAGACCTCACCACACATCGACAGAGGGCATAAGTCAAATTAAATTGCAGACAACTTCTCCATTTATTGATTCTTTAGCTTTCATTCTCTACTTCTAACCCAGATGAAAACTGAAATGGAAATCTCCCATCAAATGTGTTGAATTAAATGGAAAACAACACACAAATGAAAACATATAGCTGCCTCTATAGATGACAATCAATGTCATCGGCCTCTTTACGAGTACGAATATATATCAGGAAATGGTAACTATAAACAATCATGCCATTTTGATACGAAAATATATACAGAGATCACACATGGCTATAGTTAGGTCTCCATTTGTGCGTGGATGTGTCACATAAAGCCGCTTTCTTCCCATCAAATCTATGCCACAGACGAAGAGAACTATAGTGACGTTCGTGAATAGTTCGTCTAATTCCTAAATGGAGCGCTAAATTCGTGAAGGGTTAATGTACATTCCTGAATGGGTCTTAACATTCCTGAATGGTTTGCCAATCCTTCGGAATGGTTCTGGAGCATTCCTGAATGGTTCACAAATATCCCTGGATGCGTCGACTGTATTCATGGACGATGGTTCTTTATTCGTGTAGGTTGAGCGTTGCTTAATCTGAACAACCAACGTTATTGCTACTGACAAGGTGGTGTGATGGAGCGCTGCGCTGTATAGATAACATTCAGATATGAAAATCACCCACGGACTAACAAGGGCATCAGTCTTCGGGGTGATAAAGATGCGTGCCTGTACAGGAAGTGACAGGTGGCGGGCCGGGCTTGCCCCAGTAATGGAACTGGTCGACTCTCCGGGTTTAGATGACCGCTCTCTAAGACTTGGGTGTCGCTGGCGGGTGAGCAGGGAACGCATGAGGAGCTGTTGGGATGGCGGCAGCAGCAGGATGTCCGAACATGGCTGAAAGTAACAAGAAAACATACATCACTGTACAAATGACATGGAAACGTGGACAGTGTGTGTGTGTGTGTGTGTGTGTGTGTGTGTGTGTGTGTGTGTGCGCGCGGGCGCGTATGTGTATGTGCGTGAAGAGAACGGTTCCATGTTGATAAAGTTAGTTGTATATCCTTTACAAGCCGGTCTCCCTGGCCTAGGTGTTAAACGACTTTCTGCGTAATCCCGTTTATCCACGTAGGGTAACGCAGCGCGCGAGAATTGGAAGCGGTTCTCGCCGGTTGGTAACAGCGATAAGTGAGCCGGCCGCTCAGAAAGCAATGGCAAACTATTGAGCATAATCTTGCCAAGAAGTCAGCGGTAAAATGCTGATGTTGACAGCGATGTCCTGTAGAGTATGTGCGAGAAAAAAAATATCCTTTACAGGACGTCGCAGTCGACGCCAGCATTTTTCCGCTGTTTGTGATTTCTTGGTACGTTTACGTTCAGTAGTTCGCCACTGCTTTCTGAACGACCGGCGTTCATAACATTGTATGAAAACAAAAGCAAGACGGTCTGCTGCTAAATCGCCCGCAGCTGTGTTTCGAACGCGGTATGTGGGATTACGAACTGCGTCCGAAATTCCTTGGCCTCAGAGCCGGCTGAAACCGGAGCCACAATATAACTAGACAGCTGGACAGTAGAAAAAACACACAGATTGAGGACAGATGTCTGAATCATCGCACAAATAACAACAACACACAAACAAATCAATTACAAGAAAAACAGGTTAGTGAAAGATGTAATGTGTGTGTAGTAGTAGTCCGGATCTACACAAAAATGTCTGTGTTGATGGGATCACTTCGCGCATGTCGGGGTATCCCACGGTACTCGTTTGATGATTCGTAGCTGATGGCTGTGGAAATGTGGTTTCTGAGGAAAATATGCCATCTCTGGCAGCTCCATTCATGTCCTCTCCATATTACAGTGCAGGCCTGATAAGGCAAACCCATCTGGGACTCAATAAATAGTTCTTCTTATCAGAAATTCCTCTTATAAGAGTTCAAAATGTACAGTTAAGGCGAGAGACAGTGTTGGAGATCCATTGCAGCCATTGTGGAGACGGCACCTGATTGATTGATTGATTGAATACAATACACAGTAGTCCACCACATGTCGTGATATCTAGTGTTTTCTAAATGTCTGCCCGTGTATCGGTTTCTTCCTCCCCTGATGTGTCTCCCCGCTGAAGAGGTAGCGGGACGTGCGTGTTCCAATGACCCCAAGAGCTATGCAGGCAGTAGTGCAGCTACTGGTGGGGTCTCCCATGTCGGGCAGGTCAAGGGGTACGGGCGTAATGAAATAGAGCAACGCAAATTCACTATATTACTACCCAATAGTACAACCCACATATAAAGTTGCGCGCGCGCGCGTGTGTGTGTGTGCGCGCGCGCGTGAAGACTAGTTTAGGTTACCAGCTACTCTGGTTCCATTCATTGTGTGGAGAGCGGAACGTTATTAAATATATAATAAGATAAAACTGACGTGAATCGCCACCTCGACCGCGAGGCAGTGTTTCGGGCGCCAACCCTCTCGGACACAGGCTAAAAACTAGGTTTCGCGTGCACATTACCAACGGGAAAATTGTCTCAGCGGTTGGACATGCACGTGAGTATGCCCACCGGTCGCTGCCCCGACACAATTCCGGAATTAGAAAGGGTTGGGGGTGGAGAGAGAGAGAGAGAGAGAGAGAAGAGACTTACCCCCCCCCCCGAAAAACTGTCAGTGGAAATGTGGTTCTGGGGGGGGGGGGGGGGATGCGAAAAATACCATGGACAGACAGAAAAACCAATTAGCAATTTCTATAAGAAACAAATGAAAACCGTACATTGATTGGAGAACGAACGAACGAACTTTATTTTCAAAGGGTCACAAATTAGGCACGCAGACCTTACATTCAGCCCTTCCAATCACTCATCTTTCGTTCATCATTATGCATGGTATATTCACATAGGGGGAAAAACATTGAGAAATGAAAAGCAGATAGTAAAGATTTTGTAGGCACGTTATGAGAAGACATACACCAGAGAAATTGACAACTGCCAAGGTTAGGCGGAAAAGAACAAGGGAAGGCAGAGATGCAAATATCTTGATGGCTTGGCCAGACGGCATAATCGAGACAAAAACACAGTTGATCCACGACTCTGGTGATCGCGTGAGATGGGGAAACATGGTGAATAAATGAGGTACCCACACGTTTGGATACCTGCATCATTCTGTGGTGTTCGTGTACTGAGGCTAAATTCTCTTTGCGTGATCTTTGGCATGTGACGGGAGCACTTATACAGATATCCGTGTACAATCAAAGCGATCGTTAAGCGAAATCAAAGAAAGTGGCGTGTAGTTACCACACTCGACGCAAGGCTCGCGCTAGCGGACGCTGAAAACACGAGCGCCGAGTCCCACTGGATCGATGTGAGGATAGCACGCACCCGGCCGGCTGGTCATATTTCTTCAGTCTGAACAGTACAGGAATGCAATGTGTGGCTGTCCTAGGGTCTCCTCGCACCAGGCAACGCAGATACGGGGACTCCCGGGGTCACCATAGTAATATAATCATAGGTATTGATTGGGTATTGATTGTGAATATCAGCCTTCGTGCCCCAGACGTGCAGCGATACGGGTTGGCTGTCGACTGAATCACAACGGCACTTAACCGCCATTACAGGAATGAAGGTAGTTTTAATAAGACTCAAGAGGGATATGTCTGCCAAATATGAGACAGATCCTACTTAACGCTAATCATTTTAAAAAAAAAAAGGGGGGGGGGCGGGGGAAAGAGAGATTAAGATTTAAGCGGTCTCCCTGACATAGGTGTTTACGTCTTTCTACGTAATCACGTATATTTTCATGAGTAACGTAACCTGCACGAGAATCGGTAGCGGTTATCGCCACGTTGGTAACTTACGGGGTATGTGAGCCGGTCGCTCAGAAAGCAATGGCAAACTACTGAGCGTAATCTTGCCTAGTACATCAACAGCAGCTGAAAAATGATGTTGACTGCATCGTCCTGTAAGGAATATGCCCCCCCCCCCCCCCCACAAAAAAAATTCACCTACCGGCTCCATGGGGCATATAGAAAGAATGGAAGATAATAGGGAAACAGAACTCGCTTGCACTCAGGAAATAAATGATCGTAGACCCCGAGGTAGACCAAGAAGGCGGTGGAGAGATAATACATGTACAGACCTACAGGCACTTGGAATCAACGACTGGCAAGAGAAGGTCCACCAGAGAGACGAATGGAGACGGATTGTATTTGCAGCAAAGAACCTCAATGGCTCGGAACGCTAAAGAAGAAGAAGAAGAAGAAGAAGGCTCCGTGTTACGAATACATTTCGTAATCCTGCATACCCCGTTCGAAACACAGCTGCAGGCGATTTGTAAGCAGACTTATTTGCATTGGTTTCCATACAATGGTATGAGTGCCCGTCGTTCAGAAAGCAATGGCAAACTACTGAACGTAAAAGAAACTTGTCCATGAATCACAAACAGCCAACAAAAAAAACGTTTGGGGTTGACTGCGAGATCCTGTAAAGGACATGAAGCTATTCTTCTGTGTTGAACACATGGCGTGTCCTATGCAGGAGGTTGCGCTCAGGCCCAGATTGACTTTCTAACAAGAGGAAACACTAAATAATACTCAGGTACATCCGCACTTCCGGATAGAAGAGTGAAGAAGACAGACTTGTAAAGTAACTTTACATTCCAAGGTTAGAGAAAGCAACCGGCGAATCAATAAACACGATGTATAGCATAGAATCGGTAAGCTTAACGTAATGATGCTGGATGGATTGAGACGGTAGCATGGTGGAATATCATCAGCAGAGTTGATCCAGAACACCAAAGACCGAGATATGTGGAGAGCCATGAACGCCTACGCCAGCCGGCACGGCACTTGATGGTGAAGCTTAACGATAACACAGAAAATATGGAAGTTGCGGCTAAAGTTATCTTCAGCATACAAACCAACACACACAGATAAAACTACATGGGAAACAATCTACATAAAAATATGTATAATGGCTTCTGGGGTGTTGTGAAACGCTGCCATGCTATGGCTGGACATGTGTGTTCAAATCGTCTAGAGCAGTGGTTCTCAACCGGTGGGGACTTCCCACCAGGGGGGAATTTTAGGGTTTCCGGGGAGGGGGGGGGGGGGAATTAAGATTATTTCAAGATCGCGTTAATACAAGAACCGATTACTTTGTTTGATGCTTGTTTACTTTGTTACTGTTTTTCCCTTCATACTGTATGGTTCTGTACGTCTCACTCTTCTAAAGTTAATTTTATAAAGTAGACCCAAAAATCATGTTTTATGCTGGACGTCTAGACTTGTTTTAGTATGTGCTATTAAATTTAGCTTCCATTATTACGTATACTGTGTAAAGGGGGGGGGGGGGGTTAGGTAGGAACTACGAAAGGGGGGAATGACGTTCTGAAAATATGGTGAAGAGGGGCACGGGCCGAAAAAGGTTGAGAACCACTGGTCTAGAGTTTATGCGGAAGAGACAGGAGTAGGACCTAGTGGAGTGCTGCAAAGATCGAGACACCCGAGATGGCGGATACCAGGAGATTTACCGAGAATGAGCGGGAATCCAGTTGTTGCCATCTAACATCCGGATAGAGATGGCAGATTGGTGATTCACAGATTTATATATAGACACAGACAGTGTAAGGACGAACGTGTATATATGACAGGCAGATCGATAGACAGGAAGTTTTAAGGACGGATAGATCAATAGGAGAGAATAGACAGAACAGATAGCAAGTCAGACAGTCTGAAGGACGAATAGATCGATAGAAGGAGAGAATAAACAGACCAGAAAGCCGGAAGTGGGATAGACCGACAGAAGGAGAGAACAAACAGAATATCTGAAAATATGGTGAAGAGGGGCACGGGCCGAAAAAGGTTGAGAACCACTGGTCTAGAGTTTATGCGGAAGAGACAGGAGTAGGACCTAGTGGAGTGCTGCAAAGATCGAGACACTCGAGATGGCGGATACCAGGAGATTTACCGAGAATGAGCGGGAATCCAGTTGTTGCCATCTAACATCCGGATAGAGATGGCAGATTGGTGATTCACCGATTTATATATAGACACAGACAGTGTAAGGACGAACGTGTATATATGACAGGCAGATCGATAGACAGGAAGTTTTAAGGACGGATAGATCAATAGGAGAGAATAGACAGAACAGATAGCAGGTCAGACAGTCTGAAGGACGAATAGATCGATAGAAGGAGAGAATAAACAGACCAGAAAGCCGGAAGTGGGATAGACCGACAGAAGGAGAGAACAAACAGACCAGAAAACCGGGCAGACAGTCTGAAGACCGATAGATCGATACGAGAGAATATACAGAACAAACAGCAGGACAGACAGTCTGAAGGGCGGATACACCGACAGAAGGAGAGAATAGACAGACAACTGACAGAGCCACAAGTGCAGTATAAGACGAGTATCGATGCAGTCTCCTTCCGAACACGTTTATCGATTACCGCAGAACGACTACAGGCCAGTAAGGACCTCTAAATCTTCTCTGTGCTCGCCCGATCTGTCCCCCCCCCCCCCATCTCTGTCTCGTCTTATGTCCGACTGTCCTGTCTTATGTCCATCCTTATGTCCGACTGTCCTGTCTTATGTCCGACTGTCCTGTCCTATGTCCATCCTTATGTCCGACCATTCTGTTCTATTCTGACCTTCATAACTGCCCTTCCCCACCCACTTTCCGCCTATGGGTAGTATTCCCTTTTGTCTCTTCATGATGGCCAGGTTTTCTCCCCGTCTTCTGCCTGTCTGCAATGTACCCTTGTCTCCGTTGTTGATGTCCGGTTTTCCACCAATTGTCTCCCTATGTGTTGTGTTCTTTCTTGATATCCGGGTGTTACCGTCCTGCCTGTCTGTTATGCTCCCCGTGTCGCATTTTCCACCAATCGCCCGCCTGTCTGCTGCGTTGTTTCTCACACATTCCCTGCTTGTCTGTTATAATACTCCTTGGTGTCTCCTTCTTGATATCGAGGTTTGCAGCCATCCATGAGCCAAACGTGTCATTATAATAATCTACAGCCGATGTTTTCATAACACCTCTGCCCCGCGAACTGTCCAGTTGTGTCTTGACAATTCTCGATCTTTCTAAGCTGCCCAAAGTTGTTCATTCCTGATTGTAAGTGGATGTGCGATGTGTGGGTTCGTGGGGGATGTGTGTGCGTGGGTGTGGAATATGTGGTCGATGGAGGTGTGGGTGGGGAGAGGATGTGTGGTTTGGGGGATGGGTGTGTGGGTTAGGATGTGTATGTGGGTGGGCGCGGGTTGGTGAAAAATGTTTGTGTGGGTGGGTGGCGAGTGTGTTTGGGTTGGGGGAACAGGTGAGGGCAGTGTCTGTGTGTGGGTGGGGATGTGCGGGGGGGGGATGGGTCGGTTGGTGGGGTATGTATGTGTCCCTGGGTGTGTGTGGGTAGGTGGGTGTGTGTGTGTGTGTGGGTGGAGTGATGTGTGGGTAGGTGGGAGATTAGCCTCATAGCATGGTAATTTGCCTTGTTTATGTTTACAACATTCATTTCACAATGTTTTTTTTCCCCTTCCTATGCATGAATGTATAATACTCTTGATGGACGAAAGATGAGTGATTGGAAGGGCCGAATGTAAGACGGGCCTGCGTGCCCAATTTGTGACCCTTTTAAAATAAAGTTGATTCGATTTGATTTGATTTCATTCTTTGATAGTCGCAGTAGTAGTAGATGTAGTAGCTGTCCCCTAAGGTCGGAAAGTGCAGATGTCGATGGTTTCATGGGGGATGAAAACAACACAGACGTTTAACGAGAAGCCTTTTAGCGCCTTAAGGTTCCATTTATATGTGCGGCATCCATATTTTTATATGGCCAATCAGCAGCCGAGGTATGAGGTGGTTGGCATCATGCAGGCCGCCTTCATTTTCCGAGATATTTTTGGTACCCATTTGGGAAAAAGAAAGGATGTCTCCTGTGGGGGAGTTTTTAAATACCACACACACACACGCACGACATACATACACAATGCATGCATACATACATACGAACACATATGATCGTTTTCGACACACCAATTTCTGTACTTGCCTCTTGCTCCTGTGTTGTGTTGTTTCGTTTCCCGATCTGACGTCTTTATTCCCAGTTTACATTATTTCACCGAGACGTGTATTATTTGTGAGTGACTGTGATATCTCGGGTTTCTAGCTACGTCTTCGTGTCTGCTGTTGGACTAAGTATTCATGTCTGTTGTTGGACTAAGTATTCGTGTCTGTTGTTGGACTAAGTATTCGTGTCTGTTGTTGGACTAAGTATTCATGTCTGTTGTTGGACTAAGTATTCGTGTCTGTTGTTGGACTAAGTATTCATGTCTGCTGTTGGACTAAGTATTCGTGTCTGTTGTTGGACTAAGTATTCGTGTCTGTTGTTGGACTAAGTATTCATGTCTGTTGTTGGACTAAGTATTCATGTCTGTTGTTGGACTAAGTATTCATGTCTGCTGTTGGACTAAGTATTCGTGTCTGTTGTTGGACTAAGTATTCGTGTCTGTTGTTGGACTAAGTATTCGTGTCTGTTGTTGGACTAAGTATTCGTGTCTGTTGTTGGACTAAGTATTCGTGTCTGTTGTTGGACTAAGTATTCATGTCTGCTGTTGGACTAAGTATTCGTGTCTGTTGTTGGACTAAGTATTCGTGTCTGTTGTTGGACTAAGTATTCATGTCTGTTGTTGGACTAAGTATTCATGTCTGTTGTTGGACTAAGTATTCATGTCTGTTGTTGGACTAAGTATTCGTGTCTGTTGTTGGACTATGTATTCATGTCTGTTGTTGGACTAAGTATTCATGTCTGCTGTTGGACTAAGTATTCATGTCTGTTGTTGGACTAAGTATTCGTGTCTGTTGTTGGACTAAGTATTCATGTCTGTTGTTGGACTAAGTATTCATGTCAATTGTTGGACTAAGTATTCATGTCTGTTGTTGGACTAAGTATTCATGTCAATTGTTGGACTAAGTATTCATGTCTGTTGTTGGACTAAGTATTCATGTCTGTTGTTGGACTAAGTATTCATGTCTGTTGTTGGACTAAGTATTCATGTCTGTTGTTGGACTAAGTATTCACTGTCTGTTGTTGGACTAAGTATTCATGTCTGTTGTTGGACTAAGTATTCATGTCTGTTGTTGGACTAAGTATTCATGTCTGTTGTTGGACTAAGTATTCATGTCTGTTGTTGGACTAAGTATTCATGTCTGTTGTTGGACTAAGTATTCATGTCTGTTGTTGGACTAAGTATTCATTCTGTTGTTCGTGGATACGGACTTTTCGAAACGTTACCTTGTACGTGTCATTCTAATCGTGGGTATTTCCTCTACATCAGTGGTTCTCAACCTTTTTCGGCCCATGCACCCCTTCACCATATGTTCAGAATGCCACCCCCCCCCCACCTTTTCGTATTTCTTCCCTTAAATCCCCCCTTCCCCTACACAGTATACGTAAAAATGGAAGCTAAAGATACTAACACATACTAGAACAGGTGTAGACGTCTACATAAAACGTGATTAGCGGGTCTACCTACGTTATAAAACGAATATCACAAAGGCGAGAAGTACAGAACCGTAAAGTATGGAGGGAAAAACAATATCAAGTAATCGGCTTCTTGCATTAACGCGATCTTGAAATAATCTTAACCCTCCTCCCTCCCCGGATACCATAAAATCCCCCTCTCCCCGGATACCATAACATCCCCCCCCCCCCCCCCGGCGGGGGGGGGGGGGAAATTCCCCACCAGTTGAGAACCACTGCTCTACACAATGTGCAACTACTAAGAAAAGACACTGCCGCCAGTACCTGCCATAGAATGTACCCTGCTCGGCATTAAAGTTTCTGGGTTCCCTGATCCTGGTGAACCGTAGACATTCCTGTACCTGTTCAGTAAACGGCGACCGACAGAGATCAATCGTGGAAGCACGTGCGTGATGGCGCGTTTATCTGTGACGTCTCAACACGCGCGCCTGTCAGGCTGTCGGCTGCTGGGAGAGAGGGTGATGGGGGTTGCTGCAGGTTGTAAGAATTAACTGATTCAGTGCCGAAGGATACAATATCGCCAAATATAACTATCCATTTGGACCAAAGGGCGTTATATCGCCGTGCTGGGATCATCGAGTTATTTGTTTCGTTTCGCGGTACCTTTCGCAATTTGAATGCTCAATAGATTAAAATTTACATTATAACACTTATTCGTTTGATTGAGCACCGTGTTTGGCGGAAACTGACTTTTTGTTTGGCGCTGAATCAGTTAATACGCTTTGTTTGGGGATTGGGTGCAATCACTAGCTGCGAAACGGGTAAGATTTCTGTTCCTAGATAAGATTAAAGAATGGTGAATATTGATCTCCGCTGTTGGGTGGAGAAAGCTGACATTAATGTGAATGTCCCAAGACAATACGAATGGCTGATCACTTGACGGCTTTAAAGCAGCCACAGAAATGCCCTCTTGGCAGTTGGGACTGTGGAATGGAGATAAGTTGTGAGAGTCGCTTTATGGATATCCATAAGATGTTCATATAAACGATGGAGATAGTTTTGAGAGTCGCTTTATGGATATCCATAAGATGTTCATATAAACGGTGGAGATAGTTTTGAGAGTCGCTTTATAGATATCCATAAGATGTTCATATAAACGATGGAGATAGTTTTGAGAGTCGCTTTATGGATATCCATAAGATGTTCATATAAACGGTGGAGATAGTTTTGAGAGTCGCTTTATAGATATCCATAAGATGTTCATATAAACGATGGAGATAGTTTTCAGAGTCGCTTTATGGATATCCATAAGATGTTCATATAAACGGTGGAGATAGTTTTGAGAGTCGCTTTATGGATATCCATAAGATGTTCATATAAACGATGGAGATAGTTTTGAGAGTCGCTTTATAGGATATCCATAAGATGTTCATATAAACGATCCGATAGCTTCCTGTCGGCTTTATCATATATACCATGTTCATTCTGTTACAGAAGATGGCATACATTAATTAGATAGTGAGATTTGACTCGTGACTGATTCCCTAACTTGAAACATCCGTGCGAAAGCTAACAGAAAGGGGTGTCAATAACAAACATACCCGCGCGAAATTTAACAGAAGGGGCGTCAATAACAAACATACCTGCATGAAAGCTAACAGAAGGGGTGTCAATAACAAATGTACCCGCGCGAAAGCTAACCGACGGGGTGTCAATAAAAAACATCCGTGCGAAAGCTAACCGAAGGGGTGTCAATAACAAACATCCGTGCGAAAGCTACCGACGGGGTGTCAATAACAAACACCCGCGCGAAAGCTAACCGACGGGGTGTCAATAACAAACATCCGTGCGAAAGCTAACAAAAGGGGTGTCAATAATAAACCGACATGTTTCGTATCTAGATATCTAGAACAGGCGTATCGGGCAGTTATTAAACGAAGTGCTGTGTGGAACAAGAGTCAGCTTCTAACGAGTGTGCTCTTCAGGTTTTGGGACGGTCTCGATTCTAAACCACAACTGAATTCTTATGAAAGATTTGCTAGATGTCCGGGTCAGGGCACGGGATGTTGAGGTGGCCACCAAGGACTCTGTAAGTAGTTAAGATCTGGAGATGAAAGCTCTAGGCAGTTGGTTCTAATTGGGACGCAGTGAGACTCGGTTGTGAATCCTCAGCCCGGGTGATGGGAGGTTCTTTCTGAGAGCATCTCTGAGAGTGGACATCTCTGAGAGTGGACATCTCTGAGAGTGGACATCTCTGAGAGTGGGACATCTCTGAGAGTGGCTTCACGATAAAGACGAATACGGAAGTTCTCCATGAGATCACAGTCCTTGACCGTAAATACAGAGCTAGAGCTTAATCAGCATACACGAAGGAGTTGAGTGTAAGAGAACCAGGTACTGCATCTGTTTCAAGAATATTAAAGGGACGGTGCGTAGAGAAAACAACTAATAAACAGTTGAGGTCGAAAACTAGCTATAGGCGCAACATATATACAATTAAGGAAGATCAAATATGCATCAAGAAACATGACATCAGATATTCGATCTATGTACGCTGAAGACTATAAACAGATATAAGACTATAAACAGATAAATGGCAAACACAGAACTAAAGAACGTGTGACACTCAAATAGACATTCTAGATCAAGATATGAATGATCAATGGGGAATCTGGGAGTAGCTAGACAGGCTGCACAAACAACCACCCCAACTCTGAGAGTGATATGCCGTAGGAAACGAACGTCTGTAAACATCTTAAAACATATAGCATATGAGCGCGGGGAGTGGTGGGGGGGGGGGGGGGGGGGAGAGAGAGAGAGAAGAAGAATTGAAACATTAAAATATAACCATGACAAAGATGGAATAGGTTCAATAAGAGAAATTATAAAATTGAGTAAAGAGAAAAAAGACAAGAGCTCAAGAAAGTTTCAGGGAAATTGGAGGAGGAAAGGGGGGGGGGGAGGAGAGAGAGAGAGAGAGAGAGAGAGAGAGAGAGAGAGAGAGAGGAGAGAGAGAGCAGAGAGAGAGAGAGAGAGAGCGCGAGAGAGACAGAGAGAGAGAGCGAGAGAGAGAGAAAGAAAGAGAGAGAGAGACAGGCTGAGGCAGGGGGAGAGGGAGAGAGAAATACGCACACAACATCCAAAGCACAGGTTTGATATGCAAAATAAATATAGGCCTCTTTAAACAAAAAACACCCACATCCACGGGTTGTCTGAAAACCAAAGAAGATAAAACCATAATGGACAAGGATTAATTAGGTTTCAGATACATGGTCAGAATACGTCAAAGACCCTCACATCGATCGACTCACGCGAGAAACAGTCTGAGTCTGCAGTGAGTAATGAGGGAACGGCATTTGTGAAGATGAGAGTTCAGAATGTCTTTGACCATATGAAGTTCCGGTTCTGTATTAATGTTTACTTCCAGGTGATGTTAGGGCAAGTATGACCCGGTTCTGTATTAATGTTTACTTCCAGGTGATGTTAGGGCAAGTATGAGGTTCCTGTTGAACCACTATTCCGGTATTCTGTTGTTTGTCCGCTGACAAAGACTGGCTGAAACATTCGCTATTATATGTGTGTGTCTTTCGTCTGTCGAGCTGTCTGGTCGTCTTTTGCTTTGTTTCTTCGCTCTGAACTCAAGCGTAGTTCATACATGTACTACTACTACTACCACCACCACCACCACCACCACCACTACTACTACTACTACTACTACTACTACTACTACTACTACTACTACTACTACACTTGAATGGTTTTTGCGTGTGGATTAGCTTTCTTTATTACTAGTGTCCCTGGCTATCACGCGAACCAGCCCACTCACCCCGACTTAAGAGGGACATGTAATTTACGTACCCAAGTCAAGGACGAGAAGTCAACATTTTAGTCCAACTGACCGGGGTAGGGTTTAGGGTTGGACCCGCAACATCGGCAGTTTAAGAACGAGCGCAGTTATCTATTCGGGCACACGGAGCTCCGCTTTCTGGTGGTTCTTGTGTTCCCCTGGCGGGAGCTCGCTGTGGACAACTGCCTAGCAGAGTCAGCCATCTTGAAACACGAAGGTCTCAGAAGGAAGAACATTGGCAACCCCATAAAATGGGAGTTGTAACAGGATACTTGGTTCAGTGCTTGACCATATATGATTATTTCTATAAAAACGTTAGAAATACGCCCGCAGGTATTGATAGGCTTCCATAGAAAGAGTAAAGATAAAGAAATCTGGCCTTGCTTTTCATATTACTTCAATGGACTTGAGACTTATCAGACGACATGTATCTCTCTCTCTATTAAACTGTTGGGTAGCAGGAGGAGAGAGGGAGGGGTGTTAAACTGCGTCCAGGAAGTGAAAGAATTGTTGTTAATGAGGAGAGTGTGAGAGGAGGGAGGACAGTGTGAGAGATTACGGCTGTTTCACCATCTGTAGTATTCTGTGGTAGACAGCACGAATTTTGTACCAGGAACAATCGATACACGCACGACGTCGTCTATGGATTTGTGAAACATGAGGTCTGGGGGGGGGGGGGGGGGGGGGGGGGGAGGAGGTCTGGTCAATGTGTACGTCGAAACAGTTTCAGTCCCCCCTTCTCTGTGTGTCTGTCTGTGTGCCTTCATGGCAGGGAAAAAAGCTGCGAGCAGCCACATTGGTGGAATTTTGAGGTGGAAAAGGCCTGGGTGGATAAGCGTAGAGCTGTACGGAAATGGCAAAACGCCAAGAAGAACAGAGTTGCCCATCCTAGTCCCTGCATGCACTAGAAAGAGAGATGCACACAAAAGTAAGCTACTTCCCCAAAAAAAAAAAAAAAAAACCTGGTTAAGGTGGTTAAAAGTGAAAAATGGGCAGAGTTATGTCAAAGAGTACACAGACAAGTTACTGAAATTGTTCTGGCAACTACATAAAAGCATGAGTGGGTTAGGCAAGAATAAGAGCATTTCTGACTTCCAAGGTGCTGACCTCATCTGGCAGAGGACTGACGAGGACAAGGGCAAAGCCATCTTTGAACGCTATCTAGAGCAGAGCAACCAGAGACATGAGAGACCGAAATCTTGCCAAGAGGTCACGTCAGACAGATGCAAGGCCCAGAACATTTCGGATGAAGACACAGTGACAGTGACAGTGACAGTGAAAGAGATCAAGACCCCAAGCTTGGTAGCCTGTAGAGCAGTGGTTCTCAGCCAGTGGGGGAACCCCCCCCCCCCCCAAGGGGAATTTTAGGGTTTGCAGGGGGAAATTAAGACCACAGATCGGCAGACTTAAAATGGCTTCAGGCACAATATCCTGGTTTTCTATTGAGCGTTTTGTTTGATGAAGCACAATTTTCTGGCGTTCTGGTGTCGTGTATTAAGTGACGCTTCGTTGACGTTTTAACTGTTTATTGTAAGATGATTAATTTGGAGTGTTAATAAAATATTGTGAATATGAAACATGCACCTTTTTAGACTGACAATTTTGAACAGGGGGAGGGGGGATTCTTCTTTCTTTCGCTGGAAAGGAGGGAATGACACCCTGACATATGGTGAAAGGGTGCATGGGCCAAAACAGGTTGAAAACCACTGCTGTAGAGAGAACGAGTTGTCCGAATTCATGATTGTGTACGTTCTAGTTAGTTAGTTAGTCGACAGATCATCCTCATTGCACATCGAACCATTCAGTCCATAAGTGCTCAGATCCCCTTCTTAGCAAATCCCGCAGCGTGTGTACGTTCTGTCCTGTACTTTGGACCTATAATCTATGACGTCATATCATCGTCTCGTGAGCAATCGATCCCGACTTATTGGGTCATGTTTGTGGAAGACTAGAGAAGCAGGCCCAAATAAATACAGGGTGTACCTTTAATGACTTTGGGGTTTTTGAAATATTGGCGTTCCAAGTTTTGTATTTACTTTTTATGTTGTATGAACTCCATAGAGGGTGAATACAAAACTTGGAACGGCAATATTTAAACAAAAAAAAAACCAGATTAAAAATACACCCTGTACAAGCTGAGGTCAGACGTCCAGGCTGCTGGGCTAATACAAACGGTGTCATGTCAATCTGAGAGAGAAACAAAAATGTTCACGACTCCAGTTATAATATGAATACTTTGGTGTGGGTGATTCCTCCACGGTGTCCACGCGTGGTGATCACCATGGAAACATGTGTGGGTTTAGCTTCCCTCGCCAGATGGCGTCACAGAGGCTTAGTTTAATAAAGTCTGAACAGGTGTGTGTGTGGTGTGTGTGTGTGTGTGTGTGTGTGTGCGCGTGCGCGCGCGCGTGTGTGTGAAAACAGATGGACGAACCAACTTCATGAGTTAAGAATTGGGCACGCAGGCCCGCCTAATATTTTGTCAGCCCATTCCTTTCATACATTATTTCGTTGCATTTCGTCTTGTGCACACTGCAGATAGATGAAGTGAATGGATGAATCATACTTCGGCTGAAATACTTCTCTCTCAGGCTAAAGAGGGGCAAATCATGGATGGGTCGGGCGGAATATGTCGTTAGACAGGTCTGCAGTCTTACCAGTATCAACCCCGGCAAGGAATGGGGTGCCGGGTGCCTCCAGCTTTCAAGTGCACTTTCTCCTGCATTATCACACTCGACAGACGGTGCAGAGAGCAGAACCCTGCCGCTGTCAATGCAGAGGTTAACGCGCTCATCTATGAACACTCAGATAGCCCCGAAGTGCTCATCTATACAGATGGATCTGTTATAAAGCAGCAGAGAAGTGCGTGGGCATTTACAGCCGTTCAGCGGGCCGAACCGTTCAAGAATCCAGTGGTGCCCACTCTATGACCTCGAGCAGCATGACGATGGAGGTGATAGCAGTTACACAGGCTTTCATATGGCTAGAATCACAGAATTATACCAACGTGTGTGTACTAAGTGATTCAATGAGCATGATTCAGAAGGTCGAAGCTGGACCTGTACGTAGACTGGACTGAATCGCTGCGGAAGTCTGTTGTCCGTAAAGTCACCTTCATCTTCGTCCCGGGACATGCGGGAATCGAGGGAAATGAACGAGCTGACAAACTGGCTGGCTCTGCACCCCCTGTAGATGGCCAGCCCATGGATCGTGCCGATGTTATTAACGTCCTTAAAGATATGGCTAGAACAGAGGACTTTGACGTCAGTGATTCCACATCGCTGTCCAGGATGAAAGACCTGGGAGTAAGAATCGGCACAGCCAGACGCGAGAGGTACATCGGAAAAACAAAGCGCCTCGTCAACCAACACAAACTGGCACTATTAGCCACCGGACGCTGATGCATATGCTGGGGGGAGGATCTGAGCACCTATGGACATGTCCGGAGTGCAATGAAGATACCCCAACTGATAACTGATACCCCCCCCCCCTCTCTCTCTCTCTCTCACACACACACACTGACACTGCTCGAATGCGAAGCATCTATTATCCCCACGGTATCCGAACATCTATAACATCGAGATGTTATACAACTCTGCAGTATGTCACCCCCACGGTACTCACACATCTATAACATCGAGATGTTATACAACTCTGCAGTATGCACCTGACGACTGCAGCCAAAGACACCAGGCAACACATTGTGTCACTTATTGTTGATAGCTTCTATGCCTAAACTGGCCCAGGGAATGCATTGTTATGAAAAGATTATTTTATTCGTGTATCACTGATAAGCCGGTCTTCCTGGCCTAGGTGTTAACGTCTTTCTCCGTAATCCCGTATACTCTCGTGTATCGCGAGAATCCGTAGCGGTTATCACCGCGTCGGTAACTTACACGGGTATGTGAGCCAGTGGCTCAAAAAGCATTGGTAAACTACTGAGCGTAATCTTGCCAAGAAAACAATCAGCTGAAAGATGCTGATGTTGACAGGGATGCCCTGTAAAGGATATGCGAAAAAAAAAAAAAATCACTGATAAGGTGTATCGTAAAACAACAACTACACCAACAACAAAATACACATGATAACAGCATGGGGAACGTGCAAGAACCATCATTACATGAATCTTTAATGCTAACTATTGATATATAATTATAATTGACAAAGGGGGGTAAGCCTGCCCCGATAGGAGTTTCATGGTCCGTATTGCGGAAGAAGGGTGATGATTGTAATAGTGTCCGAGCAATGGAGACATAGGATGATGATGATGATGAATAGGACAGGTCAAGCATGAGACTACGGAGTGTCAGGCATGAAGTCTTGGGGAAACAGAACGATTCACGAGCGCACGGGATGCTCAGGCGGAATCATCGACAAAACGTAAAATGGGTCAAGCGGTTGATAAAACCAAGTGACCAGGCGGAACACGGCGAGGCCTGTGTGCAATGTAAACACGAGCACGTGTGTACTAAAGAAGGAATGTGCTGCTATGGCAGTGGTTCTCAACCGTTTTTGGCCCATGCCCCCTTAACCACATGTTCAGAACGTCATCCCCCCCCCCCCCCTTTCGAATTTCCTCCCTATAAATCCCCCCCCCCCCCCTTTACACAGTATACATGAAAATGGATCTAAATTTAATAACACATACTAGAACAAGCCTAGACGTCTACATAAAACGTGATTTGTGGGTCTACTTACGTTATAAAACAAATTTCATTAGGGCGAGAAGTACAGAATCGTAAAATTTAGAGGATTGGGTGTGTCCCCAGCTTCCAGGATTGGGTGTGTCCCCAGCTTCTAGGATTGGGTGTGTCCCCAGCTTCTAGGATTGGGTGTGTCCCCAGCTTCTAGGATTGGGTGTGTCCCCAGCTTCTAGGATTGGATTGTGTACGCAGAGGTTCACATGTCTCATGCGTGTTTATTCATGATTCGTTGTGTCCAGTCTGTGCCTCCAATAATTTGGCGGTAAAAGCATCTACGTGTCTCAGCGTCTGATGATTTCATGTGTGCGAGGTTTGCCGTCACACACAAAAACCGTATTGTTGTGTGTGCGTGTGTGAACCGTGAAGTCCACTTTCAGTGTGAACAGTTGCTGTCGTTGAGAGTTTGATCTACACACATGTCAGCAAGGACACCAGTAAAGACATTTATGACAGCCCACGTTTATGACAAGGAGAATGCTTTGATTACTGGGATTTTTAAAGGGGGCGTGTAACCTGTACTGAGATAACTGTACTGTGATGCAATAGAGCGCAAATTGTTTCTATAGGAGTAAGTGGTATCTCTGATTCCTTGTGGAAGATTATAAAAAAGTAAGTGCATATTGGACATCTCCATGCGTATTCAGTTCTCCGATGCGGCAGCCATCCTCAAGTATTTCTGCTCACTGTAACCATGATAAGTTGGTTATATCTCTTCTCTTCACCTCGAAGGTGGCATTTGTCTGCTTGGCCAGGTTTCAATACATGTAGCATGTAGCCGAGCTAGCACAGTCTCTCTTCAGTATCCGCCGGCTGAGTCCGTACTGCATTAAGCTAAGCTTGCTTTGTATATATCTATCATAGGCTTGGGGATATATCATATGTTTAGTCCTATTTGCAGCACTTTAGTACATACTTTTGTGGGTGTGCTTGGCCTTATTGAAAAGTAAGCGTTTCTGGAGTTGTAATATCACATGACGCGTATATAGGTTAGAACTATCATTTTTTTTTTTTTAACTATAAATTACAACCATAGCCCGTTTCTGGTATGAGTAAAGTCGCTTAGTGATTGAACTGGAACAGCCATCCCAGACTGCAGCATTAGTCAATATGTGTCTGTAAGTGAGAAGCATAGAAGTATTCATAATTTCAGCAATTTGGTAGACGATTTTTGTTGTTTGCTTAACCAGCGCTTGAACATGAGAATTAAAGATTAAATTTCTAGAAACGATTAGGTCAAGCAGATACAATATAAGTATAAATATAGCCAAAACCGAAGTTATGCAGGTTAGCAGATCTCCTGGTCCACTAAGAATACTGCTTAAAAGTCGACAGGGTCAACTTCATTGCACCGGGTTTTATCCTATATGGCTCGGTCTCTTTCCACAGCGCGGAAAGCGTCGCACAAAGCACGAACTCCGTAGCTCTAGCGACGACCCACAGGAGTCTCCGAAAAATTTAACTCGTGAACCGAAGGACGCGGCCCAGAATTGAACCCACAACCTTCGGAGCCCGAGTTAAATGGCTTGACCACTTCGCCACGAAGACTCCCGAATAAGAATACTGATAAATAGCATATCTCTGAAACAAGTTAAAGAGTTTAAATATCTTGGGAGAATGATCACAGAAGATGGCAGAATAGACAGATAAACTGAAATCAGATGTCAAAAAGCAAGTGTGCTTATATATCAACTATCATCCATACTGAAACATCCAAATATATCAACTATCAGCCATACTGAAACATCCAAATATACTTGCGTCCACAATAGGACAGATAAATAACATTCTCACATCAGCCCTATGCTACCAATGTCAAATTTGGACATTATCCCAATCACATTTACGAAAATCAACACCTGTGAGGTGAGATGCTTGAGGAGACCTGCCAACTCAACTATCTGAGACCAAATAATTTTATGAGATTGATAGTGGATCAATCAACATACTGAATGAAGGAAGATCAAATGGTTTGGCCATCTTCTTAGAATGCAACAGGATCAACTACCAGCACTGGTACTATATCAAAGAACATCTGCTATGAGTGCAAAAGGACGTCCGAGAAGAACATGAATTAACGACATCAAAGCCACTGTAAAATCACGCGGAATAACACTATACAGTGCCACCTATCGTGCACTGCAGCGCCAATTATTCCTCCCCACGACGCTTGACTCAAAAGTAGAATATGACGACGACGATGAAGTCTACGGGGAGAGAGAGAGAGAGAGAGAGAGAGAGAGAGAGAGAGAGAGAGAGAGAGAGAGAGAGAGAGAGAGAGAGAGAGAGAGAGAGAGAGAGAGAGAGAGAGAGAGAGAGAGAGAGAGAGTTAGTTTATAAAGTAAAACAAGATCGAAGGTACTTCAATGCCTTAATGTGGGAATAAGACTACGGTGAAATAAGAGCATGGATAATGAACACATTGGTGCTTCTGTGGTGTAGAAGGAAATTCCCGAAGACTAAAGATATCAAGGAGTAGAAAGCAACTCACCGCTGTAAGCATCTGGTGGGTACAGAGCCACATGAGTATGATGGTGTGTGTGCACGTGCCGCTGTGTTGGCGGCGAGCTCGTATACTCCCTCTGTTTCTCCTTGACCTTTTCCGAAACTGGGGCCGGAGTAGCGGGGCCTGGTGAGTTGACACTGTCTCCGCCCGCAGACTTAGTCGGACCAGGGGAATGTACTCCAGGACTCGGTCGGCCCTTGTCGTGGAGTTCGTGTATCTTGTGGACTGATGGGTACCCAGAACCAGCGACCATCCCGGACACTTCGCCTCTCTGGGACTCTGTGTCCGCAGGCTTGTGTTCTGGGTTAACAATGGGCATTCTGTAGATACTGGGATGAATGTAGGCCGGCCCAGCGCCGGCATAGCCGATGATGTGCGGGTTGAGCAACTGCACGGGTCTCAACTGTGGATAGAAGAAGCCAGCATGCTCTGCTGTCTGCAGGGATGTGACCAGAGGCATGGGCAGTGACGATGTTAGCGATGATTGCAAAGACTGCGGTACTGACGAGATTGTGCTAGTTGGGGGAATGTTAAGCACGCCTGTCGGATTCGTAGACCGGGATTTGTAAAGCTCATGTGAGGAACTTGATGCTTTTGATTGTGTATTTTCTTCCTTGATATCAAAACGTTTAGAATCTACTGATTCCAACTTGGAGTCGTGCCGATTTAGGTAAATAATATCCTTTCTGATGGAGTCTGGAGTTGCGCGATCAGCTGGGTGCCTGGATCCCAATCCTGGGGACTGAAGTGATGAGATGTGCCCAGCACTAGTCAGCTCAGGGGGACCCTTGCGCTTATCTTGTCGCTGACTTTCAAACACCTTTTGTTTTTGTTGCTGGTACATCTGCGCCCTGAGAATGTCATTCTGCTGCCTCAGCAGCTGGTATGTCTGCTGATCCTGGGGTGGTAGCCCTCCCTGGTGATGGTGATGTCCCATGGACTTTTGCTCGTTATCTTTCAGAGTCTGTAGATTCTCATTGTTTTTATCCCTCTGGACTTGCCCCTTCATTTCATGAATTCCTTTCTGTTCCAAGGAAGTTTCTAACACACCAAGTCCAGATTTAGACTTTCTACCTGTCTCATAGTCTGATCCTACACGATGGTTGCTGGATGATAATCCAGCTGAGGTTCGACTTAAGCCATCCTCTAACTTGACAGTGCAATCTTGCTGCAGTAGACGCTTCTGCTCTGGTGGTAATGTCTGATGAGTGAGCATGGAGTAGGATGAGTCCATGGCCACAGGGTTTAACCCAGCAAGATTAAACTGATGATACTGAACTGCTGCTGGTGACATATTATGAAGACGGGCATAGTATTCGATCATAGTCTTCTGCTGGAGATCAGAGTCGTGACAGGAACGAGCGTTTTCTTTCTTATCCTGCAGATTTGCATCAGAACCAGAGGGTCTAGTTTCCTCGATGTATTCGGATTTTATTATCCCTTTGGATAAAGTTGGAGATGCCATATGGGGATTGATGCCATGAGGTATATAGTTTGATGGTGCTCCATAATAAAACATATTTCCATAATGCTGTGAAAGAGGATGGCCGTCAACAGTTAAATGAGGGGGGCCGTTCATGTGATCATCCATGGTCAAGGACGAATCTTTCTTTGGGCTATCCTGCTGGACAGGAGAACTACTGTCATTGGCATCGGAAATATCAGAATAAGCAGGGCTGTGTACATCCTCACCAATGGTGCTTTTGTTATCCATGTTCGGCGAGACAGCTAAAGTAGATGGTGGAATTACTAATCGTGGTCCACTGACATGAGTAGTGTCTGAGTAGGGAGAATGCAGCATGGGAGAATCTACACATGGATGGAATGGAGACTTTGAAATGTCCCTTGTGGGACTGCAAGTGTCAAAAGGTTTGGACGGAGTTGAGTTCCTGATCATTGCTGATCTGTCAATTTTGTACATGTCATCCTGAGTGGCTGTCACTGATGGCGTGTGAGTGGATTCCCTAGTGGGTGCTGCAACTTTCATAGCAGGTTTCTGTTGACCAGTAACAGCAGTTCCGGCACTGTCTTTTTCCTTTTTCTTCTTCACCTTTCTTGATTTCTCCCGGCTGAGGTCACTTAATGCAGGACTGACCACTGAGTAGTCGCCCATGATAGTTGGCTTGGGCTGTATTGGTTTCAGTGTAGGACCATGAGAGTGAGGCGATGACTGAGACGTGGTGTTCTGCTGGTGGGGGCTGGCCATGCCGGCTGTTTGAGGTGATGGTGCTGGCACAATTGGCCGAACAGATGTGATGGTCTTTAAGAACCCAGGGCCTTTAGAAACGCTGGGTCTGTCCGTGGACAAGGTCACAGCCAGTACAGACGTTGCTGTGGTGGTAGTCTGACTGCTGGGAGAGGCCATGACCGGAGGTTGTGTTGCTGCCACCCCTGGTGGGTTATTTGCCTGAGAGATACGTGGTGGAATCGCAGCCACAGTAACAGTCGGGGGCACCTGCTGGACAGGCGACCTGACGCTAGTTATCACAGGTAAGCTGGTCTTGGTGCTGTAGATAACAACTGTTTGTAGGCTTTCAGCAGTGGAAGTGACAGAAGGCACAGCAGAAACTATACAGGAAGACACTTCCATCACATGCGTGTCCTCCTCTTGACTTTGACAGACAGAGTCTGCGCTCACAGACACTGAGTTGCTCTGTGAGCTGACATTTAGTTTTGCAAAAGTAGCCTCAGTTGTAACTGTACTGCTGATAGTTACCACAGAAGCAACACTCGAACTTAAGTCATTAATACTAGCACTCGCCTCTTCCTCAGCCTTTTCTTTATCTGTACCGACAGAGTCCACCTTCTGAGAACTGCTTTGTCCAATGACCTTGCTTGCAATCTCTTTGAGAGGAATGTCATCATCTAATGAATCCTTAGAATCAGAGTTCTTCTGCTGTTCGCTCAGCCTCATTCTCTCTTTAGCCTTCATTCTCTCTGCTCTCTCTGATACAGTAGTTCTTTCCTTCTTCTTTGGCTTTTCTTCATCATCTTCTTCCTCCTCTTCTTCATCATCTTTTGCATCGTCAGTGAGGGAAGACTTCCGATGAGCGTGTGTGCGGTGGTACCTCAGTCCGTTCATGTGCTTGTACTTCTTGTGACAGTTGGGTTCAGGACACACAATGTAATCATCAGGAGTCGGGCTTTCTGCGCCGGCCAATCCGCGGGAACACGATCGGCTGCGCTTAGACTTCTCATTACTGGTGTCGTTGGCTTTGGTCTTTCGTTTCATGTTGTTGGAGCTGATGTCAGACTTGGCTGGGCTGGGAGGCGCTGTGAAACAGCTACTGCTGCTGTTGACCGTCCCACGGCGACCTTTTCTCAGCCGCCTCCCCTCTGGAAGTCGTTCATTAGACTGGGCAGCATTTCGACAGTTACGCTTTTCCACGCCCTTTGGGAGTTCTGGATTCGAAGTCGCTGACCGGAGAATCACAACCATTGGGCCTAAAAGAAGGATGGGAAGAAAAGATACATCAACGATCAGCATATCTAGTAACAGAACTCAGGTACACATCATGTGAAGCATGTACACAAACCTAACTGTAGCACACATTAGTACTACACGAGCACCGACACCCACTTCAAGTGACCCGCGGACTTTAAGTCTCCCCCCCCCCCCCATTCAA
>JACEFZ010008674.1:87500-375000 GCA_014155875.1 Cepaea nemoralis
GTTTTGGTTCGACTTACAGATGCGAGCAGTCATTTTCCGCAATGGCTATTATTTAAAAAAAAAACAAGCTACGTTCCAGACTCACCGACAGTAACCTAGCTGCGCTTATGACTTTGGGCACGACAGATTTGTGCCCAGACATTGATAAACAGGCATCTGTACTTAAGTAATTGGTTATGAAGAGCAGATACAATTGTAAATTAATTACATTAATAGCGATTTTCGAAACTGGTTAAAAATTTATTGTTAAATGAACGTTTGATTTTAAACCAAAAAATGACTGCAGTGTAGTACTGATACTGACTGCCTTTAAAGTTTAGAATTTTGTTGACGAAAGTTAAGAAAGGTAAGAATGATATTGCGCGACGTTTATAGTTTTATAACTCTGTGGCCCGCTTAACTACCGAAAATAGTAGATATGGCCCTCTGCTTGAAAAGCTTGGGAACCACTGCTCTAGCCCTACGACCGTTTCACCACTTGCGACTGTGTTCTGGTAAAGCTGACTGATTGCGCCTCTCGTTCTCGCGGATTTCCTCATTGAACATTTACAGCTTTACAGCAGTTGCACCAATTACATTTTTCACACCTGCGCTGGAGATCTAACTGAATATGATCCATTCTGCTCTGTGATGATTGTGTGCTTCCTTCTAGCTGTGAAGTCCCCCACACCGATCTCTCGCCCCATTACTCTGCGATGATCATGCTATGATGTAGCTGTGAAGTCCCCCACACCGATCTCTCGCCCCATTACTCTGTGATGATCATGCTATGATGTAGCTGTGAAGTCCCCCACACCGATCTCTCGCCCCATTGCTCTGTAATGATCATTCTATGATCTAGCTGTGAAGTCCCCCACGCCGATCTCTCGCCCCATTGCTCTGTGATGATCATGCTATGATGTAGCTGTGAAGCCCCCCCCCACACCGATCTCTCCCCCCCCCCCCATTACTCTGTGATGATCATGCTATGATCTAGCTGTGAAGCCCCCCACACCGATCTCTCGCCCCATTACTCTGTGATGATCATGCTATGATGTAGCTGTGAAGCCCCCCACACCGATCTCTTCCCCCCCATTACTCTGTGATGATCATGCTATGATCTAGCTGTGAAGCCCCCCACACCGATCTCTCGCCCCATTACTCTGTGATGATCATGCTATGATGTAGCTGTGAAGCCCCCAACACCGATCTCTCCCCCCCCCCATTACTCTGTGATGATCATGCTATGATCTAGCTGTGAAGCCCCCCACACCGATCTCTCGCCCCATTACTCTGTGATGATCATGCTATGATGTAGCTGTGAAGTCCCCCACACCGATCTCTCGCCCCATTGCTCAGTGATGATCATGCTATGATGTAGCTGTGAAGTCCCCCACACCGATCTCTCGCCCCATTGCTCTGTGATGATCATTCTATAAGCTATGATCTAACTGTGAAGTCCCCCTCACCCCACATCGATCTCTAGGGTAGGTGCATATCCGCATTTAATTTAAAGGAGGCCAGACATGTGTCGCATTCTTATGAACGGGGTATAATATATCTAGTGCAGCCAAGCACAGTTTTTATGTTTGATACGCTTCAATCTGTCGCGTTTAAGATAACACAGGACCCGATGATGGCAAGAAGAAATGGCCATCTCTGTTGCACATGAGTGGCTTGCGCTGAGCCTATCTTTGTTCCATGTGATCGGCTGCCTTAATTTTAATTGCTGCCAATCCCTGTTGGCCCCGCTGTATAGTGTTAGCAACCCGGTATTTGCATGCCCTGGTAAAAGGTTACTCCCATACGTTCAGCCTGCCGAGTCTATCCATATTTTTATCTTGAAAGAACGTTGGCGTGTATTATGACATTGATCAAGGAGCACCACATCGCACATGCCAAGACAGGATCCACCTTTGAGCTGGTTTCCCCCACACAGTTGAAATACTTCATGAAATGTCTCTGTATTCCTCTGTCCATGTCCTGTCTGTGCCAGTCGTATCAATGAGGACATCATCAATTCGTCGCGGTACTGGACACGGCATTTGGACTAATCTTGCTATGTATATATTGAACAGCACAGGCCACAAAGGACAGCCCAGCCTGTGGCAGTCCCAGACATATGTACATGGTTTCCTACGCCCATACTCCCTGGCGGAATGTAACTAATCTTTGCAAGGCTTCTGCAATCCAATTCACCACAGTTTTCCACACTCCTAATTAACACGGTATAGTCTGCACTGTTGGTGGAATACCCCAGGACAGCTACAGCTACTGACTCGTATTTATGTTGGAGCCTTTCGTAAACGCAGTAATCAAAAATGTGCATTTCTTCGTATCAGACTACACAAGACTAGATAGAATGTATTTACATCACAGAATGGACTAGAATAGACTACACAAGACTAGAATATATTTACACCACAGACTGGACCAGGATAGACTACGCAATACTAATGTGCTTATACAGTCACACCTCGGTTTTCGTTGCCTGTGGTTTTCGTCGATTTCGGTTTTCGTCGATTTTTTCCCGCGAAAAATGTGTCTCGGGTTTCGTCGGTTGCCCTGGTTGTCGTCGACCTGCCCACGTGACCTCGCTGCTAATTTTGCGGAAACAAAGGCACCCACATGTTCTTCTGCTCAGTTTGGCGTTGTTTCTCGTTGTGTGCGCATCACTTGAAAATAAGTTAACCCTTTCCCGTTAGCTCCATCATGGGACCAAAGAAAGTTTCCAGAGCCAGCAGCCCTTCGATGAAGAAGGCCAGGAACACGATAGAGTGGACGAAAGAAAACACGAGAGCATCCAAGAGATCAACATACAGCTGAAAGATGCTGGTGTTGACAGCTAAGTCCTGTAAAGGATATGCTAAAAAAAAAAAAAAATCATCAAGATTGCTGAAATCGGCCACATGTACGGGAAGTCGCCATCCACGATAAGTTCCATTGTGGCGAAAAAGGAAGCAATAAAGAAAGCTAAAGTAGCTAAAGGCGTGAATGTGCTAACGAAACAGAGATCGCAAACAACTGAAGATGTCGAACAGTTAGATGGCGATTCTGTTTCGGAGGCTATCGTACGTGAAAAGGTCGGACAGTTGTATGTCGATCTCATTAAGAAATGACTGGGACGAATGCTAGTGTACTTTGTGATTTAAAGGCCAGCAGATTATGGTTTGAAAAATTCAAGGGGCGCACTGGCATACAATGTGTTACTAGGCACGGCGAAGGTGCATGTTCGGACACGTCCGGGGCCGACAAACAGCATTAAACACTATATTTATCCTCTATCTATAACATGTGTTTTTTGTACATTTTGGAGTGTCTAGAACGAATTGGATTTACATTGATTCATGTGGAAATAATTGCCTTGTTTTTGTCAGTTTCGGGTTTCGCCGCCAATTGTCTTCGGACGGAATATCGACGAAAACCGAGGTTTGAATGTACCACAGAATGAATGAGGAGAAACTACACAAGACCAAAATACAGCTAAACCTCCGAATGAAAGAGGGGAAGATATTGAATAAATGGACGCCAACACAAATATCTCACTGAAGTAAAACCCATCTGTTGGTCTACACAAATATCTCGCTGAAGTAAAACCCATCTGTTGGTCTACACAAATATCTCACTGAAGTAAAACCCATTTGTTGGTCTACACAAATATCTCACTGAAGTAAAACCCATCTGTTGATCTACACAAATATGTCACTGAAGTACAACCCATCTGTTGCTCTATACAAATATGTCACTGAAGTAAAACCCACCGAGTGTCGGTTGCTCTATACTAATATGTCACTGAAGTAAAACCCACCGAGTGTCGGATGATCTATACAAATATGTCACTGAAGTAAAACCCACCGAGTGTCGGCTACTCTATACAAATATGTCACTGAAGTAAAACCCACCGAGTGTCGGTTGCTCTATACAAATATGTCACTGAAGTAAAACCCACCGAGTGTCGGTTGCTCTATACAAATATGTCACTGAAGTAAAACCCACCGAGTGTCGGTTGCTCTATACAAATATGTCACTGAAGTAAAAACCCACAGAGTGTCGGTTGCTCTATACAAATATACCACTGAAGTAAAACCCACCGAGTGTCGGTTGCTCTATACAAATATGTCACTGAAGTAAAAACCCACCGAGTGTCGGTTGCTCTATACAAATATGTCACTGAAGTAAAACCCACCGAGTGTCGGATGATCTATAAAAATATGTCACTGAAGTAAAACCCACCCCCACCGAGTGTCGGTTGCTCTATACAAATATGTCACTGAAGTAAAAACCCACCGAGTGTCGGTTGCTCTATACAAATATACCACTGAAGTAAAACCCACCGAGTGTCGGTTGCTCTATACAAATATACCACTGAAGTAAAACCCACCGAGTGTCGGTTGCTCTATACAAAGATGGGTATGGCACTATTTACCCAATACACAGAAAGGCATGTAGTAGGGTCCTTGACTGTTTC
The DNA here is from genome assembly GCA_014155875.1 of Cepaea nemoralis. NCBI lineage: Eukaryota > Metazoa > Mollusca > Gastropoda > Stylommatophora > Helicidae > Cepaea > Cepaea nemoralis. Next base: position 91,948 of record JACEFZ010008674.1, read on the forward strand.
CTCTTGTTCTGCTGGCAGTGGGGGAGATGAAAGCAATATCAGGCTGGGTGTCATATCTGTTACATACAACTTCAAATGATAATGGATGGAGAGTCATCAACCTGGCAGAAGCCAAAGGACTGCAGATTAGCAGTACCAGACTACAAAGAAAGGATATACACAAACAAACTTGGAAATCATGTGACAAGAGAACCTATAATCAAATAGATCACATTTTAATTAACAACAGAAATGCATCAAACATACAGCAAGTCAGAAGTTATAGAGGAGCTGAGTGCCACAGTGACCATTTCCTCGTTGGAGCAAAATTTAAAATAAAACTTAAGAGAGCTTTCTATACTAAATTACAAAGATTACACCCAACATATAACAGAGAAAAACTACAAGACATTACAGTCAAAGAGAAATTTACAGATGAAATAAAATGTAAACTTGAAACTTTTCAAAACCCTTTGGAGGAAAGCGTTGACCAAACTTGGTTGAACATCAAGAATACAGTTCAATCTACCGCAGAAGAATGTCTCGGTGTGTCAACCACGCATAGAAAGAACAGATGGTTCAATCAAAAATGTGAAGAAGCAGTCACTAAGAAGAAGAATGCCAGACATGTATGGTTAAATGACATCAATAACATCCAAAAGGAAGAGCATTATAGAAGTGAATGTAAAGAGGCTACAAAAATAGTCAGACAGCAGAAGCGAGAATATATGAGTAATATAATCAAAGATATGGAAACTAATCACCAGAAAAATGAATCCAGAAAGTTTTTTAAAGTACTGAAGTCAATGAAACGAGGGCACCAACAAAACACATATGGTTTAAAAGACAAAAATGGGAATATGATAAATACCAATGAAGAAATGTGCAACACATGGAAAGAATATTTTATTGAATTACTAAATTGTGAAGCTCCAAGTAACATTTTCCCACAGGAAGAGGTTCTAACATGCGAACCACAAATTGAAGAACCTACATTTGAAGAAATCCTATATGTAATCACACGACTTAAAAACAATAAGGCAACTGGGACTGATGGAATTGCTGCTGAATTTATAAAGGCAGGTGGCCATGCATTACATCTAAAGCTATACGAACTAATAATAAAAATCTGGAGGACAGAAGAATTACCCCATGACTGGAAAGAGTCATTATTGATACCTATCTTTAAGAAAGGAGACAAGTTCCAATGTGGAAATTATAGAGGAATATCACTACTGTCCACAAGCTATAAGATACTATCCGCAGTATTACTAAATAGACTAAAACCATATTCAGAAGACATATTAGGTGACTACCAGGCGGGTTTTAGACAAAACAGATCAACAATAGATCAGATATTTATCTTACGACAAATAGCCGAGAAACATTGGGAATATAAAAGAGATCTCCATAACATTTTTGTGGATTTTAAAAAGGCTTATGATAGTGTCCATAGGAATAGTCTATGGAAAGTTATGCAGGAATTTGGAATACCAAGGAAGTTAATTAACATGACCAAACTATGCATGGAAGATACTTATAATATAGTAACATATAAAGGCAGGAAATCAGACCCCTTCCAAATAACATCTGGCTTGAAACAGGGTGATGCACTATCGCCGCTACTCTTCAATCTGGCTCTAGAGAAAGTTGTAAGGAAGGTAAAGGAGGAATGTGATATTGGAGGAACATCCAGGCTGCTTGGTTATGCAGATGATATAGATATTATAGGGCAAAGTGAACAAAAGACATTAGAAATATTGACTCACTTAAAGGAAAAAGCCCAACAGATGGGGCTGGTTATCAACCAAGATAAGACAGAATATATGGTAATTTCAAGAGACGGAATGGCTAAAAACTCTGGCCACATACAAATAGATAATATGACCATTAAAAGAACGGAAACATACAAATACCTGGGTACAATCTTCAACTGCTCCAACATCATAAGGGAAGAAATACAAACTAGAATCAACTCTGGAAATAAGATATACTATGCACTACAACATCTACTAAAATCAAAGGCGCTATCTCGTAACACCAAAATCACAATATACAAAACACTGATCAGACCAGTTGTGCTGTATGGCTCTGAAACCTGGAGTACAACGAAAGGAGACGAAGCCTTGTTACAAACCTTTGAGAACAAAATTTTAAGACGCATCTTTGGACCCATTAGGGATACACAAAGTGGAGAGTGGAAAAGAAGAAGTAACAAAGACATTTATGATTTGTTTAAGTCCCCGCTAATCACTGGTATCATGAAGGCTAATAGACTACAATGGCTGGGGCATATAGAAAGAATGGAAGATAATAGGGAAACAAAACTCGCTTACACTCAGGAAATAAATGACCGTAGACCCCGAGGTAGACCAAGAAGGCGGTGGAGAGATAATATACATACAGACCTACAAGCACTTGGAATCAACGACTGGCAAGAGAAGGTCCACCAGAGAGACGAATGGAGACAGATTGTATTTGCAGCAAAGAACCTCAATGGCTCGGAATGCTGAAGAAGAAGAAGAAGAAGAAGTGTCATATCTGTATCTACAAAGGAACAAATTAAGCCAAGACCAGATTTGGCGCTTTACGAAATCTTCACACCAGAATTGGCGCTGTACGAAATCTTCACCCCGGGTTTGGTGCTTTGCGAAATCTTCACACCAGGTTTGGTGCTTAACAGAATCTTCACTCCAAGGCAGGCAGGCGATCAACCCGAAGCAAATACGCTTGAGGAGTTACTAAATAGGACACTGGGAGGGAAGGGGTGTGCTGACTGTAGGATGCAATAAAATAATCAAGAAAAGAGGGGAGGCCGAGAAAGTTCGTACAAGCGATGTCGACTGACAACCAGCGTGCAGGGCTATCTTGCTGTCAGCACCCGTGTTTGCTTCCTCGGTATCTCATCTCTCGCCACCGACCCTCTCTCTCTCACAAAGAGCAGAATGCAGACGGGCTTGTGTATACAAGTGTCACCTCTTATAATATATTATATGTAGGTCCACTCGTTCTGTCCCTCCCCCCTCTGTCTCTCTCTCTGTCTCTCTGTCTGTCTCTCTCTCTCTCTCTGCGTTTAACACTACGTGGTTTCCAACTGCTGCTCTATGTATGCACTCCCCTTGTTCTTCTCTTGTGTCATTATCCCCCAAGAGAGCGATCACCCAAGGACCTAACAATATCCATTTTGTCAATAACAGCTGCCTGTACATGAACTACAACACAATGTCAAGGACAACAACATACGTGTACATGAACTACAACACAATGTCAAGGACAACTGCGTGTACATGAACTACAACATAATGTCAAGGACAACCGCGTGTACATGAACTACAACATAATGTCAAGGACAACCACGTGTACATTAACTACAACAATGTCAAGGACAACTACGTGTACATGAACTACAACATAATGTCAAGGACAACATACGTGTACATGAACTACAACACAATGTCAAGGACAAAATACGTGTACATGAACTACAACAAAATGTTAAGGACAACATACGTGTACATGAACTACAACACAATGTCAAGGACAACTACGTGTACATGAACTACAACACAATGTCAAGGACAACTGCGTGTACATGAACTACAACATAATGTCAAGGACAACATACGTGTACATGAACTACAACACAATGTCAAGGACAACATACGTGTACATGAACTACAACACAATGTCAAGGACAACATACGTGTACATGAACTACAACACAATGTCAAGGACAACATACGTGTACATGAACTACAACACAATGTCAAGGACAACATACGTGTACATGAACTACAACACAATGTCAAGGACAACATACGTGTACATGAACCCAAACAAAACATTAAGAGCTGTGGAGTGACAGAACGACCAACGCCAAACGTAAGGCTAGAGCGGCGTGCCCATCTCTTAATCTGACTGAATCAACAACACATTTGTTGTCTATCCTTCGCTTAGCGTCCCTTTGTCTTCAGCTGTCTGTCTCTCCTGGCATCTCTTGAGTTCCATCTACATGCACGCAACTCTCTCTCCCCCCCCCCCCCAACCCACTGAAGATTCACCCAAAGATGCCCCAAACATTAAACCTCAAGTTGTATGCATCTAGAGAGAATTTTGCACACACACAAAACTGTCAATAGTGTATCAAGAGAACTCGGCCTGGCGGTGTAATCATCAAAGACAGCCAGCGAGGCAAGAAGAGACTCCAAGCACGTGTGAAGTTTTCAGAGAGAGAGAGAGAGAGAGAGAGAGAGAGAGAGAGAGAGAGAGAGAGAGAGAGAGAGAGAGAGAGAGAGAGAGAGAGAGAGAGAGAGAGAGAGAGATACGGGGAAGAGGAGAGATAGAGAGGTGGGGGTTACTTTCCCTTGTTGCTAAAAACGATGGATGAGAGCGCTGTAGACGGGTGCCGGCAGGAATCCGGGCGGGTGTGAAGTGGGGTATCACTGGCGTCGGAGATCCATCAAGAACGATCTGTGTGAGAACAGACTGCTCCGGTCACACAACGGACGTGTAGTTAGCACACAGACAAGACTAATTAGTGCACAGGCGTCTGGCGAGCACACCGATTAGTATAATGACAAGAGCGTGTATTCAGCACACAGGTTACAGTAATCAGGGCAGAGACGTGTATTCAGCACACAGGTTACAGTAATCAGGGCAGAGACGTGTACTCAGCACACAGGTTACAGTAATCAGGGCAGAGACGTGTAGTCGGCACACAGGTTACAGTAATCAGGGCAGAGACGTGTAGTCGGCACACAGGTTACAGTAATCAGGGCAGAGACGTGTAGTCGGCACACAGGTTACAGTAATCAGGGCAGAGACGTGTAGTCGACACACAGGTTACAATAATCAGGGCAGAGGCGTGTATTCAGCACACAGGTTACATAAATCAGGGCAGAGACGTGTAGTCGGCACACAAGTTACAGAAATCAGGGCAGAGACGTGTAGTCGGCACACAGGTTACAGTAATCAGGGCAGAGGCGTGTAGTCGGCACACAGGTTACAGTAATCAGGGCAGAGGCGTGTAGTCAGCAGCTTATTAATATGACACGGGCTTATAGTCAGCACATAGATTAGTGTAATGTTGGTACGGGCGTGTAGTCAGCACACAGATTAGTGTAATGTTGGCACGGGCGTGTAGTCGGCACACAGATTGGTGTAATGATGTCAAGGGCGAGTAGTCGGCACACAGGTTACAGTAATCAGGGCAAAGGTGTGAAGTCAGCAGCTTATTAATATAATGACACGGGCTTAAAGTCAGCATATAAAGTAGCCTAATGATGACACGGCGTGTAGTCAGCATGAGGTTAGGGTAATGAAAGCGCAGGCGTACAGTTAGCACACCCTCAAACTAACACATTGTTTAACTTCTTAAATTAAAAACAAAAAGTTCTTGCCAGAACGTTGGGATCAACCTCGGGTTGATATGCTAGTTAATTGTACCTGACCGAGAAGTTAACATTTAAATGCAATTGACCAGGCTGATCTGCTAGGTAATTGTATCCGAGTCACACTCTACTAATGAATAATCAGATTCGCTGGGCTGGTTACTTAACTCGCATGCCAGATCACAGGCTCCCTAAACGAATTTTTTACGGCGAGCTGAGTTGTGGTAAACGCTCCCAGGGCTGCCTGAGGAAACGCTTTAAAGACACTGAAAATCTCACTGAATGCTTTTGGAATTCATCTTGACACCTGGGAGACTGCAGCCAGAGACCGAAATTCGTGGCGTACATCATTACGCAAAGGTGCAGTCATATGTGAGGCAACCAGGACTGCAAGAGCTGTGAAGACAAGGCAGAACAGAAAAACCACTGCAGGAGAACCTCTTCCTGAAACGTCAAGCATTCTTTGCCCACAATGTCGAAGAACATTTCGAGCCAAAATAGGCCTTATCAGCCATCTTAGAACTCACGGCTCCACACCTTCAACCCCACTGGATGAAATGAATGGTTATCATAGAACAGGCAGACGTACAGATGATCTGACAGACAGACAAACAGTAGGCAAGCAGACAGACACAGATATATGACAGACAGACAGACAGACAGATAGATAGATAGATAGATAGATAGATAGATACATAGATAGATAGATAGATAGATATATAGATAGATAGGCAGGCACTCTTACCTTGGTGGAGCCCAGGCGTACCTGGTGGCATCCATCAGGGTCCCCACGTAGGTCTTCCCCCGCCACGTCACGTTCACAACCAGCAAACCTGCAACAGTCATACACCAGCTTCAGAATTACAACAGTCATACACCAGCTTCAGAATTACAACAGTCATACACCAGCTTCAGAATTACAACAGCATACACCAGCTTCAGAATTACAACAGTCATACACCAGCTTCAGAATTACAACAGTCATACACCAGCTTCAGAATTACAACAGTCATACACCAGCTTCAGAATTACAACAGCATACACCCAGGTACTGACTGGTGGCCATATAAGACCATAGGACAGATCTAAGTCTGAGAATTTTTTTTTCATATCCTGTTTTTACAGGACATCACAATCAACACCAGCATTTCTGCCGCTGTGATCTCTTGGCAAGTTTACGTTCAGTAATTTGCCATTGCTTTCTGAGCGACCGGCACCGATACCAACACAACTCGATCTGCTGCCAACTCGCGCAGCTGTGTTTCGAACGCAGGTATACGGGATTTCGAACCACGTCTGTAAGCCCTTCACCACAGAGACCAATACAGATACCTAAATATGAGAATACTCATTTGTAGCATAAAGGATAGATCTTCGCGTATACTTGGTTATGAACCACTTCCTCTGCACCTTTCAGTGCAAGACGTGTCGGTCTGGGTCTACCCCAGAGCAACAGTAATCTACACAAATCAATTCCCACAGCCCTACAGACTCCAGTGTCCTACTCCAGGTCATAAGGGAAGAGGAACCATTTGCATCTAGCAGGCCCATTTTACACTGGAGAACTGATGTGCACTTGAGGAAACATGACCAACACAGAATTGACCTCAACTTCTAGTGAGGAAACATCACCAACATAGACTTGACCTGAACGTCTAGTGAGGAAACATGACCAACACAGAATTGACCTCAGCTTCTAGTGAGGAAACATGACCAACACAGAATTGACCTCAACTTCTAGTGAGGAAACATGAGCAACATAGAATTGACCTCAACTTCTAGTGAGAAAACATGCCCAACACAGAATTGACCTCAACTTCTAGTGGGGAAACATGACCAACACAGAATTGACCTCAACTTCCTCAGCTTATAGTGAGGAAACATGACCAACATAGAATTGACCGCAACTTCTAGTGGGGAAACATGATGGACATAGAATTGACCTCAACTTCTAGTGAGGAAACATGACCAAAGTAGACTTGACCTAAACTTCTAGTGAGGAAACATGACCAACATAGACCTGAGGAAACATGACCAACACAGACCGGACCTGAACTTCTAGTGAGGAAACATGACCAACATAGACCTGAGGAAACATGACCAACACAGACCGGACATGAACTTCTAGTGAGGAAACATGACCAACATAGACGACCTGAACTTCTAGTGAGAAAACATGACCAACACAGAATTGACCTCAACTTCTAGTGAGGAAACATGACCAACACAGAATTGACCTCAACTTCTAGTGAGGAAACATCACCAACATAGACTTGACCTCAACTTCTAGTGAGGAAACATGACCAACACAGAATTGACCTCAGCTTCTAGTGAGGAAACATGACCAACACAGAATTGACCTCAACTTCTAGTGAGGAAACATGACCAACATAGAATTGACCGCAACTTCTAGTGGGGAAACATGACGGGCATAGAATTGACCTCAACTTCTAGTGAGGAAACATGACCAACACAGAATTGACCTAAACTTTTAGTGAGGAAACATGACCAACATAGACTTGACCTGAACTTCTAGTGAGAAAACATGACCAACACAGAATTGACCTAAACTTCTAGTGAGGAAACATGACCAACATAGAATAGATCTCAACTTCTAGTGGCGAAACATGACCAACACAGAATTGACCTCGACTTCTAGTGAGGAAACATGACCAACATAGACTTTACCTCAACTTCTAGTGAGGAAACATGACCAACACAGAATTGACGTCAACTTCTAGTGGGGAACCATGACCAACACAGAATTGACCTCAACTTCCTCAGCTTATAGTGAGGAAACATGACCAACATAGAATTGACCGCAACTTCTAGTGGGGAAACATGACGGGCATAGAATTGACCTCAACTTCTAGTGAGGAAACATGACCAACACAGAATTGACCTAAACTTTTAGTGAGGAAACATGACCAACACAGAATTGGCCTCAACTTCTAGTGAGGAAACATGACCAACATAGACTTGACCTGAACTTCTAGTGAGAAAACATGACCAACACAGAATTGACCTAAACTTCTAGTGAGGAAACATGACCAACATAGAATAGATCTCAACTTCTAGTGGGGAAACATGACCAACACAGAATTGACCTCGACTTCTAGTGAGGAAACATGACCAACACAGAATTGACCTCAACTTCTAGTGAGGAAACATGCCCAACACAGAATTGACCTCAACTTCTAGTGGGGAAACATGACCAACATAGACTTGACCTGAACTTCTAGTGAGGAAATATGACCAACACAGAATTGACCTCAGCTTCTAGTGAGGAAACATGACCAACACAGAATTGACCTCAACTTCTAGTGAGGAAATATGACCAACATAGAATTGACCTCAACGTCTAGTGAGGAAACATGACCAACATAGAATTGACCTGAACTTCTAGTGAGGAAACATGTCCAACACAGAATTGACCTCAACTTCTAGTGGGGAAACATGACCAACACAGAACTGACCTCAAATTCTAGTGAGGAAACATGACTAACACAGAATTGACCTCAGCTTATAGTGAGGAAACATGACCAACATAGAATTGACCGCAACTTCTAGTGAGGAAACATGACGAACATACAAATTGACCCCAACTTCTAGTGAGGAAACATGACCAACACAGAATTGACCTCAACTTCTAGTGGGGAAACATGACCAACATAGACTTGACCTGAAATTCTAGTGAGAAAACATGACCAACACAGAATTGACCTCAACTTCTAGTGAGGAAAATGACCAACATAGACTTGACCTGAACTTCTAGTGAGGAAACATGACCAACACAGAATTGACCTCAACTTATAGTGGGGAAACATGACCAACATAGACTTGACCTCAACTTCTAGTGAGGAAATCATGACCAATACAGAATTGACCTCAACTTATAGTGGGGAAACATGACCAACATAGACTTTACCTCAACTTCTAGTGAGGAAACCTGACCAACACAGAATTGACCTCAACTTCTAGTGAGGAAACATGACCAACATAGACTTGACCTTCAACTTCTAGTGTGGAAACATGATGAACATAGAATTGACCTCAGCTTCTAGTGAGGAAACATGACCAACAGAGAACTGATCTCAACTTCTAGTGAGGAAACATGACCAACATAGACTTGACCTGAACTTCTAGTGAGAAAACATGACCAACACAGAATTGACCTCAACTTCTAGTGGGGAAACATGACCAACATAGACTTGACCTAAACTTCTAGTGAGGAAACATGACCAACATACGACTTGACCTAAACTTCTAGTGAGGAAACAATGACCAACATAGACTTGACCTCAACTTCTAGTGATGAAACATGACCAACATAGACTTGAACTAAACTTCTAGTGAGGACACATGACAAACACAGAATTGACCTCAACTTCTAGTGAGGAAACATGACCAACATAGACATGACCTGAACTGCTAGTGAGGAAACATGACCAACACAAGAATTGACCTCAACTTCTAGTGAGGAAACATGACCAACATACGACTTGACCTAAACTTCTAGTGAGGAAACATGACCAACACAGAATTGACCTCAACTTCTAGTGAGGAAACATGACCAACATAGACTTGAACTACACTTTTAGTGAGGAAACATGACCAACATAGAATTGACCTAAACTTCTAGTGAGGAAACATGACCAGCATACGACTTGATCTAAACTTCTAGTGAGGAAACATGACCAACAAAGACTTGACCTAAACTTCTAGTGAGGAAACATGACCAACATAGACTTGACCTAAACCTCTAGTGAAGAAACATGACCAACATACGACTTGACCTAAACTTCTAGTGAGGAAACATGACCAACAGACTTGACCTAAACCTCTAGTGAGGAAACATGACCAACATACGACTTGAACTAAACTTCTAGTGAGGAAACATGACCAACATAGACTTGACCTAAACTTATAGTGAGGAAACATGACCAACATAGACTTGACTTAAACTTCTAGTGAGGAAACATGACCAACATACAACTTGACCTAAACTTCTAGTGAGGAAACATGACCAACATAGACTTGACCTCAACTTCTAGTGAGGAAACATGAGCAAACCAGAGTCCACGAGCAAACCAGAGATCACACCACACCCACCTCACCCACACCACTAGACACATTGATTACATGGTGCTAGACCCATATGTTTAACATAAACTTCCTGGCCGCTATGTTAGGCTTTGACTGTTGGATGTACAGGGTCGGATTTTATCCGTTCTTCAACTGTAGCTAATATTGCTCTGGCTTCTGAATCAGAGTTGCATCAGTATATTCCAGTTGTTGCTGTATATTCCAGTTGCTTTGCTAATAGTTGCAATGGATTTGTCTGGGTATTCTACATAAACACCAGTCCCTCCATCTTGGCAGAATTTTGTCCTGACGCATCTTTATACTCCACCATTCGTGTAAGTAGCTACATCTTTATACTCCAACATTCGTGTACGTAGCTACATCTATATACTCCAACATTCGTGTACGTAGCTACATCTATATACTCCAACATTTGTGTAAGTAGCTACATCTATATACTCCAACATTCGTGTAAGTAGCTACATCTATATACCCCAACATTCGTGTGGGTATCTACACACCAGAACCTCCATGTTAGCAGAATTGTGTCCTGATACATCTATATACTCCAACATTCGTGTAAGTAGCTACATCTATATACTCCAACATTCGTGTAAGTAGCTACATCTATATACTCCAACATTCGTGTAAGTAGCTACATCTATATACCCCAACATTCATGTAAGTAGCTACATCTATATACTCCAACATTCGTGTAAGTAGCTACATCTATATACTCCAACATTCGTGTAAGTAGCTACATCTATATACTCCCAACATTCGTGTAAGTAGCTACATCTATATACCCCAACATTCGTGTAAGTAGCTACATCTATATACTCCAACATTTGTGTAAGTAGCTACATCTATATATACTCCAACATTCGTGTAAGTAGCTACATCTATATACCCCAACATTCGTGTGGGTATCTACACACCAGAACCTCCATGTTAGCAGAATTTTGTCCTGATACATCTATATACTCCAACATTCGTGTAAGTAGCTACATCTATATACTCCAACATTCGTGTAAGTAGCTACATCTATATACTCCAACATTCGTGTGGGTATCTACACACAAACACACCAGCCCCTCCATGTTTGCAGCATGCTGCCCCGCTACATCTGTATACCCCACCATTCGTGTGGGTGTGTATCATCATCAGTGGTGTGATGAGCCTAGTTCAGGTGTGTGGAAACGTAAAGACCACAGTGACATGTAGGGCACTTCATGCCAGTGGCTGTGAGTGTCAGCTAACTGCAAGATGAACAGGATGGCAGCCAGTCAGAGAAACTCTGCAGGTTCTAAGGAATGTCATGCTCTGATTATGAAGCACAGAGAGCCAACAAATTATAGTTGAACAGATCATGCAGTGAATGTACTGATTGTGAAATATGGAGGAATGAACTAGTGATAGTGGAAAAAAAATCACATAGTGAATGTAAGACAGCACACAAGTCTTAGTTGAACAGATCATGCAGCGAATGTGCTGATGTTAAAATAGGGAGTCAATAAGTGATAGTTCTTGTGCTTCTGCATTCCTGTTTCACGGCTCACACTTCAGCATCTACAATAAGCGAGGAAACACTACAGTAACACTCACCATTATCAGTCTCCTTCCAAACGATCCCTTCCAGCCCCACCAGAGTCCCGGGTTCGCATGGACCCAAACACTCGGGATCTGTCACTACACCCACACTACACACATCCACACCAATACTACGTTTTTGTGGCGGCTGTTGCTGCTGCTGTGAAGGAGATGGCAGTGGTGGGGCGGCCGAGCTTGGCGAGGGCGGATGCTGTGGTTGTGGTGACATTGCGGTTTCAATACAATCAGCCTGGAGAAGTTATAAAAAAAAATATGTCATAAATATAGTAGCCAATAGTACCATATAAGTGCCAATCATTAGCATCTAATTAAATCAAAACAATGTTTTCTCATAGTGAATTTGAATAAAGAAGACACAAACAATAGATTACATGATTTATTGCCTGGCTTATTTCGCTGCATCTCGTCAGGTATATACTGCAGAAATCACATAACATAAACTAAATTAATTAGATAAATCCTTCAAGCTAAGATATGCTCATATTCGTACAGCAATTTCAATTTCTATCACGGTAATTTTAATCTGACTATCATGTCAACTAATTAAATCTTGTACAACAAAACGGGTAAAGTGGACAAAGGCCACTTTTTTGTGTTGATCGCACATGACTTTCAGATGTTTGGTTTTTCTTATTTGTTGATAAAATCTTTGGTCGTGCTTCCTGGTCATTCTGTGTTACATCTGGTTTATATGACGTATGGTGTTGGTGGTTATGTCTGTCCACAGCCTTCTGTCTCATGTACTGTAAATCTTCTTATAGCCCATGCCATGTTGTGTTGGTGATCATGTCCATCCACTGTCTTTAGTCTCATATGCTGCCAATCATTTCTGAAACTGATGTTCCTGAATGCCATATCAAACTGACCAGGATCATCTCTCTTGGTCTTCCCTGGTCTCTCTTCCCCTCCATCTTTCCCCCTTACGACACATATTCAAGCTTTCCCCTTCTCATGACATGCCTAAAGAATGCGGGCAACCAGTTCTCTATGAGTTAACCTCTTTCAAAATATCTTTCTTGCTATGTCTAGCCAACAGTGTTCTTATAATTCTTCTCTAAAACCAAATCACTGTAACCTCCACAGAATTCTTCTCTAAAACCAAATCACTGTAACCTCCACAGAATTCTTCTCTAAAACCAAATCACTGTAACCTCCACAGAATTCTTCTCTAAAACCAAATCACTGTAACCTCCACAGAATTCTTCTCTAAAACCAAATCACTGTAACCTCCACAGAATTCTTCTACAACACCAAATCACCGTAACCTCCACATAATTCTTCTATAACACCAAATCACCGTAACCTCCACATAATTCTTCTATAACACCAAATTACAGTAACCTCCACAGAATTCTTCTATAACACCAAATCACCATAACCTCCACAGAATTCTTCTATAACACCAAATCACCGTAACCTCCACATAATTCTTCTATAACACCAAATCACCGTAACCTCCACATAATTCTTCTATAACACCAAATCACCATAAACTCCACAGAATTCTTCTATAACACCAAATCACCGTAACCTCCACAGAATTCTTCTCTAAAACCAAATCACTGTAACCTCCACAGAATTCTTCTCTAACACCAAATCACTGTAACCTCCACATAATTCTTCTATAACACCAAATCACCGTAAACTCCACATAATTCTTCTATAACACCAAATCACCGTAACCTCCACATAATTCTTCTATAACACCAAATCACCGTAACCTCCACATAATTCTTCTATAACACCAAATCACTGTAACTTCCACATAATTCTTCTATAACACCAAATCACCGTAACCTCCACAGAATTCTTCACTTGTCTGCTAATTGTCCATGATTCACTTCAATACATCAGGATTGGTTCTCTTTTTTTCCCCCCACCTAATTTGACAAAGATAATTTGTGGAGCATATCCTTCATCTTGTGAAATGCTGTCTTTGCCTGGACTATTCTACATTTAATTTCCATAATACATCTTCCATCTGCTGTTCCTAAAGTATCTGGATAAGGCCACTGAGGTCTGGACACTGAGTCTGTTTTATCCTCTTCTACATGTCCCTAACATGAACCATGCTAAAGCAGGCATTTGGTTCAAAATTGCTGAAGTAAAGAGTGAGTCAGGAAGACAGGAAAATTGTAATATCTCAACAAAAAAACCATGAGAAGATAGTCCCTTTTCTTCTGTATGGATACAGATGCTGGGCAATGAGTAGTGGCATGTGGAAGGAACGAAGCAGTGGAAATGTTTGTGAGTGAATGCTGAGAATAACATAGGCACATGAAAACGCAGCGGTTATGAGAGCTGGAGGTGTTGCATTAAAAACAAATGGAAACAGACTTGAAATTGCTGGCGTATATTCAACAGAAATCATTAGTGCTGGAGATGAAATACCATGACTGTCACATGTCTTCAGCCTGATATTATGACTGCCCCCAAATATTTGAATTTATTGACTTGGTTACGCAGTTTTCCTTCTACTGTATTATCACATTTGTATCTTTAACTTTGATATAACTATTGATTCTCTGTTCTTGATATTCAAAGGATGTCTTTTTTTATTTGCACTCTCTATAACCACAATGCCTAACAGATGTTGCAGATTGTCTGTTTTCAAATAATACAGTCGTCTGCATAATATAATTCAGATTGTTTCATTATTGTGTTATAGAAGGGGGGAGAGAGAGAGAGAGAGAGAGAGAGAGAGAGAGAGAGAGAGAGAGAGAGAGAGAGAGAGAGAGAGAGAGAGAGAGAGAGAGAGAGAGAGAGAGAGAGAGAGAGAGAGAGAGAGAGAGAGAGAGAGATAGTGAGAAAGAGATAGTGAGAGAGAGAGATAGTGAGAGAGAGAGATAGTGAGAGAAGAGGCCTGGTGATATACATATGTGACTTACTCCTTGGTTTATCTGTTCATAATTACCCACTTTCTTTCTGTAATTGCTGCTACCTGTTTCTAGTAAATATTGCTTTGTAAAAACTTATTCTGAGATCGTTCCCATCAATTTTAATACACATTTTAATCAATTCACCATGTTTCACTTCATCAAATACTTTGGTGTAATGTATAAAGCACAAGTGTTGGTCTTTCTGTGTTTCACAGATATATCATTTGGGGAATCCTTTGAGGTCACAAAGACAGTTCATAAATAAACACACATGTATTGTTTCCTGCTCATAGCAATAGAAGAAAGAAGTAGAGACTCAATTTTTATGTTGCCTTGTGTGTCTAGACAATGCACTAAACAACATAAAAATTGAGTCTCTATTCTTTCTTCTATTTCTATGAGTGCCAAACATTACATGTCTGTTTATGAACTTTCTGTGTCTCAACTGTTCAGAACGTGAATACTGTGTTATTTGTTCACATCCCTCACATAAATACATGCTGTTCTTCACTAATCTGCATGTTTATTTTCCTTATAGTTCTCATAATTCTGAGTAGAAGTGGGGTGACATGGTTTATGAGGTTGATTGCATGAACATCTTCACATTCAATTGCATGCTTCTAGTGTCTTGGGTAAAGCTACAAATACAGGTTTCAGCACATCACTAGGGATGTTTCATTGCTTACTTCTAGTGTCTTGGGTAAAGCTACAAATACAGGTTTCAGCACATCACTAGGGATGTTTCATTGCTTACTTCTAGTGTCTTGGGTAAAGCTACAAATACAGGTTTCAGCACATCACTAGGGATGTTTCATTGCTTACTTCTAGTGTCTTGGGTAAAGCTACAAATACAGGTTTCAGCACATCACTAGGGATGTTTCATTGCTTACTTCTAGTGTCTTGGGTAAAGCTACAAATACAGGTTTCAGCACATCACTAGGGATGTTTCATTGCTTACTTCTAGTGTCTTGGGTAAAGCTACAAATACAGGTTTCAGCACATCACTAGGGATGTTTCATTGCTTACTTCTAGTGTCTTGGGTAAAGCTACAAATACAGGTTTCAGCACATCACTAGGGATGTTTCATTGCTTACTTCTAGTGTCTTGGGTAAAGCTACAAATACAGGTTTCAGCACATCACTAGGGATGTTTCATTGCTTACTTCTAGTGTCTTGGGTAAGCTACAAATACAGGTTTCAGCACATCACTAGGGATGTTTCATTGCTTACTTCTAGTGTCTTGGGTAAAGCTACAAATACAGGTTTCAGCACATCACTAGGGATGTTTCATTGCTTACTTCTAGTGTCTTGGGTAAAGCTACAAATACAGGTTTCAGCACATCACTAGGGATGTTTCATTGCTTACTTCTAGTGTCTTGGGTAAAGCTACAAATACAGGTTTCAGCACATCACTAGGGATGTTTCATTGCTTACTTCTAGTGTCTTGGGTAAAGCTACAAATACAGGTTTCAGCACATCACTAGGGATGTTTCATTGCTTACTTCTAGTGGTCTTGGGTAAAGCTACAAATACAGGTTTCAGCACATCACTAGGGATGTTTCATTGCTTACTTCTAGTGTCTTGGGTAAAGCTACAAATACAGGTTTCAGCACATCACTAGGGATGTTTCATTGCTTACTTCTAGTGTCTTGGGTAAAGCTACAAATACAGGTTTCAGCACATCACTAGGGATGTTTCATTGCTTACTTCTAGTGTCTTGGGTAAAGCTACAATACAGGTTTCAGCACATCACTAGGGATGTTTCATTGCTTACTTCTAGTGTCTTGGGTAAAGCTACAAATACAGGTTTCAGCACATCACTAGGGATGTTTCATTGCTTACTTCTAGTGTCTTGGTAAAGCTACAAATACAGGTTTCAGCACATCACTAGGGATGTTTCATTGCTTACTTCTAGTGTCTTGGGTAAAGCTACAAATACAGGTTTCAGCACATCACTAGGGATGTTTCATTGCTTACTTCTAGTGTCTTGGGTAAAGCTACAAATACAGGTTTCAGCACATCACTAGGGATGTTTCATTGCTTACTTCTAGTGTCTTGGGTAAAGCTACAAATACAGGTTTCAGCACATCACTAGGGATGTTTCATTGCTTACTTCTAGTGTCTTGGGTAAAGCTACAAATACAGGTTTCAGCACATCACTAGGGATGTTTCATTGCTTACTTCTAGTGTCTTGGGTAAAGCTACAAATACAGGTTTCAGCACATCACTAGGGATGTTTCATTGCTTACTTCTAGTGTCTTGGGTAAAGCTACAAATACAGGTTTCAGCACATCACTAGGGATGTTTCATTGCTTACTTCTAGTGTCTTGGGTAAAGCTACAAATACAGGTTTCAGCACATCACTAGGGATGTTTCATTGCTTACTTCTAGTGTCTTGGGTAAAGCTACAAATACAGGTTTCAGCACATCACTAGGGATGTTCATTGCTTACTTCTAGTGTCTTGGGTAAAGCTACAAATACAGGTTTCAGCACATCACTAGGGATGTTTCATTGCTTACTTCTTAGTGTCTTGGGTAAAGCTACAAATACAGGTTTCAGCACATCACTAGGGATGTTTCATTGCTTACTTCTAGTGTCTTGGGTAAAGCTACAAATACAGGTTTCAGCACATCACTAGGGATGTTTCATTGCTTACTTCTAGTGTCTTGGGTAAAGCTACAAATACAGGTTTCAGCACATCACTAGGGATGTTTCATTGCTTACTTCTAGTGTCTTGGGTAAAGCTACAAATACAGGTTTCAGCACATCACTAGGGATGTTTCATTGCTTACTTCTAGTGTCTTGGGTAAAGCTACAAATACAGGTTTCAGCACATCACTAGGGATGTTTCCACAGTTGTCAATATTCAACACTGTAGTTATTATTTCTACTCCACATTCTCCAATTACAATTTCTCAACCAAGATTTCATGTGTATGGTTTTTTTTCTTCTTTTTTCATGTGCTAAATAGCATCAGTGGTTTCATTTAGTACAGGTGGATTTTCTAAGTAACTTTCTTATGCTAATTCTTCTCTTTCTTCACCATATTACCTATTCATTCCATATGTTTATCATAACATCTTAAATTAACACCATTACTGTCACAGATTTCAAATTTCACATATCCTGTGTTTCATCTTGGTGTATGCCTGTTTAAAAAAAAAAAATCACAGATTTCTCATTGCATATTTTCATTATCTTCAACAGAATGTCATAAAACGGTCTTGTACTGCTCGTTTCATTAAATATCTATTTATTTATCTTATTCTTCTTTCTTGTTTTCTTTTGTCCATGTTTAAGATTTTTTCAGTCATCCATTTCTGCTTAGCTTTTTGTCTTATTTCTGGTAATATCTCTTTACTTGTTTAATGGATTGAGTTTTACATTTTCCATTGTTCATTTATGTCTTTGTATTTTGTATTTCCATTGTATATTTCTAGCAATCACCCTGTATTGTTAATGAATTTCTTGATGTGATCTTTGTTAAGTCTAACTTCTTTTGTTTATTTGTTCAATATGACCTTTATTTTCCCCACAAAGTGGGACATGATCACTGTTACAGTCAGCGCCAGGAATTGTTTGCGCATTTATCAATGCATTTCTAAATCTTTAATTAATCAGCATGCTATCACTTTGACTTAAGGTTTTCATAGGCTTTTCATGTGCAGTCGTCTCTTATGTTAGAACCAGGTGTTTCCAATAATAAAATTGTTCTGTTTTTCTCCTATTTTGTTTCTTATTCTTAACTCATAATCACCAACCACATCTTCCATCATTCCTCTTCTGCTTTCACAATGGAATCAAGTATTCTGATTTCCTTTGATTTTGTTTGAGAGAACGCCATTTCTATTTCATCATGAAAAAAAAGAATTGTACTTTTTCATAACTGCTTGTTGTTGTTGGTGTTGCATGTTGTTGGTGCATGCTGCAATCAACACCAGCTTGATTTTCTAGGCAACTGTACCTACAGTAGTTTGCCACTGTTTTCTGAACGGGTAGTCCACGTTGAAATCCACCTTAACCGGGAAGGTTAACCCGGTCAGCAAATGCCCGCAGAAGTCGGATGTGTCGGCCTAACGGCACAAGAACACAGCTCTGCTGTAAGCAGGCACAACGCAATCACGTCCGAAAAAAAAACTCTGGATGAACGCAGAAGAAGAAGAAGAAGAAGAAGTCCACCTTAATGCCAGTGTGGGGGTTGAACCATCTACCTTGCCGCCAGCGGGCTGGAAGTTTCAGAGTCAGTGTTCATATCCTGTCGACCAGGTCGACTCTGATTGGTGCATGTACTTGTATAATATAACGGTTGACAGGTGAGTGGATCGACTTCATCATACCAGGTTTTATACTATTTAGAGCAGTCTCTTTTTGCAGGGCAGCCTGCCAAAAGTGTTGCACAGAGTAAGAACTTTGTAGCTCCAGCGATGACCCCTAGGAGCGCCCCCCCCCCCCTCCCCCGAGGCAACTGCACCCATGAACCAAATGATGGAGCCTAGAATAAAACTCACAACCTTCAGAACACAAGGCAGCCTGCTTAAGCACTTCGCCACGCAGAGACCCCCACTTGTATAATATTTATATGCATTCAGTCATTCATTTAGTAACATGTCCTTTGCAGAACTTCGCTCCAATAACAACTTTCCGGAAAACATCTCAGTCATAAGCAAGATGTCAGGTGTCCGATACACTCATCTGGAGATCATCTGCCACATCCTGCACCCATCTTCTCTTTGGCCATCCTCTTCCTCTCTTCCCAGGCATATACCCCTCCATAATTGTTCTCTCCGTGCTTTCATGGCGTTTTAAGTGATCAAAATATTTCAATTTTCTGTTTTATCGTCTTTAGTAGTCAACTTTCTTCAATATTCAGATCTTGTCGTATGGAGCATTTGTTCTTTTCAGTATCCAAGATATTCTTAGAACCCATCTATAACATTTATATTCAAATGTATTTATGCGCTGTTCAGCTTATTTAGTAAGTGTCCAGGTCTCACAGGCGTATGTTGCAATGGGAAAGATACATGTTCTTAAAAATCAAATTTTTGTAGGTTATCTGTCCCCCCACCATAATTTATTGAGTTGTTTTAGTTTTTGAAGAGTAAAAGATATTTGTCTTTTAATTGTTGTCATTGCGTTACCGTTGTTGGTAATCAATGACCCAAGATATTCATAATCTTCCACCTAATCCAATTTGTCGTCATTAACATATATTTTTCTCCATATTAGTTTCATCTGTATGCATTATCTTTGTTTTTGCTATGTTAAGATATAAGTTGTGACTTTCACTATTCTTTTGGGTTGAGGTTATTAGGTTTTCCATACCATTCTGTGTTGTGGATAGTAATACTGTATCAGCTTATCGAATATATGGTATTTCATGACCACGGATATTTGATATTTTTACGGCATAATATCACTCCTTGGTTACATCAAGGAGCTTAGTTATATCATCTCTGACATTTCTCATTATATTTTCGGCGTACAGGTTAAACAAATAGGGTGACAGCACGCAGCCCTGACAGACACCTTGCTTGATGTCAAACCGATCTGATGTCTCGCCATCTATTCTAACTGCTGCTTGTTGGTCTAGATAGAGCATTTTTATGAGTTGTACTATATGTGATGGAAAAACCCATTTTCCTAATGATTTCTCAAAGTTTCTGATGATGTACAGTCATATGTCTTTGAATAATCCACAAAAATGAGAATAGGTTTACATTAAATTCTGTGCACTTCTCTATTATTAAACGTATGTTGAGTATTTGATCTCTTGTTCCTCTTCCTTGTCTAAATCCAGCTTGAACCACGTTAATCTCTTCTTCCATTTTCTTATGAAGTCTTCCCATTATGATTTTTAGTAGAATTTTACTTGCAAGACTGATCAAGGCAACAGTTCTATAGTTGGTGCATAATTTCAAGTTACCTGTTTTTGGTATTGGAATGAAGATAGTTCTCTTCCAATTTTTTGGCCATATATATATCATATCTTTTTAGATAATGTGTGATAGATGTGTATGCTTTCTTCTCCTACCACTTTAGTTAGTTCAGCTGGTATCTATCTGATCACATCCTGGTGATTTACCATTCTTCAGGTTCTTTATTGTCCATACAGTTATCTAAATAAGGTTCTGATTGTCTCTGCTGTCATTGGTTCATGTATCTCATTCATATTGTCACAGTCATTCATATCATACATTCCACTGCAGTGTTCCTTCCATCTTTCTATAATTTTTTTTATAGATTTTGTTAGGGTATTTCCCAACTTGTCAATCAATCATGTGCCATGCCGGAAAGCGTGGGCGGTCATGACTCGCCATTTCACCCGATCACCAGTGTTGTGGATCAGCTCAGTGTTCCTGTCTCGTCCATGCCATGTGGCCAAGCCATCCAGGTATTTTCCTCTTGGTCTGCCTCTTGGTCTGTTTCCTTCGATCTTGCCAGATGTCACCAAGTTCTCCAATCCATTTCTTCTCATAACATGTCCAAAAAATTTTGACTGTCTACGTCTAATTTCTCTAATCAGTTTACGATGTTCATTTGTCTCCTGTAGTACTTGGTCATTGGTTTTTCTGTCTGTCCATGGTATTCTTTGCATTTTCCTCAGAAACCACATTTCTGCAGCCATCAGATGTCTTTCAGCTTGACTGCTCATTGTCCAAGTTTCACATCCATACAAAAGAACAGGCTCTATGTATCCCCTCAACACTCTTTTTCTCGTTTCAATTGACATCTTTTTATTGGTCAGAATGTTTTTCATCTTGCTAAAGGCTACTTTCGCCATGGCGATTCTTGTTCTAATCTCTTCAAGGCATCTCCCATCAGATGTTATGACTGTTCCAAGATAATTGTACCGATTCACTTGTTGAAGAATATTTCCATTTACTTGTATATTACATTGTGGCACTTCTTCCTTCCTAGTGACGACCATAACCTGAGTCTTTTTACAATTTAATTCTAACCCCAGTTGCTCACTGTGTACAACAACCGCTTCTACTAATTGTTGCAGGTCCTGCGCATTGTCTGCAATTAATACTGTATCATCTGCATATCTAATGTTATTGATGTTTCGTCCTCCAATGCTGATTCCATTTATATCCTCTACATTTCTGAAAATATTTTCACTGTATAGGGAAAACAGATCTGGAGACATCACACATCCCTGCCTAACACCTCTTTTAATTGGCTGATACTGTCCTACTTCATTATCAATCCTTATTGCAGCTTGTTGTTTCCAATATATGTTTTTTATAAGTCTAATGTCTTTCCCATCAATTTGTAGATCTGCAAGCATATCCACCATGTTGACATGTCTAACTCTATCAAAAGCCTTTGTATAGTCAATAAAGCAAAGATGTATATCCCAACTTGTCACATAACATTTAATTGAGGTTGAACATTTATGTATATAAAAAAAATATATTCTGTCTTTGATTGTAACTATGAAATAAAAAACCATCTTCAATAATCATTAACTGATTTACTTGATTAAAATTATTAATTGATTTAGCTAATCCCTCACCAGACAGTTCCGAATAAGTCATGTTCCTTTTTCATGTTTGTTTATTACTTCCTGAATTTATTATTGTGTGTTTGTCCTTATTATTTAACTAGACATCTTTCGACTCATTCCTAGAATACCCATTTTCATCTTTTTTTTCCCACCCACCCACATGGGGATAAGTATGTAACCAGGAGACCAACTGAATCATGTTTATATAAACATTCAACAGAATCCACGCACATGAGAATGTGTAGAAATAATGCACCTAGGACGTAGGTCCACTGATATAGATTTGTTTCCTATTAAAATAACGGGCTTGAAATCTACTCACGTCACCACTTGAACTAGCCGGGTAGTTTGCTGAGCGATTGATAATGCCACGAGGAAGAGAACTTAACCCTCAACTCGTATATGTCAAAGTCTTATTAGGTTACATGCAAGTTATTTAACAACGTAGTGTTTAGCAATAGCCATATCATAAGCAAACAAAACCAGAAAACTTACCATTTTAAATTAATAACAGTTCAGCCATAACAAGTGAGTGGCGTGCTGGATACACACGACTACCGCCTCATTTCACAGATTCTATCCTGAAGTTCCATGTTTATAAAATCACACACACGTTTACAAGTGTCAGCGCGTATGTGGGACCTGCTAGAAATCACTGATTTACCTTCACACAAATCTCTCTCACACACGGGCTGAAGCCGGCACACGGAAACTGCGTGACCTCTGATCTTTAACCCGACCCGTCACGCATGACCTCAGTCACAGGTCTGTGGAGTTGTACAGGAAGTGGGGTACGAGGGGGACCTGTATGTGTAATCATAGGATCTACTTGCTGTTTGTTTGGGCTTTCCGATTACGTCAGGTGAGATAAAAGCGTGGATTAGTGAGTGGGAACAGGCTTGGGCGATGATTACAACAAACGAAATGGTAGATTAGTATGCTGATCAACCAATGACGTACCGTCTCTACAATGAAGGTTAGCTGCAATGAAACTCCAACACTATCTCTCGTTGTACTCTGACAACTATCAGTATTAACATCTAGACTGATTAACAAAGCATTAAAATTGAGAATTGCCAAATGTTACGTATATTCAACACTAATATATGGCGCGGAAGCCTGGACAATGAACTAGCAATTAGAAAGTCGAACAGAGGCCCTGAAGATGTGGATATCCAGAAGAATATGTCCTATTTCAATGGAAACCAAAAACAATCAAATACAGAGGTTCTAGAAAACATAGGAAATGAAAAGAGAGTTGATGAAAAAAAAAAATTTAAAAAGAGACAAATATTTCGGTCACGTTAAAAGATTCAACACTCTTATAAAAGCCATACTGGCGGGTAACGTTGAAGGCAAGCGAGCAAGAGGCAGACAACGATACAAATGGAAATATAACATCAAGAGATGGACGTTCTACATACGATGAGTACTTACATACTGTGAGAACATAAATACTACCAGAAAGAAACAGAACCAGGCCAACGATGACCACTATTCTCTTGACCGGCAAGGTCACGACATGTGTGACGGGGGAGACATGACAGACTAAACATGCACATGCTTCGCCTGACTGACGCACGACTATACTCATGAGAGCAGGCTGAACAAGCTGCAGAGCCATTCTCAGGATGTCCCCCCAGTACAGCCAGCTGAGGATGCCCCCCCCCCCCCAGTACAGCCAGCTGAGGATGCCCCCCCCCCCCCTACAGCCAGCTGAGGATGCGCCCCCCACCCCCCAGTACAGCCAGCTGAGAAAGGAATGGAAGTCTAGTGAGGCGGCAATGTATTCCGAGTACACAAATACCACCAACCAGCTCAACGAATGAATAGAAAACACAGATCCAGACAAACGTTTCCACCGAATGCTTTCAAGGTAGCATGGAACAAAACAGTGGGGTTTTACAAAATGTTGACCACGTCACCAAAACTTGTCTGTGGTGTAAACATGAAAGAACGATCGGGAGGAGAAAGTGAGAGTTCTTAATCTTTATCATGTGGTCGAAATATTTCACTGGTCTCGACTATTTTGTATTTCTTTCAACTCTCTGCATTCCCAGCCACTGTGGAACCTCTGCTTTTGATTGTTTTTGTTTCCACGCAATATATCTGTCCCTCTGTATGTCCACATCTCCAGCGCCTGCCTCAACTCGACTTTCTATTTGCTTGTTCATTGTCCAGGTTTTTTCTCCGCGTAGAGGTGATTAATATACATATAAATACAATATTTGACAATTCTCATTCTTAATATTGTATATCTCTGTAGATGTCATTAATTTTGTCTCATCTCATCATGTTCCTCTTGTACCTTGCGGTGTCGAGGTGAAGTATAAACATCGTGAGAGTGTTATTAATTTGTCTATGTTGTTGAAATTATTATGGCCATTCCTATTCTCTATTTAGATTTTGATTCTTAAATGTTCTAAGGGATGAGATATTGAGTTTATTTACTGATTATATTTTACTGTAAACATTAACTCAACTATACGAAAGAAACAAAGTTCTTTGGTCACATTCTGAGAAGAGAGTCATCGGACAACACAGCGACGACTGGAAAGATCAGCGGGATCAAACATGACGTTGGATGGACAGAGGAATATCAACAGCAGGGTTGATCCAGAACATTAAGGCCCGAGTTATATGAGCGCCCAAGGCACATGATGATGATGATGATGATGATGATGATGATGATGATGATGATGATTTTACTTTACAGCTTTACTGCAATTCATCAATACAATTTATTTCTTGTAGGCAATAGAAAAACAAAGTAGGGAACTGCTTTACAAAAGACAATTACAACAAACAGACGACGATGAGGCCGTAATTATATTTTCTAAAGTTGTTTTATACTCCATGTTTTCTACTGTTTACATTTTCCCAGCTTTACAGCAATAACAACCATAATACAGTTATAACGACCCATTTTATTTGATTTAGCGACATTAGATGGTCATAATGATGAAATGTTTCACGTATAGTTGCTAGCTATAGAAGAATTCCTTGGATTATAAACGAGGCATCGTTATTTGTTTGATGTATATGAGATACACTTTTTTTTTAAAGAGGAAAAGGGTGGGGGGGGGGGAGAGAGAGAGAGAGAGAGAGAGAGAGAGAGAGAGAGAGAGAGAGAGAACAGACTTGGTCTAAAAGCCGTAACTACACGGGTATACACACCAGGATGAGACAACCGCCTCGCACTGAGCGATCTGACAGCTGGAATATTGATCTGCAGTTTGGAGAAAATCTGGCTAGAAATAGCTGACTCAGCCAACACCGGCCCTACACTGAAGGCTGGAGGAGGGCAGCTTGGCGTTCGACAACTCAACATGTGTGCACTTGAAAACATATACTGTACTTTCTAGGGCACACGACTGGCATAGATCTGCTGTAGCAAGAAACGAAGTTTTCCTTGCTGGTGACAGATTCAAGAACCCAATTCTTTCTGTCAGGGGCAGTGGTTGTTTTAAAATAACGTGTTGTGTTTTGCAATATGTATGTGGCGTTGTATTATGGTGTTTTGTATTGTATACTACTGTTGCATTGTGCGGTATTGTATTGTGTTGTTTTGTATACTACTGTTGTATTGTGTGGTACTGTATTGTGTTGTATGGAATACTACTGTTGTATTATGTGGTACTGTATTGTGTTTTATTGTATACTACTGTTGTATTGTGTGGTATTATAGTGTGTTGTTTTGTATACTACTGGTGTATTGTGTTGTATACTATTGTTGTATTGTGTGGTACTGTACTGTGTTGTATCGTATGCTACTGTTGTATTGTATGCTACTGTTGTATTGTATACTACTGTTGTATTGTATCCTACTGTTGTATTGTATACTACTGTTGTACTGTGTGGTATTGTATTGTGTAAGACTTGTGTTGTATTGTATACTACTGTTGTATTGTATACTATTGTGCTGGTACTGTACTGCAGTATTATAATGGATTGTGCAAGATTCCTCCACAGTTGGATACATTAAAAGTAGACAGAAATGGCCGCGGAACTTAGAGATTTTCAAAATTTGAAAACCTACCCACAACATACTAGTCATAAATATGTGTGAAATCGAGGGAAGTCAGCTCCCACAATTAGGTAAAGTGTCTATATGTAATAGGACGGAGGACTGACTGCTTGATTCAAGAATCGACATCACAACACACCGGACAAAACTATAAACGCTCCGTCTTGCGTGCATTGACGGGCATATAAACGATGTGGATATCTCGCACATTCGACCACTGGACAGTCAGAACTTCTTGGAGATTTCATAGCGCAACAATCAAGACTTCTCATACATTCAATCAGTGAACGATCAGAACTGGGAATCGAAGAGGCCAAGACATTGTCAAACAACTCACGTATTTAATTCAGCCTGAAGTCGTGTTCGTATTGATTTCACCACACGCACTGTGACGTCATGTCACCAAGCATTAGAACGCCATTTGTGTAACGTTTGGGGAGGCATGAAGGCGCATTAGCCGGCGTGACGGGGGTCGAGTGTCCCACATAATTATTGTAACCAGAGCCAGATTCACACCAAACAACTAGCGTGCAGAGCACTGGACACATCATCTCACTGTGTTCCATATAATTATTGTAACCATGAGCCAGATTCACATCACACAACTAGCGTGCAGAGCACTGGACACATCATCTCACTGTGTTCCATATAATTATTGTAACCAGAGTCAGGTTCACACCAAACAACTAGCGCGCAGAGCACTGGACACATCATCTCACTGTGTTCCATATAATTATTGCAACCTGAGCCAAGTTCACATCACACAACTAGCGCGCAGAGCACTGGACACATCATCTCACTGTACCCGACGTTACATAAATAACAGGCACAAATAAGCGTAAGCTCAGCTGGTTCGACATTTTAAAATTAACCCGGATTCTCAGGTCGACCCTGCCTAGGGAGTAAAAGCGACCGGCGTGATAAAAACAACAGATGTCTCGTGCGTCTTCGGTGTCTTAGAGGGACCTGTACTTGTATATAACCATGAGTAGATAACCAACAACAGATGTCTCGTGCGTGTTGTGTGTGTTAGAGGGACATATACTTGTATACAACAATTTGTCTACTCGTTGTATACAAGTACAGGTCCCTCTAACAGTGGTTCTCAACCGGTGGGGAATTCCCCTCCCAGGGGGGAATTTTAGGGTTTCCAGGGGAGGGGGGGGGGATGAAGACCATTTCAAGATCGCTTTAATACAAGAACCTATTACTTGATATTGTTTTTTCCCTCATACTTTACAGTTATGTACGTCTCATCCTTCTAAAATTCATTTTATAAAGTAAGTAGACCCACAAATCATGTTTTATGTGGATGTCTAGACTTGTTTTAGTACATGCTATTAAATTTACCTTCCATTTTTACAGTATACTGTGTAGGGGTGGGGGTTTTTAGATAGGAAATATGAAAGGGGGGAATGACGTTCTGAAAATACGGTGAAGGGGGGCACGGACCAAATTTTTGATAGGAAGGGGGGGGGGGGGGGAATGACGTTCTGAAAATATGGTGAAGGGGGGCACGGGCCAAAAAAGGTTGAGAACCACTGCTCTAACACACCGAAGACGCATGAGATATCTGTTGGTTGTCTAGTCATGGTTATAGACAAGCAAAGGCAGAGGGACCTGTTCTTGTATACAACAATGAGTAAACGAACAACAACAAATCCGTCGAAGCCGCACATATGTGGTCGTACAGAAGCATGCTGGGAGCACATCGGACAGCCAACATGGGTCAGTCAAATATGTGGAAAGAGACTAAGACATAGACAACTTATCGCATGCACGGGAAAGACGTTCTGGCCACATCATGAGAAGAGAACAACTGAAACATAATGTAACAAGAACAGAATAGGACAGGCAAAAACTACATTCTATCAAATGAAGGTTTTGTGCAATCAGTCACTGTCCTTGAAAGTCAGGAAAAGAGTTCTTGCATGTAACATAGAACCAATTTTAATATACGGCTGCAAATCCCGGAAATTAGTAAACAGTTGAAAGATTCCCTGGAAGCAATGGAGATGTGGTTTTATAGAAGAATGCTGAAAATTAATTGGACAGTCGAAATGAGCAATCAGGACGTTTTCAGAGAAGCTGAGTCGCAAAGACAACTTATTGCAAACAGAAAGAGGCAGTCATCGTGTTTTAGCCACACTATGAGAAGATAAACACTGGAACATGTTGTGGCAACCGGAAAGACTTGCGAAAGAAAGAGATAGAGGAAAACAGCGTGAGAAGATTATTGACAGTCTTGTGTCATGGCATAGAAGGGAGTCAACACACGAATTGATCAATGACGTCGGAGATCGTAATTTGTGGAGAGGCATGATCGCCCACACCAGCCAGCAAGGCACTGGGTGATTAATGTACCAACTGGAAGGATGGATGGGAAAATATATAAAGGATGACAATTAGAGTTTATCTGCTTCAACCTACATTTGCGCAACTGTCAACAGAACTGATATACTGTTGGAGATCGCGAGATGTGGAGAAGCGTGGTCGCTTAAGCCAGTTGGCCCGAGACAGGTGTAGAACTACTTTTTTTTTCGCATACCCTATTACAGGACATCGCTGTCAACACCAGCATTTTACCGCTGTTGTTGATTTCTTGTCAAGATTACGCTCAGTAGTTTGCCATTGCTTTCTGAGCGGCCGGCTCACATATCCCGTAAGTAACGGGAGCGGCGAGAACCGCTACCGATTCTCGCGCAGCTGCGTTTGCAGTAGAACTACTACAGCACTAGAATAACTGCCCGTGTCTGACGTCACACCAGTTGCTGCAATCAGCTGATGGCAGGCCTAGGTGTGCCACGCACTCCACCAGCGACCTGGTACTGATGTACCTATGATTGACAGGTCAGGTCAGACGCGCGAGGAGCTATGAGACCCAAACAATACTGTGTGTTTATTTATGGACTGCCGGTGACAGCTGAGCGGAAATATGACACAATTATGCTGTCATGTGAGCGACAATTTGCTGATTCGGCGCTAGAACATGTCGTAAGCAACTATTGAACAAGCGTTCACCGGTGTACGAGGAGGGCACGTTTACCTTCAGTAGTTTGCCATTTAGGGAGTCTCCGTCTCCGTGGCGAAGTGGTCGAGCCGTTTGATTCGAACTCCGAAGGTTGTGGGTTCGATTCCGGGCCGCGTCTTTCGGTTCACGAGTTAAATTTTTCGGAGACTCCTGAGGGTCGTCGCTAGAGCTACGGCGTTCGTGCGAAGCTTTCCTCGCTGCGGAAAGAGACCAAGCTATATGGGATAAAATCCGGTGCAATGAAGTAGACCCTGTCGACTTTTAAGCGACTTTCTTTTTTTTTTTTTAAAGTTTGCCATTTCTTTCTGAACGACCGGCACCCATACCATTTCATGTAAAACCAAAGTGATGGCAGTCTGCTGCTAAATCACCCACAGCTATATTTCGAACGCGGGTATTGGGGGATTACGAACTGTGCCGTAACCTCTTAGCCACGGAGCTGTGGACATACAAGTGCACTCATCGCCAGGCCACCGCAGCCTTATATTGCTCTAGAGGTGAGAAATACTCAGATTAAGATTAACACAGTGGACTATTTCCACGTCCAGGGACATTTTAGCTTCGGAGTTCAAGCCAAACAGAAATGTTTGAGGCAACAAAGACAACAGGAAGGAACATATTTCACAATCAAACGTTTGTTCACGCCACCAACGACTTTTAGTTAACAGCACACTAAATGATAAATATTTTATCTTACCTTTTCCAGCTTCAGTTTTTTAGGAGGCAGTTCAATCTTATCTTCCACCTTGGCATTGAACTCATAGGGGTCATGGACAGGGTTTTCCTTCTTTATATGCACAATATCCCCAGGTCGAGGTTCAGAGGTCAGGGTGCAATTAATTACTCCCGAGATAGAAGTGTGTGGTGGAGGTGGGGGAGGAGGCGGAGGAGAGTTAAATGGCTGGGTACAAACAGGCATGACAGCACAAGTTCGACCATCTACAACTGCCAGGGCATTCCCAACTGGGTTCAGGTTTGAACCCACACAAACAGAGATGTCAGGTTTCAGTTTATTATCCTTGGCTTTCTTGCTGTATGCTGCCTTTGTTTTGGGCGACTTTCCGTCTTTAGGATCAGAACCAGCTGCTCCAGGAGAGGCAGTCCTTTAATGGAGACTTTCCGGCGACACAGCAGGCTTCTGATGTCATTCCAACATTGACTGCTTTCAACAGAGCCACAGTTGGGTTTGTCACTGCCATGGTCACCATCGAAGTGGTGGCAACGCCTGATGATAACGATGTCGATGCAAAGGACAATGATGAGGATGAAGGCAGTGATGACAAGGATAACGTCACGGAAGTCGATGAAGGAAGTGTTAGAGTTGCGGTAACTGATGCTGCGATGGTGTGGCAACCTAAACTGCCCGTTGTCCTGCTGGTGGCTAGAGTTGACACCACACTGAAGGAAGGTTTGGCTACAGCTGCTGCTATGGCAGATGCCGGATTCATGGATACCCCTGAGGATGCAACTGCGGCCGCTGTTTTCACAACCTCGTGCTTAGAATCCAGCTTGTTTGGTATTTTGGTACGTTTAATTTTCATTTTCAAGCCCTTATCCACTGAGGAGATATGTGCCACGTTGTTACTGCTCATGTTGTGGATATGTGGTGCCCTCCGCGAGGCAGCAGGACCACGGCTGACCCGACCAGACCCGCTACATTCAGATGTCTGGCTGAAACATGAGACACTGCTAAAGGAGTTCAACTTCCGGCTTCCCTGGAAATGATTTTACCATTCTCACTGCCTGCAACAGACAAGAAATATAGTCAATCCCTCCATGCCGAACTCTATGACAAGACTAAGCACTTCAGGGCAAGCATGTAGGACTACATGGTTAAATATGGACTAATTTTTATGTTAAAAAAGTCTAAACTGCGTGCCAGGAAATGTCATGGGAAGTCTAGGTGGTCAATGTAAAAATGACCACATCACTAATCTAGTCTCGAACGGTCTACAGATACATGGGGTCAGCACCAGATAACCAAGTAGCCCCAAGATGTATAACAGGGTCCTATGATTAGACGGAAGATAATGTTACAAGTGGGTTGACAAGATAAAGATATGGGCTGGAAGACAATGTTACAAGTAGGTTGACAAGATAAATATATGGGTTGGAAGACAATGTTACAAGTGGGCTGACACCATCTATATATGGGCTGAAAGACAATGTTACAAGTGGGTTGACACCATCGACATATGGGCTGGAAGACAATGTTACAAGTGGGTTGACACCATCTATATATGGGCTGGAAGACAATGTTACAAGTGGGTTGACGCCATCTATATATGGGCTGGAAGACAATGTTACAAGGGAGGTTAACACCATCTATATATGGGCTGGAAAACAATGTTACAAGTGGGTTGACACCATCAAGATATGGGACTGGAAGACAATGTTACAAGTGGGTTGACACCATATAGATATGGGCTGGAAGACAATGTTACAAGTGGGTGTAAACGTGGTTGACACTATCTAGATATGAGCTGGAAGACAATGTTACAAGTGGGTTGACACCATCTAGATATGGACTGGGAGACAATGTTACAAGTGGGTTTACGTGTGGTTGACACCATCTAGATATAGGCTGAGAGACAATGTTACAAGTGGGTTGACACAATCTAGATATGGGCTGGACGACAAATGTTACAAGTGGGCTGACACCATCTAGATATGGGCTGGAAGACAATGTTACAAGTGGGTTGACACCATCTAGGTATAGGCTGGAAGACAATGTTACAAGTGGGTTGACACCATCTAGGTATGGGCTGGAAGACAATATTACAAGTGGGCTGACACCATCTAGATATGGGCTGGGAGACAATGTTACAAGTGGGCTGACACCATCTAGATATGGGCTGGAAGACAATGTTACAAGTGGGTTGACACAATCTAGATATGGGCTGAAAGACAATGTTACAAGTGGGTTGACACCATCTAGATATGGGCTGGAAGACAATGTTACAAGTGGGTTGACACCATCTAGATATGGGCTGGGAGACAATGTTACAAGTGGGCTGACACCATCTAGATATGGGCTGGAAGACAATGTTACAAGTGGGTTGACACCACTAGATATGGGCTGGAAGACAATGTTACAAGTGGGTTGATACCACTAGTTATGGGCTGGAAGACAATGTTACAAGTGGGCTGACACTATCTAGATATGGGCTGGAAGACAATGTTACAAGTGGGTTGACACCATCTAGGTATAGGCTGGAAGACAATGTTACAAGTGGGTTGACACCATCTAGGTATGGGCTGGAAGACAATGTTACAAGTGGGCTGACACCATCTAGATATGGGCTGGGAGACAATGTTACAAGTGGGCTGACACCATCTAGATATGGGCTGGAAGACAATGTTACAAGTGGGTTGACACAATCTAGATATGGGCTGAAAGACAATTTACAAGTGGGTTGAAACAATCTAGATATGGGTGAAACAATTTACAGTGGGTTGACACCATCTAGTTATAGGCTGGAAGACAATGTTACAAGTGGGTTGACACCATCTATATCTGGAGACAATGTTACAAGTGGGCTGACACCATCTAGATATGGGCTGGAAGACAATGTTACAAGTGGGTTGACACCATCAACGTATGGGCTGGGAGACAATGTTACAAGTGGGTTGACACCATCTAGATATGGGCTGGAAGACAATGTTACAAGTGGGTTGACACCATCTAGATATGGGCTGAAAGACAATGTTACAAGGGGGTTGACACAATCTAGATATAGGCTGGATGACAATGTTACAAGTGGGTTGACGTGTTGTTGACACCATCTAGATATGAGCTGAATGACAATGTTACAAGTGGGTTGACACCAGCTAGATATGGGCTGGAAGACAACATTTCTGAGTGACTATACCAACAAAACTGGATGTTCATGACGTGTTATTATTGCGTTGTACAAGCTTCCGTCTTCCGAGTTATCCAATCATATATGACAGGACAATTTTGGGGAGTTGCACTGACTGTGTTGCCATATATCCTAATTAAAAAACTAGAAAGTAAGCTTTAATATAGTGACATTAATAAACTCATTCTTATTAGACATAAAACAAGTAGTATCACACAATAAATCTCTATCCCAAGCCATTACCATTAATACTGGAGTACCTCAGGGGTCTACACTTGGCCCTCTGTTATTTGCCATTTATATAAATGATCTTCCCTTATATCTGTCATCGTCCTGCGTTCTATTTGCAGACAACTGCACAGTATATACAAACGCTATTGATTGTAATGTGCTAGAATCATCCTTGCAACAAGAAATAATAGTGTAGTTAACTGGAGTCATCCAAACCGCATGCAAATTAACATTTCTAAAACAAAATCTATGTTAATAGGAACCAGGCAAAGACTTCACACTCTAAACTCGCAGAGAACTCTTCAGCTGCACATTGGTAGCACGCCTATAGAAAGTGTAAGGCACTGGGTCTTATCATAGATCAAAATCTATCCTTCAATTCCCATGTTCATGCTCTATTTAAACAAATAGCCAAAAAAGTATACCAACTTGC
This sequence comes from Cepaea nemoralis, assembly GCA_014155875.1. Classification (NCBI taxonomy): domain Eukaryota; kingdom Metazoa; phylum Mollusca; class Gastropoda; order Stylommatophora; family Helicidae; genus Cepaea; species Cepaea nemoralis. The sequence continues at coordinate 125,987 of JACEFZ010008674.1, forward strand.
CAAAATTAAAAACTTCCTCGACGAAAACACAAGAAAGATATTCTATACTTCCCACATACAAACACATATTGATTATTGCTCCACAATCTGGGATGGATGCTCCAAATCAATAACAAAATGCCTTTATTCACTTCAGAAAAGGGCAGTGCATCTAATCAATGGTGATAAGTTTACAGACAATTCTAATCTATATGAACGTCTTCAGTTACTGCCACTCCACAAACGCCTACTTTTTAATAAGGCTGAACTAACTCAACAATTTCAAAATGACCCAAGCTTTGGCCATTGTTTAAATATAACGCAAGACATAGCGAACGACTAAATATACTTCATGTCCCTAAACCTAGGATAGACATATAAAACAAGCTTAGCATACTCTGCCACTCAGTTGTGGATTAATCTTCCACAAGAAATCAAAGACACCACCAATCATTATACATACAGTCGCAACCTGCTTGAACACTACCTCAGGACAGACTACGTGCCCCCTCAAAAAAAAAAAAAAAAGCAACAAAGACAATAATAATGGTAAATTATCTCGAACAACAACTAGCCAGAAAGAAAAAAACAAACATTCCCATATGTGTGGCACATTACACCCACCTTGGGTATTTATGATGCCCATGTTAAACATTGCCTCAACGAATTATGTATTATTGATTATTGTTCATGCGTTTTAATGCTTATTGTTCTTTTGTTGTTAAAGAATTGCTTCATAAGAGATGTTGAATGAAAGAATGTATGAGAGGAAATAGAGAAGAAGGGCAGAATGTCAGACGGGCCTGCGTGCCCAATTCTTAACCCTTTGAAAATACAGTTTTTTTTCCGTTCGTTCGTTACACCATTAGCTAATATTACTAAGTCGTATAGTACTGATGTTCGCATTTTGCCCATGCCTTTATAATGCATATCTTTTAAATTGTTGCTGTTCTCTGATAGCCTTGAATGATGTGTGAATGAAATAATGTATGAAAGAGAGTGATAGAAGGGCAGAATGTTAGACGGGCCTGCGTGCCCAATTCTTAACCTTTTGAAAATAAAGTTTATTCGTTCCTTCGTTCCTGGTAGGCAAACGCATTTCGATCATACGCATGCAGTCTTCAAGGATGAGTGCAAGGCGTGGGTGCTGAATGTCTAATGTCTGGTAGAGACTTGCCCTGACCTTCTTTCAGTTTGAAAGTGTACGGGGTCCGTGGTCTTCAAACAGGCTTCATTACAGGGGAGACCACGAACTTCGGGGCAGTGAGGAGAAATCGTCTCATCGAACGGACATTTATTTGTCGTCTAAGTTATAGTATGTCCACATTTGTTTGCCTTCATTCACGATCAATTATTTTGAAAACTGTCTGTTGCATCGTTATGAAATTTTTCCAGCCGTCTTATATTTACCCCCACCCAAGGAATATGTCTTTGATAGGTCCAAAAACAACTTAAATCATCGAAAGCGGCGACATTCCTTTGATGTTTTGCTTAACAACTAGTGATTTCTCGCTAAAAAAAAGTTATGTTTACGGTAATGGGGACCTGCAAATTCAGATGACAAACAAAGGCGTATCCGGATTCGTATGGGAGTGGGTGCAATGAAAGAAGTAGCTTACAATCGACAGGGTCGGCTGCATTGCACCGGGTTTTTATCCCATATGGCTCAGTTTCTTTCCGCAGCGCGGAAAGCGTCGCACACAGCACGAACTCCGTAGCTCCAGCAACGACCCTCGGGAGTGTCCGGAAAAAAATGCACTCTTGACAAGAAGGACGCGGCCCGGAATCGAACATACAACCTTCAATCCATCCTTTCTCCAATAGTCCTCTTCCTCTTTCAACACATGGTCCTGACGTTTTTTCCAGTAACTTTTATCAATAGTTAATAGACGGACAGACAGACAGACAGAAAGGTAGGTAGGTAGGTAGGTAGGTAGGTAGGCAGAAAGGTGGGTGGGTGGATGGCTGGCTGGCTGGGTCGGTCGGTCGGTCGGTGGCCGGCCGACCGGCCGGCAGATAGATAGATAGATAGATAGATAGATAGATAGACAGATAGATAAGCAGGCAGGCGGGCGGACGCACGGGCGGACGGACAGACAGACAGACAGATAGATAAGCAGGCAGGCGGGCGGACGGACGGACGGACAGACAGACAGATAAGCAGGCAGGCAGGCAGGCAGATAGATAGATAGATAGATAGATAGATAGATAGATAGATAGATAGATAGATAGATAGATAGATAGATAGATAAGCAGGCAGTCGGGTGACAGACAGACAGACAGACAGGCAGGCAGACAGACAGACAGATAGATAGATACCCGCCAGAAGCCGGGCCTTGTCAGCTAGTTTATTTATATAATCACGTGTCATGAAAGAACCCCCATTTGGAGACACCTCTGAATCTTCGCGCTGTTTGTTTCAAAACGGAAATCACGTGAAAATTTCAAAAATCTGCCGGGACGTCTCTTGGTGAAGCTGTAATACTGTTAAAATCATGGACGTAATCTGTAAATCGTAATTAATATACCGCATATAAACTAACTTTGAAATCTGCTGTAAAATCTCCCGAACAAAAATTGTTTTGTTGGGTGGACATAATGATAAGGTTATATACTAAATCTCATCATTTTCCCTCAGTTGGTTACTGAGATATTGAATTTTATATTGAGGCAACCAAAAAAAAAACACACACACTATAGTCTAAGTAAGACATTTGAAACATGTTCTGTTCCGCGACTTTTCATTGACCGGGAAGGCTGGCTATAGGATCAAACCACCCGTAGTTTACCGAGACAACATCTCCCCTAACGGCAAAGCCACCTCAGCGGCCTCTTAACTGATCACGTCGTATGTTGTGGTGTTACAGTTACTGGCTCCCCCAATGATCACACCGAAGTGGATAGGCCGCCTGGCTCGCGCTCCGAAGCTTGTGGGTTCAATTCAGGGCTATGATAGCATTCGTTTCAGGAGTGCAATTTTCTTGGAAATTCTTGGAGGTCGTCGCTGGAGCTACGCTTTCGGCAGGCCGTCTCATGGAAAGAGACCGAGCCTTATGGGATAAAACCAGGTACCAGGAAGTCGAACATTTTGCCATTTACACCCTTAAAAAACCAAAAAAAAACAAACAAACAAAACAATTAACACATGGACACGGATACTCGGTACAGCCGACCTTCGTTGTGGAGACGGCACTTGAGAGCCCATCCTTCACGTCTGCGAACAATTCAGGTCGGATGAGAGCTCATCTTACAAGTTTGTACATGCTACTTGTGATTTCATCAAATCCCTCCTGCATTTTATCTCAATTTACACCAGAACTGAACGGGAATCAACTATACCCACTTCTTTGAGGAGTAGACCTCGGATTACTTTTTCTTCTTCTTCATCCGGAGTTTTTCTTTTCTTTTTCGGACGTGATTGCATTGTGCCTGTTTAGAACAGAGCTGCGTTCTTGCACCGTTAGGCCGACACATCCGACTTCTGCTGATTAACCGGGTTAACCTTCCCGGGACCTCGGATTAAACAAGCAATGACCACATGACAAAATAAAACCACAAAAGACCTCGGATGAAAGAAGCAATTACCACATGACAAAATACAACCACAGAAGATGGTTCCGCTCCGTTTAAAACCGTGCCCCAGACGTTACAATGTCCGTCTCAGCCTCATAAAGTACAGGTTCTGTTCCCAGTATTGGGTTGGGAATTCCCCTGAAACCACTGGAATCTAAGAGTCTTATTGGAGCCGCCATTGATCTCTTGGGTAGTGACATCGGATACCTGGCCTTCTGGGATAGGGGACGAAAACACGAAATTCCTTGTGCAGATTGTGGACGTTAATAACCCCCTTCCCCCCTGTTTGAAATAGTAAAGAGTAGGCCGTAAAGCTATGCCTGGCAGGAAATAGAACTTACGTGATATTGCGTCCCCTACCTTATGTGGAATCTGTCTTTAGGAAGTCATTGGCACCTTGCCGTCTTGACAGACGATAGTTTGTTACTTTGTGCTAAAAAAAGGCATAATAAACTACAACCCATGTCGGTAAGACCGTGAATTGAGTTATACCTCTCCATAGCACAAAGCCTGGCTTAAATATAGAGACCATGTGTTTCCCATGCAGCATGATCCCCTCTCGGCCTGCCTAGTTCACTCCAGAGGAAAGGTAACACCCCTACATCTGGAACCAGACAAGCTGCAGAAGCTGTCGGATCAGCAAAGCAATACTCTAACTGTCCGCCTATCAAAGCTTCGATCCTAGACCAGCTGCCGACCAAGGCTTAGGGCCTGGTCTGCCCTGCCATGCCATTTTGTTTTTAGGTTAAATTTCCTCGCACTAGGGATAAGGCTTGTGCCCTCCCAACTGCGCTCCTCCGCCCGAAGCCGTTGGCACAATGTGGGATGTCGGGTTTGGTAAGTGCCGGCCAACATTCGGCGCTGACAGTAAGCAGGTAGTACCAGTCTACTGTTATACGGTAGCTCAGTCATATCAGCGTAACTGCTTCTCATTTAGTTTGACTGATGTTCCTATCGTGAAACTGACTCTCCTATCGTATGACCGACTCTCCTATCGTGTAACTGACTCTCCTATCGTATGACTGACTCTCCTATCGTGTAACCGACTCTCCTATCGTGTAACTGACTCTCCTATCGTGTAACTGACTCTCCTAACACATGACTGATCCCTGGTATAAGAGTGCGTCGTAACAATGAATATAATCGACGTGTCACCAGAGTATACATCTGCTTTTCCTTTCACAAATTATAACGATTTAGGACACACTACTGGTATGGCTAGAAAATCGGCGGAAAACACGCCTGTACATGAGGTGGCTGGTACGTTGTGCCCAGAATAAAAATCAAAATATGAAGTAACTTGTGCCGCACGTGCGTGTAACCGTGAGCAGTAGTTGTAGCATCCTGGTGTCGTTCTAAAGCATACTTAGATATTAACCATTTACATCAAAAGAGTCCAGATGGAGATAAGAGCACTTGAAATCGCGTCTGATGATTACAACCGGAAGGACTTGTTTCCTCCAAGCGTTGGTATTTGCTAAGAGACTACGGATGTCCTTATTACGCAGTCTTAACGCCTAGGCTAAACATGCGAATGTTTAAGTTTTCTAGACAAGTTTACGTTCAATAGTTTGCTACAGCTTTCTGAACAAGAAGTCAGAGTTGACGGCCAAATGACAGATGCAGAAGTCTATCCCGCTAGCTTGCCTTCAGCGCACCGTAAGTTTAAGAGCTAAGCGCTCTGATCATTTCGGCCACTCGACTGCTTCGACTGGGTATTTCCATCAGGTAGGCTGTCGGGGGAGCCCGAGGGGCCGTTTCTGAGAAGTTACCGTGTCCGCTTCAGCTCTGAAGATACACGGCTCCATCGCTGCATATGATTTGGAATGTCCCCAAAAACCTGTGGTATCTGGTGATATGACTGGGAATGTCCCCAAGAACCTGTGGTATCTGGTGATATGACTGGGAATGTCCCCAAAAACCTGTGGTATCTGGTGATATCAGAGTCCCCGTGGTCTATTGGGTAGTGAGATTGGATGCCTAGCCTTCTAGGATAAAGACGAAAAACAGGAGATCCCGCGTGTATGTTGATCATGTTTAAAATCCAACAACAGTTGAAATTAGCGAAGAGTTGATGGTAAGGCAGCTGCCCTGGCAAATTTGTAAGAAAAGAAAACCTACCCACGAGTAGGTAGAGCTGGTGACCTGGGATAAAATGTCTATAGCAGTGGTTCTCAACCTTTTTTGGTCCATGCACCCCTTCACCATATGTTCAGAATGTCACTCCCTACCTCCCTATAAATCCTACCACCCCGCCCCTACACAGTATACATAAAAATGGAAGCTAAATTTACTAACACATACTAGAACAAGTCTAGACGTCTACATAAAATGTGATTTGCGGGCATACTTACGTTATGAAACGAATTTCAGAAGGGATAGAAGTAAAGAACTGTAGAGTATGTTGAGGGAAAAACAATATCAATAATCGGTTCTTGTATTAACCAGATCTTGAAATAATCTTAATCCCCCTGGAATCCTTAAAATTCCACCCCCCCCCTTCCCTACCACCCCGGTTAGAACCACTGGTCTAGAGGAAGCCAGCCTTAAGGCACATGCATGTTGAAGCCGCTCACACAGACCTGGGAGGTGCATGATTAGGCAAGAGAATCTACGTGGCGAAGTGGTCAACCGTCTGCCTCGTGCTCCGAAAGTTGTCGGTTCGATTCCAGAATACGTTGTTCAGTTCACGAGTGCAATTTTCTCGGAAACTCCCGGGGTGGCGGAGACCGGGAATGTCTATAGCAGTGGTTCTCACCTTTTTGGTCCATGCACCCTTCACCATATGTCAGAATGTCATCCCTACCCCCTTGTTTCATATTTCCTCCTATAAATCTACACCCCGCCCCTACACAGTATACATAAAAATGGAAGCTAAATTTACTAACACATACTAGAACAAGTCTAGACGTCTACATAAAATGTGATTTGCGGGCATACTTACGTTATGAAACGAATTTCAGAAGGGATAGAAGTAAAGAACTGTAGAGTATGGAGGGAAAAACAATATCAAGTAATCGGTTCTTGTATTAACCAGATCTTGAAATAATCTTAATTCCCCCCTGGAATCCCTAAAATTCCACCCCCCCCCCTCCCCTCCACCCCGGTTGAGAACCACTGGTCTAGAGGAAGCCAGCCTTAAGCACATGCATGTTGAAGCCGCTGCTCACACCGACCTGGGAGGTGCATGATTAGGCGCGACAGACTCCTCTCGACAGAGTCTCCGTGGCGAAGTGGTCAAATCGTCTGCCTCGTGCTCCGAAAGTTGTCGGTTCGATTCCAGAATACGTTGTTCAGTTCACGAGTGCAACTTTCTCGGAAACTCCTGGGGGTCGTCGCTGGAGTTACGAAGTTCGTGCTTTGTGCGGCAAGCCGCCTTCGGGAAGAGACGGAGTCAAATGGGATAAGACCCGGTGCCATGAAGTTCATCCCCTTGCTTCTCGAAAGAGGAACGAAGGAGTCTGCTCACTGAGCTCGCCAGGCGTGAAATTCTCAGAATAATGCCAGCTTCCTGGTCTGATTTGGGCAGACGGAACAATGTTGGTATCGATTTGATTTCCTGGCGCCATCTTCAGACTGACCACAGTACAACCTATGTTCATTGATCAGTCTGGTTTCATATTTCAATGGAACAACCTAGCGACACAGACGCCTGGCTCACAACACACTAGCGACACAGACGCCTGGCTCACAACGCACTAGCGACACAGACGCCTGGCTCACAACACATTAGCGACACAGACGCCTGGCTCACAACACACTAGCGACACAGACGCCTGGCTCACAACACACTAGCGACACAGACGCCTGGCTCACAACACACTAGCGACACAGACGCCTGGCTCACAACACACTAACACGGTCTCGGAGACGGTAGACCTGTGTTGGAGCCAGTAGCACTGTGTTGGCGATAGTAGCACTGTGTAGGAAATTAAGATTATTTCAAGATCATGTTAATACAAGAACCGATTACTTGATGTTGTTTTTCCCTCCATATTTTATGGTTCTGTACTTCTAGACGTCTAGACTTGTACGGTGGTTCTCAACCTTTTTTGGCCCGTGCCCCCTTCACAATATTTTCAGGACGTCATCCCCCCCCCCCACCCTTTTCGTATTTCCTACCTTAACATTTGGCCTGTACCCCCCTTCACCATATTTTCAGAACGTCATTCCCCCCTCCCTTCGTATTTCCTACCTAAAAATTCCACCCCCCCCCCCCTCGCTCCTACACAGTATACGTAATATTGGAAGCACATACTAAAACAGGTCTAGACGTCCACATAAAATGTGATTTGTGGGTCTACTTACTTTATTTATAAAATGAATTTTAGAAGGGTGAGACGTACAGAACCGTAAATTATGAAGGGAAAAACAATATGAAGTAATTGGTTCTTGTATTAACGCGATCTTGAAATAATCTTCATTCCCCCCCCCCCCCTGGAAACCCTAAAATTCCCCCGGGGGGGGGGGGGGGGGATTCCCCACCGGTTGAGACCCACTGTTATTAAATTTAGCTTCCAGTTTTACGTATGTACGGTGTAAAAAAAAAAAAAGGGAGGAATGACGGCTGATGGGCCAAAAAAAAAAAAAAGGTTGAGAACCACTTGTGTAGGAGATAGTAGCATTGTGTCGGAGATACAGACATTACAGGAATCAGTAGACAAATGAAATGTGTGACAGGGTCAGACAAAGAAAACAGCTAAGAACAACTCTGGTTATACTCAGAAGTAAAGTCGGAAGGCCATAATATCACCTCTCGTGTATTAACTGGACGTGTAGAAGGCGGAATGGCTAAAAGGTTATGTCCCCCACCTCAGACAAGTGTGATTGGCTTCAGTCTGGGCTGTGTGGGTTTTGTTTATGAAATAAGAAACTCATTGACCGTGGGTTAGTGAATGGAATGTCTAAATTGGTCTCCTATATTGTTGGGTAGTAAATCAGACGCCTAATGTTATCTTAGATTGTCACTGTGGGGTAGTGAATCAGACGTCCAATGTTTTAGATTGATTGTGGGTTAGTGAATCGGACGTCTCCTGTTCTAGATCGCTGGGTAGTGAATTGGTGGACGTCTCCTGTTTTAGATCGCAGGGTAGTGAATCGGACGTCTCATGTTCTAAATTGTGGGGTAGTGAATTGGACGTCTCCTGTTTTAGATCGCAGGGTAGTGAATTGGTGGACGTCTCCTGTTTTAGATCGCAGGGTAGTGAATCGGACGTCTCATGTTCTAAATTGTGGGGTAGTGAATTGGACGTCTCCTATTTTAGATCGCAGGGTAGTGAATTGGTGGACGTCTCCTGTTTTAGATCGCAGGGTAGTGAATCGGACGTCTCATGTTCTAAATTGTGGGGTAGTGAATTGGACGTCTCCTGTTTTAGATCGCAGGGTAGTGAATTGGTGGACGTCTCCTGTTTTAGATCGCAGGGTAGTGAATTGGTGGACGTCTCATGTTCTAAATTGTGGGGTAGTGAATTGGACGTCTCCTGTTTTAGATCGCAGGGTAGTGAATTGGTGGACGTCTCCTGTTTTAGATCGCAGGGTAGTGAATCGGACGTCTCCTGTTCTAGATCGCAGGGTAGTGAATTGGTGGACGTCTCCTGTTTTAGATCGCAGGGTAGTGAATCTGACGTCTCATGTTCTAAATTGTGGGGTAGTGAATTGGTGGACGTCTCCTGTTCTCGGACAAGGACGAACACCTAAGTGGCCCGAGTGACCGCTTACACGTCGGCAAAACCTCGCCAGTTGCTGGCTTGGAAATCCACAAGCGCAGGCTGAGCACGACCGCAACCCTGACAACATTTCACATGTACATTACTTACAAACAACAAGTTATAGCAGGTGTCATCCGGTATACATACATGTGGATCCTCGCTGGAATTGGTGCACTGAGCTGAGATTCTGCTTGTGTGCTCTCTATGGCGGGAGACTGAAGAATGACGATAATGAAGTGATCCCAAAAACCAAAAACAGCTTAAGACATCCTTCACGTTTGAAATTTAATTCAACCTACACAACAAGTTAGCCGCAATGGAAAATAACACAATACAGAAGGAGCGATCAAATCCGAAACATCTGCAAACATGCCAATGTGTTGCTGAGTTAACCCGGCGAAAATAAACAAACCCTGAGTCACCGAAACACAACACGCTGGCTAGGCTAAACCGCTCAAACTGCCAGATTAGAATATTCGAACTGGGTAATCAATCCGATCACAGCAGGCTGGTAAACACACCGACAACCACTCAAACGTGGTCTCCGACAAACAGACTAGAAACGCTGCAGTGTTTTATACATCCGTAAGTATTCTTATCTGTCTTTCACACAGCCGTGTCTTCCCCCTCACAGCGTCAGGGCGAGGGAAGTAACCAGTGACTACGCTGTACTACACACAGCGGCGTCCGTGTAGTCAAAGAGGGCCTGAGCTTGGCGGGGAGGGCACAGCATGAACCCACGCCAAGCCAGGAGAAAGAAAACTCATTCGAGGTATGAAAGGAACACACGGGGCCATTGTGCCCGCGCTGAGATAGTCGACGTTAGGGCCGTACCCACAAGGCAACCTGTCTTAAGGGCATCTGGTTGTAGACAGAAAGACCACTACATAATCAAATATCATGAGGGAAAGATCACTTCGTGTGAAAAGCTGTGCTTAAGTGTCACGGGTCCTTTTCATTTATTTGACCCGGCTAGGCGTCTGCTGGTTTTCTTTCACACGTCTGCTTGACACAGCTTAAACACAAGGCCTCCTACACTGGGAGATGGGGGTTTGTTTCTCGGTGATGCTGGCTGGCCTAAGGTCGGCGAATTAAGACAGTCTGCTAAATTGTTACTACAGTTCTCTGTACCACTGCCAGTATTTGCCTACAGGGCAATCAGTCAATGTAAAGAACAAAATACAACTGAGATAGTCGAAAAAGGAAACGCAAAATGCAAGAGATAGTCGACAAATAAACACAAAATGCCACTGAGATAGTCGACAAAAGAAATACAAAATGACACTGAGACGCTGGATACACGAAACACAGCAAACGTCACCGACCAAACGAAGCACACAAACAGACCGAAGTCTTTGTGAACTTAGCAATAGAGAAACAAAAAATAACAAAACTATTAACAGACGGTTATCCCGAACATCACAAAACCTCAGGGGAGGTGGGGAGGCTTTACTGGGTCCCGCTTCACACAGGGGGAAAAAAAAAGAGGAGAGAAGCCTGGACTAACGTTACCGTACAACATATCTCAGATATACCACGGGACTAACGTTACTGTACAACATATCTCAGATATACCACGGGACTAACGTTATCGTACAACATATCTCAGATATACCAACGTTACCGTACAACATATCTAAGATATACCACGACATTAACGTTACTGTACAACATATCTCAGATATACCACGGGACTAACGTTACCGTACAACATATCTCAGATATACCACGGGACTGACGTTACCGTACAACATATCTCAGATATACCACGGGACTGACGTTACCGTACAACATATCTCAGATATACCACGGGACTAACGTTACCGTACAACATATCTCAGATATACCACGGGACTGACGTTACCGTACAACATATCTCAGATATACCACGGGACTGACGTTACCGTACAACATATCTCAGAGGGACGCAGAGGTGTTTCCAAGGCACCAGGGCCGGGATATATACTGGCCAAGACCTGCTGACACGTCCACGTCGTGCGTCCTGGGCAACAGGTCTCTTCGGGGACCTGGCTAACATCAGTAGGATCGATGATTCTTCCGAAGTCGGAGAGTATCTGCCTGCATGGCGAGGAACCACCAGTCTGCACACCAATAAGCCAGACATGGGACAACGGATACTCACGCAAACCTCAGGTCCTGTGTGACATCACAATGATGTTGGACAACAGGATGTCTTCATCCGACATACAGGACTTTTGCGTTGGAGCTCAAGCCAACGAACGCAAGCAAGCAAGCAGCATCTCAGATATACCACGGGACTAACGTTACCGTACAACATATCTCAGATATACCACGGGACTAACGTTACCGTACAACATATCTCAGATATACCACGGGACTAACGTTACCGTACAACATATCTCAGATATACCACGGGACTAACGTTAACTACCGTATAACATATCTCAGATATACCACGGGACTAACGTTACTGTACAACATATCTCAGATATACCACGGGACTAACGTTACTGTACAACATATCTCAGATATACCACGGGACTAACGTTACTGTACAACATATCTCAGATATACCAACGTTACAGTACAACATATCTCACATATACCACGGGGACTAACGTTGCCGTACAACATATCTCAGATATACCACGGGACTAACGTTACCGTACAACATATCTCAGATATACCACGGGACTAACGTTACCGTACAACATATCTCAGATATACCACGGGACTGACGTTACCGTACAACATATCTCAGATATACCACGGGACTGACGTTACCGTACAACATATCTCAGATATACCACGGGACTAACGTTACCGTACAACATATCTCAGATATACCACGGGACTAACGTTACCGTACAACATATCTCAGATATACCACGGGACTAACGTTACCGTACAACATATCTCAGATATACCACGGGACTAACGTTAACTACCGTATAACATATCTCAGATATACCACGGGACTAACGTTACTGTACAACATATCTCAGATATACCACGGGACTAACGTTACTGTACAACATATCTCAGATATACCACGGGACTAACGTTACTGTACAACATATCTCAGATATACTAACGTTACAGTACAACATATCTCACATATACCACGGGACTAACGTTACCGTACAACATATCTCAGATATACCACGGGACTAACGTTACCGTACAACATATCTCAGATATACCACGGGACTAACGTTACTGTACATCATATCTCAGATATACCACGGGACTAACGTTACCGTACAACATATCTCAGATATACCACGGGACTAACGTTACCGTACAACATATCTCAGACATATCACGGGACTAACGTTACCGTACAACATATCTCAGATATACCACGGGACTAACGTTACCGTACAACATATCTCAGATATACCACGGGACTAACGTTACCCTACAACATATCTCAGATATACCACGGGACTAACGTTACCGTACAACATATCTCAGATATACCACGGGACTAACGTTACCGTACAACATATCTCAGATATACCACAGGACTAACGTTACCGTACAACATATCTCAGATATACCACGGACTAACGTTACCGTACAACATATCTCAGATATACCACGGGACTAACGTTACCGTACAACATATCTCAGATATACCACGGGACTAACGTTACCGTACAACATATCTCAGATATACCACGGGACTAACGTTACCGTACAACATATCTCAGATATACCACGGGACTAACGTTACCGTACAACATATCTCAGATATACCACGGGACTAACGTTACCGTACAACATATCTCAGATATACCACGGGACTAACGTTACCTACCGTACAACATATCTCAGATATACCACGGAAGAAGTGAAGACAGAAAGTAAATTTACACAACACACCCACACCCAAGAGTAGAGGAGGTACCCCAAAGAAGTTATGTAAACCGACAAATCAAGTTAACAGCCATGTTTCTTGATTCGTCACTAGTGGGCTGCAGAAGTCAGTTGATTCTCAGCCAGATTCAGTCTTCTGTATATCTATGTTTGTTGAATGCAAGCTACGATACCACGGCCTGTTTTGAATTGATCCTTGTGGTTGTGTGTTGAGCCTTATCTCGGTTTGGACAGGTAATCCTTCTGCCTACATAAACTACGTCAGTTTGGCTTTCATGGCCAAAAAATACCCTACAGAAGTCGGGCTGGTTTACGCTAGGCTGTTTCCCGGGCAGAAGGGGGAAAAAAACATGTCTGATAGTTCTCTTAATCTTGCATGGTGGTTTAGCAAGAAAACATCTGCACAGGCAGGACACGCATGGTTCTAACTGGAACAAAGATGACGATAGGTGTGCTGTTTGTGTTTCTGGTAGTTGTAAAATAGCGGCACTCTTGGCTAGAAGGGGTAAATATTGTGAACATAACTGTCTGCGAGTAAAGTAAAAATATCTGGGACTACAGTAACAACACACACACAAAACTTTCAGTAACAATTAGTACATAACTATTAATAATAATTAGTGCAGGCACATTTACGGTCACAACTAGTACAGAGATATGTAAAGTTACAACTAGCACATAAACATTTAAAGTAAACAACTGGGGCATAAACTTATGGCTGGTAATCCAGTAGTAACAGCAGATAGTAGTAGTAGTAGTAGTAGTAGCAGCAGCAGCAGCAGATAGTAGTAGTAGTAGTAGTAGTAGTAGTAGTAGTAGTAGTAGTAGTAGTAGTAATAGTAGTAGTAGCGGAAGTAGTAGCATCCCTATAAAAGAAGTGGCAACTAAAAGGGATATAGCAGGCAATGGGAGAAGAATTTTTAAAGAGAGGCGGGTGAAGAAAAAGAAGGACAAGAGAAGGAGGATGAAGAGGGAAAATATGAAGAAAGTATTACTACGCAAAGCGAGATGCAGCGTGCTTTCTAAAGACGACAAAGAAGAGCTGGAGGAAAATGGAAACAACTTTATTATCTATTCTCTATATTATTCTCTATATTATACGAGACTCATTCAAGGTTTGCACTTTCAAAATACTTCAGCTTTGTTTTATTCCAAACTGTTTATTTGTCAGCTTACAGCTACAGCCTGGACTTTCTTATTCTGTTTCCTGGAGAACTTCACACCCGGTCTGTGGATGGCCATTGCGACGGTGTTTGCAGTTTTGGTTATGATTCGTATAAATCTTTGACTGTGCCATTTTGAAGCAACAGTAGGCACTGCGCCACTGTGTACATAAAAACACCAGTTTTGCAATGTACACGCAAGTTTCTTATACAGTGTACATGGCCAACCCGCCTTCTGTATGTATTTGGGCTGGGTAAGCGATATAACTAAAGTTGCCCTATTGAAACCGGCGCTAGATAAAAGTATGGGAACACGTTAGACCACATTCATCCCTTTATGTGGTATATAGAAAAGCAGTGTCGATAGAGGGGCAGGATTGCTATCGATCTATGATGTGAAAACAAATTTCAACAAGCAATGGGACGGGAATTCAACAACCGAGAAGCATACAAACTCAACACATCGACCAGTTTTATCAGCGTTAAAAAAAAATGAAAGAACGACACGGTTGGTCGCCTGTACCAGTCATTTTCTCTTGAATAACAAGTTTTCTTTACTGCTGCGTATGGTATTGTCACATAATGGGCATACAGACAAGGCAAATCTGCGCCTGATACAATACACGGGTTGGGAGTTTGGTCCAGGATTTGTCTTTGCGGGTTTTGATTTACTATTAAAGATTAAAAGGTGACGGTAGTCCCACAGCAGATCCCGCCGCTGGAGTGTGATGTGTCCACGTATTCTAGGCTACGCCACATGAGGTAGGGTGACAAGTTCACTTCCTCTTCATCTGTCCTTGCCAGGTATTTACCAGCAAAATAAGAAAATTGCCTCGCGCGCATGTTTTTACATGCCGGGTCGTCTCCAATGCTAGTTAGTTAGTTAGTCGACAGATCATCCTCGTTGCACATCGAACCATTCAGTCCATAAGTGCTCGGATCCCCTCCCCAGCAAATCCCGCAGCGTGTAGCGGCTAACGACGCCAGTTCTGTGTTGGTTTATCAATCTTCTTTGGCTTCCTGCGTAGTGTTCTTGTTTGGCCACCCCTCTTTTAATTTGCTGCTCCCGCAGTCTGGCCATTGTTATAGATTCACAGTCATCACTTGGTTCTCGCAAAAGTCTCACTTCTCGTAGAGCATTCAGAATGTCAGCCTGGTCCATGGCGCGTCCGCCCTCCACAGTAGCCTCACCTGCGAGCTTGTCAGCCCGCTCATTTCCTTGTACTCCCGCATGACCTGGCACGAAGATGAAACTAATCTTTGCCAGCCGAGACCGCTTCAGAGGCAGCAACCACTCTCTTCGGATCGACCCCTCCTCTATCTTCTTGATCATGTTCATTGAGTCGCTAAGGAAACAAGCCCTAGTGAATGTCTGTGTCTCGAGCCATGTTATTGCTTTACTTACTGCCATGACTTCCATGGTCAGGCTACTTGTGGTTTCAGTGAAAGCACCAGAGTCCTCCTTCACAATTCTCCCTCCGGCCCGAGCTGTAAAGGCCCATGAGCTTCTCACATGTCGGACGACCGACCCATCTGTGTAGATGACCGCGTCACCGTCTAGCGAATTCTCGAAAATCAACGCTTGTACTTCAGCCTCAACAGCAGCCGGATTTTCTTGTCTGCATTTTCTATCTAGTTGGATGCAAACTGAAAAGGATGTGCAGAAGTCTGTTGGCACTTGCACCCACTCCTCGCCAGGTTCTAAGTCCTCAAGTGAACACACCTGTTGAAGAATGTCTTCGGCTTGACCCATCCACGACCGTCCTCTTTTTAACCTGCTGCCCTTCACCTTCCTAATTTCGCTATGCAGTGGATGTTGTGTGTTTGCGTTAATTTTGAGGTAGGCGCGTGCCCTGCAAACTTGTATTCTCTCTTCAATGGTTGGAAAAATCAAGAAGGTAGCGCATCGCCCTGCATGCTGTATCTCTTGTACATCCAAGAATAATGCGCATTGCTTCATTCTGTATCCTTTCCATCCTTTCTATCTGCGTATGGCTGAGAGTCAGGATTGCCATTGCATACTCCAAAACAGACATGACCAGCCCCTCGTACAGAAGACATAGATGGCGCTGCTCACAGTTTGCTGCCGCCATCACCCGCATCGCTGCCAAACCCCGCTTGGCCTTTGTTATCACCTGGTCTATGTGCACATTATAAGCAAGGCTTCGATCAAACCGTATTCCCAGGTAATTCATTGCCTGTCTCCAATGCTGAACTGGTGGGCAAATAAGGCCTCTGCTGGAGTTTGAACCTACACCACTGTCTAACCAAGCAAGCGCTAAAACTTTAAGGGCTCATTATTTCCATGGTTTCCAAATCTATATTGACATTTATCATCATCATGTTCCATGCCGATAAGTGTGGGCAGTCATGTTTCGTCATCTTACACTATCACCAGAGTTGTAGATTATCTCCGTGTTCAGATGTTTCACTCAAAAAACCCCCAAGCCAGTACCCAGAGAGCAAATGAAATCTGTTGTATAATCACAACAGTTAACATATTTCTTAATAAATGACAACAAAAACATTAACTTCATTCTTGTCCTTCACTTGGATATGTAAATAACAAGTACCTCAGATTGCTCCGTGGGGACGGTGTTACGGACGCAATTCGTAGTCCCACATACCGCGTTCGAAAACACAGCTGCGGGCGATTTGACAGCAGACCGCTTTGCGTTTGCTTTCATACAATGTTATGAGTACCGGTCGTTCAGAAAGCAATGGCAAACTACTGAACTTAAACTTGCCAAAAATCATGAACAGCAAAAAAAAAAAAAAATCTTGGGATTGACTGCAACGTCCTGCAAAGGATATGCAACTAACTTTAACACAAGCAGGAAAGGGTTCGCCTTATGGCGAGGGACACTGGTAATCACATCATCAAGTGCCTTGCCGGCTGGCGTGGGCTATCGTACTTCTTCACAAATTGCGATCTCCGACGGCATGGATCAGTTTGTGTGTTGGCTCCCTCCCGTGCCATGACACAAGACTCTGTCCATAATCCTCTCACGCTGGTGGTAATAGGGAAAGCTGACCCACACGCAATCACACTCGAGTACAAAGTACTAAACTCGAGTACAAAGTACTACGCTCGAGTACAAAGCGAGCAGCAACAACAATTTCCCCCCCCCCCCCCCCAATCACCCAAACAACTCATACTTGACTGTCCTCCGTTCTTGCCATTAGGCAGCGAATCGACACGGACAGGGGGTGGCAGGTTGAAATGTTAGCTCCCAGATGTCGGGAGCTTGTCCCTGGTTTGGGCGGAGGGCGCGGAGGAAGCCGCCTGGTCGTGCTCAGTGACAAGTCTAGATATTTGACGGCGGTCACATGATAGGACAAATGATACCAGCAGTGCTTGAAACCGACGTAAAACGGCAGGTGAGACGAGGACAACACGGCAAGACAAGGCACAAAATGTCAAGTATCTGATTGCAAGACGCCAAGGATGAAACACTAGAACTTTGGAGACCTCCTGTGCATAAATGCCAGAGTTGTTGTAGGCTTAATTTGCCTACTAGAGCTGTCTGTTTAACTGCTCTTGACTCTTAAAGGACGTAAGAATTGCCTCATGTTTTGTGTCGGATATTTATCTCTGGTAGTTTTCATGTTTTTTAATGTGTATCCCATCTGGGTGACACTGAACACTCCGAGGAAAGGCCAGGCAGACACATAATCAGACTGCTTCTGATACCATTAGTATTAGGACTCTGCGCTGGTTGTTGATGGTGACAAAGAGCTTATGGGAATGTCCCGAGAGCTGTCAAGTTGGTCCTTAACACTCATGTGCATACCAGTTTTGCAACAGCGCTTCAACTTCAGGTACGCTGATGGCGAGGTAGCGGGACCGCTTCCTACATGCGTCTGTTGGACTTCAATGTTGACTACTCGTTCAGGAAGCAATGGCAAATTGTTAAGTTAGTTACATATCCTTTACAGGACGTTGCAGTCAACACCAGCATGTTTTGCTGTTGTGATCTCTTGGCATGTTTGCGTTCAGAAGTTTCCCATTGCTTTCTGAACGACCGGCAACCATACCATTTCGTTAAAAAAATAATAACGCAACGCGGTCTGCTGCCAAATCGCGTGCAGCTGTGTTTTGAACGCAGGTATGCGGGATCACGAACTGTGTCCGTAATCTCATCGCCACGGAGCTGTCAATGGCAAACTACTAAATGTAAAATTTCCCAGAGAATTAAACCTGGGTTGGTGTTGATCGCAACCCCTGCACAGGAGATGTATGTTTTTTAAAAGCCAGAATATAAACGAAAAACGCAACTGTTGATAACCGCAAACAGTAAACCCCTGGCAGTATACGAGTAGACGGTTGAACTGTCTTGTACATGTTAAAACTAGCATGCATTCGGCTTTCTATTCACCAACTCCACCATGACTACCCGGCATCTCGCCCTCTTGACAGACGATAGTTTGTAAAATGGAGTTATACCTCTCCGTAGCACAAAACCTGGGCTGGATTTAGAGACCATGTCTTGCCCGTGTAACATGATCCCTCTCTCGGGCTGCCTTGTTTATGCCGAGGAAAGGTAACACCAATGCATCTGGAACAAGACAAGCTGTCGCATCAGCTAAGCAATGCTTAACCGTCCGCCTGTCGGAGTTTCGATCCTAGACCAGTCGCCGACCGAGGCTTAGGGTCTGGTCTGCCCTGCCATTTAGTCTTAGGTTGCAGTTCCTCGCACCAGGGTAAGGCTTGTACCCTTCTAATTGCCCTCCGCTCGAAGCCGTTAGCACAATGTGGGGTGTCGGGTTTGATGAGCGTCGCCCAACATTCGGCGCTAACAGAAAGCAGGTAGTACCGTCTACTGTCATACAGTAGCTCAGCCATGTCTGGTTAAGACCTGACATCCAAACATTCGGTGCTAACAGAAAGCAGGTAGTACCGTCACCGTCTACTGTCATACGGTAGCTCAGTCATATCTGACTAAGACCTGACATCCCCAACATTCGGCGCTAACACAAATCAGGTAGTACCGTCTACTGTCATACGGTAGCTCAGTCATATCTGACTAAGACCTGGCATACCAACATTCGGCGCTAACAGAAAGCAGGTAGTACCGTCTACTGTCATACGGTAGCTCAATCATATCCATAAACAAATTCACACGTACTGACTGGCACTCACAGAAGTAGAGATTAGAATGTCTATTATAGTTGGTCAAGCGTGAAAGTACGTGTTCCTGCGGCGTGCGCTGTCGTCATTTAGAGGTGACAGGTTCGAATCCCGTATGGAACTATAGCTTTCAATTTGTATATTGTCTAGTGGGTCCTCTAATCTCTACTTTATTCGTCTACTTCTTGGGGCGCCAATCAATACATGACAATTTGTTTAAGTGCTGTTGACTCCGGAGTTACCCAATTGTTATTTTTGTGCATGATTGTTCTAAAACCTAACAGATGACTGTCCTAGTAGACAAGCTAACCGAACCGTTTCGTGTTTACAACGGTATCCTGCCGCGGATTGCCTGTCCATAGTAACAGCCCTAATAACACAGATGACCCATTGTAGCGACCAAACACGATCCCTTCCCGCCCCTCAACCCAACATAGGGCCGACAGACCAGGAGAACCGCTTCGCCGTGTGGCAGTTATTCGTTGCCACCACAGAAAGCTGTTTATCTTAACGCCATGTTCCCGCCAGGCTCCAGCAAGGCTTGCCTAGCACAACACGCACACACGAAAAGTAGGTCAGCGTGAAACCCGACAGCAATCAGGATCAGTCAACATACACTAGCAAATAAACAGCGCGGGGTGTTTTTTCTTGCCCTTTTCTGAAAACAAACATTGAGCTAAGGCTGACATCGACAAAATGTACACGTTACATAAACGCGGGCCGTGCTAAAAATAAAATAATGAAATGAGCGAGACCAGAAATACGAGGTGAAAATAGAACAGCAGGGCTAGCGGTTTTTTAAAATATTGTTTTCTTTCTTATGTTTTAAACAAGAGATTATACAGACAAACGGACAGATAGATGTATAAAGATATTTTTAAAAAACGGTGTAAACAAGCGATTCGGTGTCAATATTAGTTAGTTAGTCGCAGTTCCAACTTCACAGCAACGGGTCGTCCCCATTATCACACAAAATGCTCCCCACTGCCCCAAAGGTAAAAGTTGGAATTGTCTCCCCACTCTTCCCCCCCCCCCCCCCCCCCCCCCCCCCCCCCCCCCTCAGAGGACGTGCTAGCGACAAACAAAATCCCCGACTGATAAGGTGAAACAATTAACTGTAGGCTCTGCACGCTGGACGGACGGATACGAGTTGCCAGACAGAATTCCCAGGCGAGTATTTGCCACCATCGCTTGTGAACTCAGGATTGTGGACGGGATATATAACAGGCAAAAGGGGTGAGGGCAGAACGACTATATAGCGGACTGTTTCTGTGTTCACTACTCCTAGCCAGTAGGGAGGGGAATGCACGACCTTGTTGGTCTCTCTCTCTCTCTGTTCCTTTCACCCCCCCCCCCAACCCAACACACACACACCCTACACATGACGCAATGAGGGAAACAACGAAACTGAGAAGCAGCATCGGCCAGCTTTACTAGACCACGACCACAAGTGACAAAATGGACGTTACGGCTGCAGCCTTCATCAGCACACAAACAACAAACACCGATACAACAACCTGAATATATATATTTGGGCTACGGGCCCAAAAACTTAAAAACATTCATCGATCGGTCCAGCAGTCCACCAAACACTTAACCGGAAAATGATTGCCGGACCGATGCAAATGAGGCTCGAAGGGATTCTTCTTTGTTGCGGTGAATTAAAATTGAAATACCCAAACAAGTACTATAATTTACATTTCCGTTCACTGTACATTGGAATTGGGAATGATACCACGAAACAAAACAAACAACATGATGATCCTAGTATGGCGATATATCGTCCTTCTGTCCAAATAGGAGGCCAGATGTGGCGATATGTTATCCTTTCGCGCTGAATCAGTTTCAAGTTACACTTAGCATTCCTGCAGAGAATTACCAACCAACCACACAATCAATTAACCCCCAATCAATTAATCGACCAATCAGTTAACCGAACAATCAGTTAACCATCCAATCAATTAACCATCCAATCAACTAACCAACCAATCAACCAGTTGCCTAACCAGCCAACGTATGTAAAGGCGATCACCAGCGGGCGGTCAGGAGTCGGTGGAACAGGCACACGTACTAAGATTATGTCTTAGGTCATAATTATTTGTCTACCAGTGCCATGCTCGATTTAAAACACCGTGTGACCTGAGAGAACTAGGAGATCGGAACCCAAGCAGTCGCAGGCTAAGGTCAGCTGTCGCTCAAAGAAGGGTGGTTAGTAAAGAGAAGAGGCTTTGACCTCTGTGCACTGAGTCAACCGGGACATGGCAATAGATTCAGGCGCGGTGCTCTGAGTCACACCTCGTGTCTGCTGGCAACAATCAATAAGTGCGCGTGAACACCTTCAATTTCCAGTCTGTACACGTTCGATCACATCGCGAGGTAGTGGTGATTCTCTTTGAGTGGGCTTTAGACAACTAATACAGTTTTTACACACACGCACGCACACACACACACGCGTGCGCGCGCTCGCCACACACACACACGCATGCGCTCGCACGCACAGGCATACACATTAAGATTGTTAGAACCAGATACAATTTTGTGAAGAGCCAGATGTGGTCCCTGGTCGTAGTTTGGGGACAGTTGTGTTACCTGGACATTTTCAAATTGAAATGCTCTCTCTCTCTCACACACAGAGAGAAAGAGAGAGAGAGCTACATAGACAGACAGAGAGAGAGGGGGGAGCTACACAGACAGAGAGAGGGCTACATAGAGCGAGAGAGAGAGAGAGAGAGAGAGAGAGAGAGAGCTACATAGACAGACAGAGAGAGTGACTGAGCGAAAGCGAGAGATGGAATGGCGGACGGATGGATAGATAAATATAGTCAGAGAGTAAGAGCTAGTTAGATAGAGATAGAGAGAGAGAGAGAAAGAAAGAGGAGGGGCCTACATAGACAGAGCGAGAGAGAGGGATGGACTGACGGATGGATGGAATGATATACAGACAGTCAGAGAGGTCGAGCTAGATAGGTGGATAGCAAGAGTCAGAGAGAGCTACATGGACAGAGGGAGAGAGAGAGAGAGAGAGAGAGAGAGAGAGAGAGAGAGAGAGAGAGAGAGAGCGCGCACATGTACGTTGTTCCGTCCGGACAGAATCTTTGAATCTTGTGGCGTGACCCTTGGGCTGTAGTTGGAGAACTTTGTTGCATACTAGAAAACATCTGACTGTAACATCGTCCTGTCATTGTAGACAGAATTAACACATGAACTCTAAAATGGAGGTGGTGGTCTTATTTGGGGAAACCGAAGCTGACCAAACAATAAATACACGAAACAGTGAACAACCGAGATAGTTTACCGTGAACAAAACAAAGTACTATAAACTATCGCTTGTTTTCGTAAAGAATCACGGGATTCATGAGGGTATTGTGCCTTACAATCCACCTATGACTCGGTTCGTTCGATGGCCTGGATTGTGCAGGTCTTTACAACACACGAAACGGATTATATAATATCACTGAAGTAGTGGATCGGACAATGGCGACACATTTGGAAGGATCTGGGCATGTTAAAAATCCGCCGGAAGATGAAATCGAAAAGAGGAGCCAGACTTGGTTCCTGTCCAAGCTATCATAATTTGAAAAGCCACCCACAGAAATGTGTTAAGAAGAGAAGCTGGAGATCATCGTGACAACTGGAAAGATCAGAAGAAAAATAGGCACAGGCAGACCATTAAAATGATGCTGGATGGACTGAGGGGGTGACATGGAGGAATTTCAAAGGC
Source organism: Cepaea nemoralis (assembly GCA_014155875.1). Lineage (NCBI taxonomy): Eukaryota > Metazoa > Mollusca > Gastropoda > Stylommatophora > Helicidae > Cepaea > Cepaea nemoralis. Next base: position 149,126 of record JACEFZ010008674.1, read on the forward strand.
AGATGCTATCCAGAACACTCACGCCAGCTGGTATTGCGTATGATAGTGCTGATGATGACCCACAGAAAGAGAATTGACAGTTTGTGTGTTTCTGGTATACATGCATTTGGAGTACTGCGGTACTACAGAGTTCGTGCACAGTGATTAGATTCTCCTTGTGCGATTCACGGGAGAGTACTGGTGCACTTGAAGTGATATCCATTTTCAATAAAGTGATCCTTGACCAAAACGAAACAAAACCCAAGGATCACCGTTATCGCACAAGGGTACCTCTATGCATGTCACGTGACCTCCAGCACCAATCTCAACAATCTCATCCCACAGCACACATCAGGAGAATCTCAACACAATATGGTAGATGTTATAAACACCCCTTTTTGTGGGCATATTTTCTGCTTTTCGTCCAACAATATTTGAACCTCGGTTACCGATGGAGATCAGCCAGCACGTGCACACAAGCCATTACATTTTTGTTTTCACCGTCATCAGACAAGGCTAGGTGCCAAAGCGCTACCCCTAGGATCAGAGGTCGGATTAACATTCTCAAGTTCATTATTTTGTGAGCATCCACACCCAATTTCACCCCCGGTCCTCTCAGCCACTGAGGCCCCTTGTGTACCTAACAGTTGGTCAAATGCTCAAGTACAATTACAAACTTACAAGAGGGAAGGGCACGGCACAAAAATATTAATTTTCTTATTTGCCAGAACGTAAACACCTTTTAACGAGACATTACAACGGACAAGCACTCATGGGCAATTAAAAGTTGGAAACGCAACTATAAATAAAATACAAATAAACTAATGGACAAGAGCCCTCGCTCTTAAACTTCAAGTGTCCTAATGCCGAGGTAGTGGGTTCATCCCCTACACCGGTCAGTTGGACCAATCACATAAGTAGTGTTAAAGGTCGATGCTGACTTGTGCAGTCACACTGAAGGAGATATATGTAGCTAAGTTTGCAGCCTGAAGATGACAGTAAGAAAGCTTTCCAAACGTAAGTATAGTGTAATAGTATATATCTTACACACGTCATTTCACCTCCATAGTTGCATGTCCTTACAGGACCTTCAATCAACCCCAGCAATTTTTGTTCGTAATTTACTAGGCAATTTTTACGTTCAGTAGTTTACCATTGCTTTCGCAACGACTGCCGCTCATACCATTGAGACCAACGCATGGTATGGTGGTCTGCTTCTAAATCGTCTGCCTATCGCTAGGGAATCCTCGACTTGGTGTGTCGGAGAATTGTGAAACTCAGCCATAAGGCCGGTTACAAACATAGTACATAACTATATTTACACACGGCTCAATGCTCAACATGATACAACTATTTTATCTCCAACACACACACACACACACACATACACACACACTCAAACAGATCAAACCAAACATTTCCAGATAGCAGTTACACACTGAACACAACGAACGAGTAAACCTGTTACGTATACATACCTTAACATCACGTGTCATCTGCACATCATTAAGTAATTGTAATAGTAGTAGTATTACTAATACTACACACCAACCCGTGTGTGCCAGTGAAGGTACACACTACACAGCTACTTACACATCCAGTGACGAATCAACTGTTTCACCAAATTATTACACACACATTCCATTCTGCCTTGGTTGTTAACCTCGAAACATTAAGCCACAAACATTCACAATAGTGTCAGTGTATACACACATAATTACACACACACAATCGCAAACATAATAGCATGAGAACATTAAAGAAGTCACCTACAGGTTGGGAGAAATCTGTCAGACCACGCTAGGCAACTTTGCCTAACGGAAGCAGCCAATCAAACCTCGAGAATTGCGAATATCGCATTATGATTGGTCAGGGGCTGTACCATTGCCAGGGGTGTGTCAGAGTGAAAACTGGAACAACTGGTTTAGGCAACCAGGTCTAGATGTTGCAAGAGAATGCTTGTTGTAGTTGTGTGCTACTTTAAACTTCATACGCGGGCTTACATCACCATAGATATACGTCGGTTGGCAGTTGCTTTTTTAAACTCTTGGCTGTTTGATTTTAGTGTTGCATTCAAAGAAACAGAGGTCATAAACAGCATCATATTTCTGATACTGAAATACTTTGCCACATTAGGGTCGCAGGCCTTGGAAACAACAGCAATGGACACCACGGTTCATGAAAGACAGGGCACGAATCCGCCAACAAGACAGAGAACACACAACATGCAAATCACACCGGGCGATTGCCAGAGAAAGAGAGTCAGTGACGAAAGATCAACAATCATTCGGGCCGACTGTGGCGATCAATCAAGCAAATCCCGTGAGGTCTCCAAAATGTAGTTTTACAGAAGAATGCTGAAAGCTCCTTGGACAGCCAAAATATGCTCCACACACAATACCTTACAAAAAAGTTATCCTCACATGGACTTTTATCAGTTAGCGGAATCCTCAAGGAATTGATACTTGTGCCTTGTCAGCTGGCGTGGGCGATCATGCATCTTCACGACTCATTCGTTCTCTACTAAGTAAAGAGAGAAGAATTTGCAAACTCCTTTGAGCTGGAGCTCGCATGCCATACCGTCGGCTTCCACCCCACACCATCCGCTTCCAAAGAGAGTATCTCAGGCGAATTACAGCTTGGAAAACTACCTCCAGGTGGCAAGAAAATATTACATCTACACCATTACGATAGTCATTTAATATGAACGCAGACACGTAGGAGGTTGTCGCCCAGACCTGCTGGCATACACTCGTTCATCGAGGTGCAGCCTCTTGTAAGGCAACAGATATCGCACTAGCAAATCAACGGAGACAAAGCAGAAAATTCTGTCCGACACATCCTTCCTTTAGCGTGATTACTATCACTATCCTATCCACGCTGTTGCAAAACATTCTGGGCTCATCTCTGCCTCACCATTCACCTTCGTACTCACGTTCATTGAATCTCGTTGGATGGAGCGTGACCTTCATCTTCCATGACGTACAAACAAGTACAGTCTAGGGTCCTTGTCGTGCCAGGAGGTATATTGCATGTATGGTGGTAGCCTCATAATTGTAGAGGAATCAGACATGGCTGGACAGGCGATTGGAGATATCACAGCTGCCGCCTTTACTTTCCCGGTAGCCATGTTAGATTGGATGCCCGGGCCAATGAGACAATGAGACAAAATCCGCGACTCCCGGGAAGGTTAACCCGGTCAACAAATGCCCGCAGAAGTCGGATGTGTCGGCCTAACGGCACAAAAACGCAGCTCTGCTGTAAACAGGCACAACGCAATCACGTCCGACAAAAAAAAAAAAACTCCGGATGAACAAAGAAGAAGAAATCCGCGACTCGAAGGGGATTCGAACACGTGACCTGGGGGGGGGGGGGGGGGGGGAGAGGAGGGGGGTGGATAAACGTTCTAGTCACTGCGTTACCCCAGCTCCCCTCACGTTCTCTGGTAGAATGTATCGATTCACTCTGGCATGACAGGCAACCAGCGAGCTGATCGGTTGGCGAACATGACGATGATCGAGGTTGGAAGAGCAGTAGTTGGGGCAGACATCATCAACACCATAAGAGACGTCTGACAAACGAGAGAGTTGATCGATTAGCTAAGGAAGGAGCAGAAGAAAGACAGCCTGCTGTGCCTGTTACATACCACCAAAAGAAAAGACTGATAAAATCAGTCAGAAAGCCACCATAACCTGCTCAAGATGATTACCACGTTATGGACAGTCCAGAACAATGATTACGCAACCACACGTATAAAAATTCAAGATTGGTGAATCAGCCATGTGCACATGTGGATTGCGTGTCACAGACAGCAGATCACATACTCAAAGACTGTCCAAAATAAACATATCTAGGCAAGCCTTCTGGCCTAGTGAGACGACAGTGGAAGACAAACTCTATGGACCACTGAGTCCCCTCTGCTGTGTGTCCACCGTGACGAGGTAGAGGGGCTTGTGCGTCCCAATGACCCCAAGAGCTATGCCGACGGTAGCACAGCTACTGGTAGGGCCACCCATGTCGGACAGGTCAAGGGAGAGGGACCAGACGAAGAGACACACAAACCTGCTGCCTTGTAGGTAGACTGGGGACAGTCAAAGGCTAGGGAAAGCACCCCAAATACATGCTTGTCGAAATCGGATGTACTGAGCCACAGGCTTGACAAAGCAGTGCAACGTGAAACCTGCTGCCTTGTAGGTAGACTGGGGACAGTCAAAGGCTAGGGAAAGCATCCCGAATAAATGCTTGTCGAAATCGGATGCACTGAGCCACAGGCTTGACAAAGCAGTGCAACGTAACTTAATTCATGATGTCACAAATCAAAATTAATCGATATGGTGCTAATCCCGTGAAGTCCCATCAGGCGGTGATAGTGCCGGGCCCCCTGCCTCGAGGGGGTCCACCCATGACTACTGGTGGTGACCTTCCCCTGTGCTGTGGAGTCAAGGCACAGAGGAGTAGGTTAAGAGCTATTGACCAAATACCCCGGACACTCAACATACTACAGTGGAATGCCGAAGGAGTTTACAAGAAGAAAGACTCCCTAACACATCGTCTTCATAAAGATAGAATAGATGTGGCATGCATTCAAGAGACACACCTCAACGCCAATCACAAATTCTCAGTCAGAGGATATCAGGCCACACGTTTCGACCGCGAAGGACACAAAGGAGGAGTTCTAATACTTACACGAAATACAATACCTTGCAGCGAAGTATCTGTGATCTCTGACAACCAAACGGAAATTATAGGTGTTGACATAATGATAAAGGACGTGAAAATAAGAATCTACAATCTGTATAGCCCAGCAGATAAGGACCTTACACTCTCAAACATGAAAATAACTGACACAAACTGCATTATTGTCGGAGACTTTAATAGCCGTTCAGAAAGATGGGGATACCCAGATACTGACAAAAGAGGAGATGAATTGGAGGACTGGGAAATAGACTCAAATCTCCATCTACTCAACAAAGCGGATGACACACCGAGCTTCTACTCCAGAAGATGGCTTACCACTTCTACTCCAGACTTAGCTTTCTGCACAGGAGACATCCTCCACAAAATCGATCGCCATGTGCTGGACCAATTAGCAGGTAGTGACCACAGACCAATCATGCTTGAAATGAATATGGAGTATGTTCCACAGGAGCAAAAGCCCTTGCCCCGCTGGAATTACAAACGAGCAGATTGGGACAGATTTGCCATACTAACAGACAAATATTGTGAAAACATAAATACACGATATGGCAACATAAAGCAAATGGTGGAAAGTCTAAACAGAGCGATAATACAGGCAGCCACTGAGTCCATTCCAAGAGGAGCGAGGAAAAATTACAAACCATACTGGACTGAAGAACTACAAAGTTTGGAGGACAAAGTTGAAGATGCCAGGAAGACAGCAGAGAGAGAACAAACAATTGAAGCAAACATCTCTCTCAAAGCCATCTCAGCAAAATATAAAGAACAGTAAATCAAACAACAAGAGATTGTTGGAGGGAAAAAAACAGAAAACCTGAATTTTGACAGGGATGGAAACAAACTATGGAAACTAGTGAAAGCCATGAACAATGAAGGACCTAGAAACAAACAAATAACAATTAAACAAGGAAATGCCTTGCTTACAGGCAAAAAGGCTGCAAATGCACTAATGGAACACTATGCAAATGCAAACCACATTGATATTACAACCGAACAGAAGAAAGCAATCAAAGACAAACAGAAACATCATAGAAATACAGAGACAGCAGCAGAATATATGATGGCAAATCTAACAATGGAAGAAATGGAACAGGCAATGAATACCCTAAAAAAGAAGAAATCACCAGGAAAGGATGGAATCACAAATGAAATGCTAATAGGACTAGGCACCAAGGCAAAGAAGAAACTACTAGCAGTCCTAAATAACAGCTGGAAGAGAGGAATAGTCCCACAGGCATGGAAGGAAGCTATACTAATACCAGTCCCAAAGAAAGGAAAAGACCTGGAAGAACCAAATGGCTATCGACCTATCAGTCTACTGAGCTGTGTAGGAAAATTAATGGAACGCATTATCAATGGCAGGCTAACATGGCATCTGGAAGAAAACAAACTCTTAACACCACACCAAGCAGGATTCAGAAAATACAGATCCACTGAAGATCAAATAACCTATATAGCTCAGGAAATAGAGGATGCCTTCCAAGAGAAAAAGCACACACTAGCAGTCTGGATAGATTTAGAAAAAGCATTTGATAAAGTATGGAAGGAAGGACTGAAAGTAAAACTGCAAAACATGCATGTTTGTGGAAAAATGTATAAATGGATCAGCCACTACCTTGAGAACAGAACTGCCAGGACAAAAGTACAAGGACAAACAAGCAAAATGATGCTGCTGGAGCAAGGTGTCCCCCAAGGAGGAGTTCTTTCACCAACATTATTCCTAGCATATATAAATGACATCACAGAAAATTTTCCAGCCAGAGTACACACATCCTCCTTTGCAGATGACCTAGCCATATGGACATCTGAAGAATATATTAGTACAGCTAACAGCAGAATACAGCAAGCCTTATTAGCGCTAGAGGACTGGTCAAAATCATGGCTAGTGAAGATAAGTGAGGAGAAAACAACATGCACAGTGTTCTCCCTCTCAAATAAAACTCAGCAACCTAAGCTGGTATTGAATGGAAAAATATTGCGCCATGAAGAAAATCCAAACTATCTAGGAGTAACCTTTGATCGTCGCCTGACATGGAAGACACAGGTTGAGAAAAATCGAACAAGAGCAAGGCAGAGAATGGCAATCATGAAAAAGCTTGCTGGTACAACGTGGGGAGCAGATAAGAAAGTTCTCAAGAAGTTATATACTGGACGGGTGAGGCCAGTACTGGAATATGGCATTGCAGCTTGGGCAACAGCAGCTAAGTCAAACTTTAACAAAATAAGTAGAGTCCAAAACCAAGGAATGCGAATCATAACTGGAAGCCTGAAGACAACGCCTATTAATGAACTAGAAAAGATCACTTGTTTACAACCAATGCAGGATAGAAGAGATAGCAGAGCCCAGCAACAAGCAGAAAAATTTAGAAGATTGACAGACCACCCTATGTACAACAGATTTAATGGTTTTGGAAAGGGAAGACTGAAGCGTAGCAACTTTGTAGAAACTGCAAAACGAAGGATTAGGGCAGATCCTATACTTAACATATCAACAGTAAAGCCCATATACAATGCACACAACTTCCCAGCTTGGAGACAGCAGCAACTGCCTGAGATGATAGAAAACATTCCTGGTATTGAGAAAAAGAACACTCAGCATGAAACCGAAAGAAGAGAAATAACCCTAAACTACATAAAAGAACATTACCCAAGCAGGAATTGGACCCATGCATATACAGATGGATCAGCCAAAATTCAATAGAGAATGGAGGAGGAGGAATTCTCCTAAATTTAAAAAATGGAGTGAAAAAAACACATTCAATGGCAACTGGAAAATTTTCAAGTAACTTCAAAGCGGAGGTAGAGGCTTTGAAAACTGCAGCAGAAATGCTCCTGATGGAGGAAAATAAAGAGAAGCAAATAGCTATCTTCACAGATGCAAAGTCAGCTGTCTCAATACTCAAGAGCAATAACAGCACAGAACTAACTGACCTAAGAGCAGCACTCCATGGTCTATGCCAGAAATCCAAAAAAGTTGTAATACAGTGGATCCCATCACATTGCAGTATACCTGGAAACGAAGAGGCTGACAGACTGGCAAAAGAGGGCGGACGACTACCACAGCCTGACATAGACATAACCTATAATGAGGCAAAGAGGTTGATAAAAAGCACTTATAGAACCAAATGGGAATCTGAGCATCCAGGCCATCAGAAGGATGATGCATATTACAAACTCGACCGAAGAGAACAAGTAGCAATCTTCAGACTCCGCACAGGACATAACAGGCTGAAATACCACTTGTTCAATAAACTAAAGATAGGAGATACTGATGAATGTAATTGTAGAACTGGAAAAATGACAGCAAAACATTTGCTGCAGGATTGCCCAACGTATGCAGAACAGAGAAAGATATTTTGGCCCACACCTGCTTCATTTGAGGACAAGCTCTATGGAGATATCAACAAGCTCAAGTTGACCGCAGCTTACTTTAACTACATACAGGTTGACATTTAAAGGTGCATGAAGACCCAGAGGCATGAAATGAAATATTGCTTGGATAGCAAATCCATTATGTGGAAAGTCCAAATCGAAAGCTCGCTGTGTGGGCTTCATAAAAGGTGGAAAAGTGTCCTAGTGGCACGAAATGGAATATTGCTTGATAGCAAATCCATTACGTGGAAAGTCCGAATCAAAAGCCCATTGTGTTGGCTTAATAAAAGGTGGAAAAGTGTCCTAGTGGCATGAAATGGAATATTGCTTGGATAGCAAATCCATTACGTGGAAAGTCTGAATCGAAAGCTCACTGTGTGGATGTCATCTGCAGACTGCATACTTCTGGTTTCCGGAAGAACAGCCTATGGTGAACGGAAGGCCCAATATACGGAAGTGAGGCTAAGCAGCCATGTGCAGGACGTGACGATTCCTTGGGTGAGCCCAGTACCAGAGCGCTATGTATCGGCTCTGCAAGTATGGAAGCCTCCTTGGATGGCGGGGAATGCCCATGGTCTGCCCCTGCCTTCCCTTGAGGGCTGACCAGGATCTTTGGCTGTTCTATATGGACCAGCTGGGATGGGGGATAACACCACAACAGTGAGAGTCAAACGTCCTAAGAAACCCCCGGGAAGGTTAACCCGGTCAACAAATGCCCGCAGAAGTCGGATGTGTCGGCCTAACGGCGCAAGAACGCAGCTCTGCTGTAAACAGGCACAACGCAATCACATCCGAAAAAAAACTCCGGATGAACGAAGAAGAAGAAGAAGAAGAAGGACCACTGAGTGGACTAAAATAGACAGTTAAACTGCAGTTTTAGACATTTCAAGCGAACGAAAGAAGAAGAAGAGACGTCTGACGAACAGACAACTTGAAGATCGCTAGTGAATCTGCATCCCCGTCCAGAGTGAGGGAGATAGGAACGAGGCTACCAGACCACATAGACCACACAACACAACATGTGATTAATCAACACATACTGGCACTGTCTGTGACATACTCTGGTGGAGATGTTGGGGAAGAGATCGAATCTCCCTCCCATGGACCTGTCCCAGGTGAGATGACGATGATCCTCATCAACTCCCATCCATACTGATACATCCATAGCATGATGCAACATTGCTGGAATCCTCTCTCGTTTCCTTCCCCTATCTTTCTGTCATCAATAACAAGCTGTCACAGTAGATTCCATGTTTTCTCTTTTTACGTTCATGGTACTATACCGATGTCTGGCAGGTCCGCATGGCCGAATGGGTAAGAACGCTTGTTCTTAAACATCCAGTGTGCTGATGCCGAGGTAAGCGGTTCAACCCCTACAACGGACAACTGGACTAAAATGTCGACTTGTCGTCCTTGACTTGGGGGTGTTAATTACAAGTACCCCTGAAGTCGGAGTGGATTCGCCTGATGGCGAGGGACACTATTAATAAGGAAAGCTAACCCACAAGCAAAATTCAGCCAATCACTGCTATAAATAGTGTGTATGGACTACGCTTGTGTTCAAAGCGAGCGAGCTTTTAAAATAAAAACCTATGTCTCTAATACATTTCCTTCCCGCCTTATCCTCTTTCAAAACATTTACAGTATTCTTTTGGCTGGCAACAGTATTGTTCACATGCTGTCAAACCGCAGCTGTCTGGCTTTAGTGAATTGTCTTGCCTGTTTCCATTTGTCCACAATGCACACTAATATGCCACCATTGGTTATATCCAGTCTCTGCTGGGGTTTGAACCCACACAATTGTCTTAGCAACAAGCACACTAATCACTATGACCCTTATTCTGTTTAGCACGGGGACTGCGTAGTCTCGAGGTATGGTGTCCGCCTCGAGTGCTGGAGGTCCCGGGTTCATGCCCCGGTGAGGACAGGGATATTTTCACGTGGACTTCTAGTAATAACATTTCCCCTGATCTCTGGGTAGTGAGATCGGACGCCCGTGAGCATTGTTGGCTCCCTTGGCAGTTGGAAATCGAAAAAGAGTAGCCTAAAGGCGCTGCCCGGGCAAAATTTCGAGTTAAAAATTTTCTTCTTCAGCGTTCCGAGCCATTGAGGTTCTTTGCTGCAGATACAATCCGTCTCTCTGGTTGACCTTCTCTTGCCAGTCGTTGATTCCAAGTGCTTGAGTTAAAAATCTACCCAAAGTGTTTCAGGATCCTCGCCAGTGCTACGGAGTTCGTGCATTGAGCTGCGTTTCTCCAGACTCAGGTTTGAGTTAGGAGGAGAACGGAGCACTTATGAGTTACACCCGTGTGCCGTGCTGTTGATCCATCGACTAAACTAAACTTCTGTTTAGCATGCAGTAATTTGCTTCTGTTTTCCAAAGGCAAAGACTTTTATTGCATAAAATGCAGTGCGCCCACCCTAACAGTGAATGTATTCCTCATCTTGTTTTCACTTGTTACTTTTCTTTATCTTCTATCTGCCACATGTACATGTCCGAGTGCCAGTTTGTGTAATTATTATATTGTGTACGGCTGTAAATGCTGGACAATTAGCACAAAATCTGCCACATGCAGATGTCAGAGTGCCAGTTTGTGTAATTATTATATTGTGTACGGCTATACAATTGGTACACAATCTGCCACATGCAAATGTCAGAGTGCCAGTTTGTGTAATTATCATATTGTGTACAGCTGCAAATGCTGGACAATCAGTACACAAGCACACCCTGTGAGGTCTCCGAGATGTGGTTTTACAGATGAATGTTCTAAACTCATTTGTTAGTCAAACTAAGTAATCTAAAACATGTGGAAAATGCTAAGACACAAAGACAGCTTATCACAAACATCAGAAAGAAGCAACTGTAATTTTTGGGCAACATTACAATACACGTTTTGGAGATGTGGATATACAGAAGAATGTGTTGTATTTTATGGAAACAAAAACAATCAAATACAGAGATTCTAGAAAAACTGGGAATGAAAAGAGAGTTGATGAAAAAAATAAAAAAAGAGGCAAGTGAAATATTCTGGCCAAGTTAAAAGACATAACACTCTTATAAAAACCATACTGGAGGGTAAGGTTGAGGGCAAGTGAGCAAGAGGTAGACAACAATACAAGTGGGAGGATAACATCAAGAGATGGGCGAACATCAATCTGACAGTGTACAGTCATGGCGAGAGGCAGACAGTGTTGGAGATCCATTGCAGCCAACCTTCATTGTGGAGACGGCCCCTGATTGATTGATAATACACACACAAATCTGGAACAAACTGACAACTAGAAATAACTGAGGAAGAAGAAATAGAGGAAGAGAATAGAAGAAGAGAGAGTGGGATAAGAGAGAGAGGAAGATTTTGTGGAAGAAGAAATAGAGGAAGACTGTGGGAGACGATTCTTGTTAGTCTTTTGTCAAGGCATGGAAAGGTGTATACTGATACTTGATGCTGGAGACGGACGGCCAGGTGTGGGGAAGTGTCACTGTCTGTGTCAGCTGGCCAGGTGTGGGGAATTTTCACTGCCTGTATCAGCTGGCCAGGTGTGGGGAAGTGTCACTGTCTGTGTCAGCTGGCCAGGTGTGGGGAAGTGTCACTGTCTGTGTCAGCTGGCCAGGTGTGGGGAAGTGTCACTGTCTGCATCAGCTGGCCAGGTGTGGGGAAGTGTCACTGTCTGTGTCAGCTGGCCAGGTGTGGGGAAGTGTCACTGCCAGTGTCAGCTGGCCAGGTGTGGGGAAGTGTCACTGCCTGTGTCAGCTGGCCAGGTGTGGGGAAGTATCACTGCCTGTGTCAGCTGGCCAGGTGTGGGCAAGTGTCACTGTCTGTGTCAGCTGGCCAGGTGTGGGGAAGTGTCACTGTCTGTGTCAGCTGGCCAGGTGTGGGGAAGTGTCACTGTCTGTGTCAGCTGGCAGTGTGGGAGGTGTCACTGTCTGTGTCAGCTGGCCAGGTGTGGGGAAGTGTCACTGTCTGTGTCAGCTGGCCAGGTGTGGGGAAGTGTCACTGTCTGCGCCAGCTGGCCAGGTGTGGGGAAGTATCACTGTCTGCATCAGCTGGCCAGGTGTGGGGAAGTATCACTGTCTGCGTCAGCTGGCCAGGTGTGGGGAAGTATCACTGTCTGCGTCAGCTGGCCAGGTGTGGGGAAGTATCACTGTCTGCGTCAGCTGGCCAGGTGTGGGGAAGTATCACTGTCTGCGTCAGCTGGCCAGGTGTGGGGAAGTGTCACTGTCGGTGTTAGATGGCCAGGTGTGGGGAAGTGTCACTGCCTGTGTCAGCTGGCAAGGTGTGGGGAAGTGTCACTGTCCGCGTCAGCTGGAGATGGCCAGGTGTGGGGAAGTGTCACTGCCTGTGTCAGCTGGCCAGGTGTGGGGAAGTGTCACTGTCTGTGTCAGCTGGCCAGGTGTGGGGAAGTGTCACTGCCTGTGTCAGCTGGCAAGGTGTGGGGAAGTGTCACTGTCTGTGTCAGCTGGCAAGGTGTGGGGGAAGTATCACTGTCTGTGTCAGCTGGCAAGGTGTGGGGAAGTATCACTGCCTGTGCCAGCTGGCCAGGTGTGGGGAAGTATCACTGTCTGTGTCAGCTGGCCAGGTGTGGGGAAGTGTCACTGTCTGTATCAGCTGGCAAGGTGTGGGGAAGTGTCACTGCTTGTGTCAGCTGGCCAGGTGTGGGGAAGTATCACTGCTTGTGTCAGCTGGCCAGGTGTGGGGAAGTGTCACTGCTTGTGTCAGCTGGCCAGGTGTGGGGAAGTATCACTGTCTGCACCAGCTGGCCAGGTGTGGGGAAGTATCACTGTCTGTGTCAGCTGGCAAGGTGTGGGGAAGTATCACTGCCTGTGCCAGCTGGCAAGGTGTGGGGAAGTATCACTGCCTGTGCCAGCTGGCCAGGTGTGGGGAAGTATCACTGTCTGTGTCAGCTGGCCAGGTGTGGGGAAGTATCACTGCCTGTGTCAGCTGGCAAGGTGTGGGGAAGTGTCACTGCTTGTGTCAGCTGGCCAGGTGTGGGGAAGTGTCACTGTCTGCGTCAGCTGGAGATGGCCAGGTGTGGGGAAGTATCACTGTCTGCACCAGCTGGCCAGGTGTGGGGAAGTATCACTGTCTGTGTCAGCTGGCAAGGTGTGGGGAATTATCACTGCCTGTGTCAGCTGGAGATGGCAAGGTGTGGGGAAGTATCACTGCCTGTGTCAGCTGGCAAGGTGTGGGGAAGTGTCACTGCCTGTGTCAGCTGGCCAGGTGTGGGGAAAGTGTCACTGTCTGTGTCAGCTGGCCAGGTGTGGGGAAGTGTCACTGTCTGTGTCAGCTGGCCAGGTGTGGGGAAGTGTCACTGTCTGCATCAACTGGCCAGATGTGGGGAAGTGTCACTGCCTGTGTCAGCTGGCCAGGTGTGGGGAAGTGTCACTGTCTGTGTCAGCTGGCCAGGTGTGGGGAAGTGTCACTGTCTGTGTCAGCTGGCCAGGTGTGGGGAAGTGTCACTGTCTGCATCAACTGGCCAGGTGTGGGGAAGTGTCACTGTCTACGTCAGCTGGCCAGGTGTGGGGAAGTGTCAGTCTGTGTCAGCTGGGAGGGTGCTAAATGATATTGAGATAGGTTTTTCAGATTTCTGTCAGAAACATGCCTTCTTGCAGTTTATATTCTTTTCCCCTGTGTATTTGTGGTGTGTGTGAATGTATCTTTTGCTTAATGACAATCACACCATTCTATCAATACTTATCGAAAACGATCACTTTATTTGCAAGATCACAACTGGTCCTGTTTCTCAAAAACCATTTATAACTGGGCTCTCTTTTCAAGCTGCGTGTGTATGTGTTATATATAGGCAGTGAGAAAGCGTGCTGGATACCACATCCCATAACAAAATCAGTATTTACGAAACCTTAAGATAGTATCTGTGTCGCCCCCTCTCCCTCCCAAGTTTGTCTGTTGTTTACTTATACTTACAAATGGGCAAACAACAAACAGCAGGAAATAAAACAATGAAACATCAGACAGGGCTAGAAAATCATGTACAATTTAATCACAAACCAGCAACTGACATCATTTTAAAAATTGTTGAGTATATTTATTTACAATAAAATAAATTATTTCAATATATTTTAATTTGGCTTGCTATCACTCAAGGAAAGGACAGGCAGTATGGCAGATCTGTGCTTGTTGCTGGTCAACGAAACAAGGCAGGCTTACAGTAAGTTTGACAACGTAATATATATCACACCATTTGTAAGGCGGGACAGTGGTATTAACTGGAGGGTACAGAGGATAATTACAAGTGGGTTACATCAACCCAGATTTGGACCCAGTCCATGTACTTTTTTTTTTTTTTTTGCATATCCTTTACAGGACATTGCTGTCAATACCAGCATCTTTCAGCTGTATGTTGATCTCTTGGCAAGATTACGCTCAGTAGTTTTTCTGAGCGGCCGGCTCACATACGCCGAGTCCATGTACTACAATAATATAATACTATGATGCATAAAAGAAATACAGATTTTCCCTTTAATACGTTTAGTGTGGGAATGGAATCATTTTTAAGACTGGAATGAGAACAGTGTTACCTAAAAAATGGAAGGAGGAATAGTAAAACACAACAGACTTCAAACTAGGAGTGGGAACACTGATGCTCTCAGCCAGATGCAGGGAATGTGATAACTACATCAGTTATCTTGAACTTGGAGGGGAGCCAGAGATAACTATCTCCAACCAGGAGTGTAACAAACTGCAGGAGTGTAAACAAACTGACTATCTCCAACTACGAGGGGAAGTCAATAAGTAAGTCACAAATGGCTGTAGAAAAATAACTAAACATGATAACAACTTGAAGTATCAGACACTTAAACTTAAAACAGGCTATACAGACCTACATCTGATCAATTACTACTGTCCAAGTGACCGCCCCCCACAGGCACTGGACACACTACCATTAACAGAAAAAATGATTGTGTGCGGCGATTACCAGTTTATTTTTATACATACTTTGTCCCTTTATTTCTCAACATAATTTCCACCGACACCAACATTGATGCACTTATCCCATCGTTTTATCAGTCCTCCCAAACCGGCTGCATAGAACTGCGTGCTCTGTTTTCTAAACCACATTTTCACTTCACATTCAACTTTGGCGTAATTTGCGAAATGTATCCCGCCAAGGTGGGTTTTCAGTGGACCAAATAGGTGGAAATCGCTAGGGGCTAAGTTGGAGCTGTAAAGTGGATGTTCCAGATCTTTCCACCTTAGTTAGTTAATTTTCTCCTGAGTTAATTGAGTTATTGCATCATAAAGCATCGATAGAACTTCACAGTACGATTCAGAATTCACATTGTCACCTTTCTTCTTGAAACTGGTTAAAAGCACCCCTTGACAATCACAGACCACTGTCAACATAACCTTCCCTGCTGATGGTGTAACCTTGAATTTTTGGACACAAGGCAAAGAAGGATGTTTCCATTGCATTGAAGCACGCTTTGATTTGGGCTGGTAGTCAGCATAAACAGGAAGCATTTCCTTAAGCTCATAAAAAACACACAACAGCACGTTGCTCTTTGATTGAACACTCCGTTAAGTACAGTTGCCATTTTGTTTATGCGCTGCACATGCACATGAGAAACCTAGCACCATCTGACGAATGGGAATATAAAGTTCAATGTTGCTGTCACCTAATGACACCTGTAGAAAACACCAACTACATTTACCTACCATCCCACAGAACTGTGTGACTTACTTATTGACTCACCTTCGTAGGCGTGGCGATGGCATAACTTTCAATGGTGCATATCCCATGCAGGATGTTGAATCAACCCCAGGTTGATATTCTAAGCAACTCAACATTCAGTAGTTTGCCACTGCTTTCTGAACAAGAAGTCAGCGCTTATGTCTACATTAATGCCGGTGTGGGGACTGAACATCTTACCCTGCCATCAGGGCACTGAAAGTTTAATAGTGAGAGTTCTAATCCTTTCAGCCATATCAACTGCTATGTGATAACTACATCAGCTAAACTGAACAAGAAGTGGGGAAGTATTTTTTACATGAGATGGAAGTAGACAGGGTGATTCAGACACTCTCTGTTGGCATCATTTTGATACAAGCCATGTGCCTTCGCTCTCAGAGCTGACATTTTGTTACAAGCCATGTGCCTTCGCTCTCAGAGCTGACAAGCTACAGTTCAGGTGAGTGGACTACATACACTATGTTACAGTGCTACCATTGTAAATGTGGCAACAGGAGTGGGTTTACAACTACCATCTCTCGCTGGACACTGAGTTGGAATGGCTAGACTACGAAAATACACAACCCCAAGGAGGACACATGACCAACCCAGGAGGTTTAACCTCAGCTTGTCTGTCTGCGCTGGGCTGCATCACGACCCGATATTTCTCTCTGCAGACGTGAAGTTCTAGTACCGGTCTTGTACACCCCACAGGTTTCTGAGCTGGGAGAGGGGAAGAAACTCTGCCACAATCCCCCTGGGGATGGTACTGTGATAGTGGGTTACAGGAAAGTCCCTACACCAATCTTACTGCAGTAGATGCAAGTCTACCATGTGATGGTACTGTGATACTAGGTTACAGAAAAAGTCCCTACACCAACCTTACTCCAGTAGATGCAAGTCTACCATGGGAATGGTACTGTGATACTGGGTTACAGAAAAAGTTTCTACACCAACCTTACTCCAGTAGATGCAAGTCTACCATGGGAATGGTACTGTGATACTGGGTTACAGAAAAGTCCCTACACCAACCTCACTCCAGTAGATGCCAGTCCTTGCCAGGGCTCAGACAACCCTCAACTCCAATGTATGGGAGTTAAACCCCAGTCTTCCAACGGACTCACCAACCAACCACTATCTATTGCTGCGCACATCCTGTAGGATCAGTCCAGCTCTTACAGAAAGTGTCACTCCCACAGAAAGGGTAGCTATCAAGCTCTTACAGAAAGTGCCACTCCCAGAGGTAGCTACCCAGCTCTTACAGAAAGTGTCACTCCCACAGAAAGAGTAACTATCCAGCTCTTACAGAAAGTGTCACTCCCAGAGGTAGCTACCCAGCTCTTTTGCTAATTGCCTCCCTGATCTGCCTGTCCAGCTCAGCTATGATCTTGTCTTGTGTTGTGTAGACCCCGGTTCTCAGGAGAGTGTCTCTTTCTTCGACCAGCCTGACCACATGCTCGTCCACAGAGGCATCAAGGTCCATGTTCAGTGGTTTCCCATGTGCATCCTTGATTATCGGAATCTGATTCGAGTCGGACATGTTTCTCAGTCGTTCCTCCTCCATTTGTTTCAGTCTAAAGAAGAATGGGGATAAAGTGTTAAAACAATGTAAATGAAACGACAAATATTTACAAAATTCAACATGGTTTTTCAAAGTACATCTTTAGACAATCATCATCATAATATGCCATGCCGATAAGAGTAGGCGGTCATGTTTCGCCATCTCACGCGAACACCAGAGTTGTGGATCAGCTCTGTGTTCTTGTCTTGACCATACCACGTGGCCAAGTCATCCAGGTATTTACTTCTCTGCCTTCCTCTTGTTCTCTTCCCCTCAATGTTACCAGCTGTCACCAAGTTCTCCAATTTATTTCTTCTCATAACTCTAGCCAATACATTGTTTACAATGCAAAACAGATGCAGAACATTAAACTTCTCTTTAAAAAGTGAGCTGGTCTTTACAAAATGGCACATTTGTTCAAATATAAAGGTTTTGTTTGTTTGTTAGAAAAATTTAAAAAAAACTGCTGTCAGTCATACACTTATTCTAGGAAAGATGCTAGACACAAAGCTCCCATGAGATAATTGCAGAAACACAGATCTAATGAGTTAACTGACAAATACAAAGATCTAATAGAACAGCTGTATGACATAAAGATCTAAAACAACTATATGACAAAAAGATCTACTAAAACAATTGTATGACAAAAAGATCTACCAGAACAGCTGTCTGACAGAAAGACCTACTAAAACAGCTGTATAACAGAAACATCTACTAAAACAAGTGTCTGACAGAAACGTGTACAAGAACAACTGCCAGAAAAAGAAAGATCTTATGGAACAACTGAGACACAAAGATCTCCCAGAAAAACTGTGAGACACAAAGGTCTTCCAGAATAACAGTGAGACACAAAGATCTCCCAGAATAACTGTAAGACACAAAGATCTCTCAGATTAACTTGAGACACAAAGATTTCTCAGATTAACTGTGAGACAATGATCTCCCAGAATAACCTTGAAACACAAAGATCTCCCAGAATAACTGTGAAACACAAAGATCTAAGAGACTAACTGTGAGACACATAGATCTCCAAAAATAACTAAGACACATAAATCTCCTAGAATAACTGAGAAACACAAAGATCTTGCAGAATAACTTAATTTACACGATCTCCCAGAACTGGCAGACACAAAAATCCACAACAACTGTCTGAGACAAAGATCTCTTTAGTAACAACCACATGCCATGATCTGTCAGGGTAGCTCGTAGACACAAAGATGCAACGATCTGTCAGAGTAGCTCTCAGACACAAAGATGCCATACACTCAGATCTCCAAGGGTATCAGGGGACACACAGGGCTCCCGTGTTATCAGTCCCTCACAGACCAATAGAAACACACAAAGATCTCCCACAAAAGCTAAGACACAGATCTCCTATGACATAAGCCTCTCACAAAGATCTCCCCCAACAGCTGACAAGACAGTAATTACAAGTGACACAAAAGCTCACTTGTTGATCTGTGATTTGATCTCCTCAAGCTCTCTATTCTCCTTACTGACCACCTCTTTTTCCTCTGCAGCCAAATAACGCAGCCTCATTTGCTCCAGCTCTTGCTTCTGTCGCTGAAATCAAAATGTTAACATTTTCTCACCATCAATATAAGTTATGATATTGAACAGAACAATGTTAACATTTTCTCACCATCAATATGTCATGAAGTTGAAAAGAACAAACAATGTTAATATTTTCTCACCATCAATATAAGTCATGATATTAAAAAGAACACACAATATTAAACATTTTCTCACCATCAATATAAGTCGTGAAATTAAAAAGAGCAAAGAATGTTATAATTTTCTCACTTACAGTAAGTCGTGATATTGAAAAGAACAAACAATGTTAACATTTTCTCACCACAAGTAAGTCATGACATTGAAAGGAACAATCAGGTTGTTCTCCCCACTCCCCCCAACACTGTTCAGTGTTCATTCTCAAGTTAAATGCATCCGGTGTTCAAGAGATTAAGCAGTACAAAATGTCTTGCATCTATTGGAGTAAGTTAGTGTACAGACTGTTCCCATACAGAAGTATCATCCCCACAAGGGTTCCAAATTGCTGTATGTAGCCGGGGCGCAGTGTTGGGGTGAGCGCCCAACATTGCTTAAATACCCCAATGGCTCGTGAATACATAACCTCTGCAGCAAAAGTCCAACTCCTGGCCTTCACGTGGCGGAACTGTTTTAACTAACAGGAGAAGGGCGACGGCGAGTATCTGGCACCGGAAATAACCAGTGTGGCTCTAGATGTGTATACACATACATGCATGTGCAGACACGTGTGTGCGTGTGTACACATCTAAACTCGAGTGAGACCACAGTCTGCTCTAGCAAAGGAAAGGTGCTGAAGACGGAGGCAACTAGCCAGGAGGTGCACCACAGAAATCAGGATGCCACGCAATTACGCAAAATGGAAAGTGTCGATCTGCTGCTAAAAGTTATGGTGCTCGCCCTGCTTTGGACCCCCAGGCAGGTGCAGTGCAGGGCCCTATGTCTCGAAAGGGTCTAACCCAAACTACTGGAGGTCCTTCTCAGATGTCCTGTGGAGCCAGGGGACATGAGAATAGAACAGCTGGCCATACTAAACTAAGACTTAAAATAATCACTGGAATGGGGAGGGAGCACAAAAAAAAATAGAATTAGAAAACTCCGGGACAAAGAAAAAGAAAGCTATTTTTGCTTGCAAGAAACTCACCTCAACGAAATATAGCCTTAAAAATCAGAGGCTACCAGTGTTACCGATCGACCAAAAGGACAGGCAAAAGGTGGGATACTTACCCTTGAAAAAAATAACTCACTGTTTCCCCAATCGAAGTCTAATGGAAGGGGCTGAGTATCAGACACTTAAACTTAAACAGGCTATACAGCCTCATCTGATCAATTACTACGCCCAAGTGACCGCCCACAGGCACTGGACACACTACCATTAACAGAAAAAATGATTGTGTGCGGCGATTACAACAGCCACTAGCAGAGTTGGGCTATGATCACATGGACCAGAGAGGAGAGAGGCTAGAAGACTGGCAGGATGAGAATAGATTCATCTTGGTTAACAAGCCGTCCGACCCACATACTTTCTACTCGAGATCATGGCACTCTACAACTACACCTGACCTGGCTTTTCATTCACCAGACCTGGAGTGGAACATTACACGAATTGTTGGGAAACAACTAGGTGGCAGTGACCATCGACCAGTCTTTCTAACTGTAGAAAATGAGCTTGTAAGTGAAAGCAGCACCCTCTCGAGGTGGAACTACAAGAAAGCAGACTGGGCAATGTACAAGAATCGCACCAGCATACTGGTTAGAAACCTGAACACTGAGAAAGATATAAATAAAGTAGTTGAAGAGTTTGGGAAAAGCATACTACAGGCAGCGCGAGAAATAGTACCAAGAGGAGCCCGTAAAAAATATAAACCCTACTGGAATAGTGAACTGGAACAGTTGCATAATGATGTGGGGAAATATGTAAAAGCAAGCAGAGCCACACCCAGCCCAAAAGCACCCCAAAAAATTCCAGCATGCAAAAACCAAATTTCAAAAGGGGCCCAAACGCAGGCTAGATGGAAAAGCTGCAGGAAAACAGAGTCTCTGAACTTTGAAAAGACACAAGGAAAATTTTGGAAACTAATAAAACAACTTAACGATAGGGCACAGGAAGAAACTCAAAAAATTGCACTAAAAAAATGGAAACATCTTAAACAAGAAAGCAAGCAGCTGACCATTTTGCGGACTCATTCGCACAAGATAACAATATCAAAATCAGTCCAGAGAAACAACAAGAGATTCAAGAGAAACGGCAACATACAGGACAGAAGGAAATAGTACATGAGGTTCTGGAGGCACCCATCACAATCAGCGAACTGGAGCTAGCCATATCAAAACTGAAAATGAGAAAGTCACCAGGAGCTGATGGTATCTCCAATGAAATGATCAGGAACCTAGGAACAGAGGCCAAAGCAAAGCTGTTGCAGATCTTCAATAACAGTTGGACCTTAGGCAGTGTTCCACAAGCATTGAGAGAAGCAAACACGATACCCCTCCTAAAATCAGGGAAAGATAGTTCCATTGCCTCTAGCTACAGACCAATTAGCCTCACCAGCTGTCTCTGCAAAACACTGGAGCGCATCATCAATCAAGACTGCAGTGGTACATTGAAAGTAAAAACATCCTTGTGCCACAGCAGGCTGGCTTTAGGCAGTGCTACTCTACAGAAGATCAGACAACCTACCTCTCTCAAGAAATTGAGGATGCATTCCAAGAGAAGAAAGCTGGTGCTTGCGGCATGGATAGATTTGAAGAAAAGCCTTTGACAAAGTCTGGAAAGAAGGTCTGATGAATAAACTGAGAAACTGCAAAGTCAATGGAAGAATGTACAAATGGGTGAAAGCATACTTGCACAACAGAAGAGCCAGAGTACAGATAGACGGACTAAAAGAGCAAGAAGTACTACTGCGTCTCGGAGTTCCCCAGGGCGGAGTATTGTCCCCCACACTCTTTCTAATCTTCATCAATGATCTCGTTGCTAATCTACTGCATGGAATTAAAGCCGCAATGTACGCCGATGACCTGGTTCTATGGAACGCAAATGAACATGCATCAGTGGCCACCAGATTACTACAAAGAGCTGTAGATACATTTGTTGCATGGGCAAATAGATTGTGTGTCAGCATAAACACTGACAAGTGCAGCACCACCCTATTTACCCTCTCTCCAAAACAAAAGGCAGGGACCATCCAGATAAATGGAACACCCCTACGAGAAGATAAAGAACCAACATACCTTGGAGTAACATTTGAATGGCAGGCTGACATGGAGAAAGCACATCAACAAAGCAGTAGCAAAAGCCAGAAGGAAATAGCCATCCTTGAGAAAGCTAAGTGGAACCACATGGGAGCCAGTGGGAAAATACTTAGCAAAGTTTATCAACAGAGCATACGACCACACCTGGAATACGCGTCACTGCGTGGTGTTCGGCATCAAAAACCACACTACAAGAGCTGGACAAAGTGCAAAATCAAGCACTTAGAGTCACCATAGGAGGGATGAGATCAACCCCTATAGTGGAAATGGAGAAGATGGGGAGGACACAAGCACTGAGTGAGCGCAGAGATACGAAAACGCTATATACAAGCAGAAAAGTTCCTCAGCTTGCCAGGCCACCCTATGAAGAACAGATTTGAAAACTAGCTATGGGGCGGTGAAAAGAAGTAGTTTTGTCCACCAGCCAAACGACTCTGCAGAGAAACCACCGATCTGCCCACAGTTGGTATCCCCCTGAAAACTATTACAGAGCGAACTCCATGGAAAGATGAACATAGACTATCACTACAAATCCAGACAAAAGTGAGAGGAATATTTGACAAGGAAGAACAGAACAGTGTGAAGCGCAGAACAGCCACTCTCAGCTTCCTTGATGAAGAATACCCACAGGACCTCTGGATCCGAGTCTACACAGATGGGTCAGCACAAAATGCTGTTCGAAATGGAGGAGCGGGAGTGTACATAGGATACCCAAATAATACCAGGGACACAGCTAGAGTACCGACAGGAAAATAGTGCCATAACTATGATGCTGAAATTGAGGCAATCAAGATAGCAACAGAGAAATTACTAAATACCAGCAATGGTACACAACCTGTGGTGCTATTGACAGATGCAAAATCAGTACTCGAGGCGCTCCTGTCTGGGAAATTGCCAGTACTAAGGACACTACTTTCTGAACTTAGCAGTCAGCATAAGGTCACCATACAGTGGATACCATCCCACTGTGGAGTACCCGGAAACGACAGAGCTGATCAATTGGCTAAGGAAGGAGCCAAAGAAGAACAGCCTGATGTGCCCGTTACATACCACCAAAAGAAAAGAATGATCAAATCAGTCAGAAAGCCACCAAAACCTGCTCAAGATGACTACCACGTTATGGATAGACCAGAACAAGTCATTATTCTGCGCCTCAGAACAGGGCACAATAGATTACGCAACCACATGTATACAGAATTCAAGATTGGTGGGACAGCCATGTGTACATGTGGATTGGCGTCGCAGACAGCAGAGCACATACTCCAAGACTGCCCAAAGTATAACATATCTAGGCAGACCTTCTGGCCTAGAGAGACGACAGTGGAAGATAAACTCTATGGACCGCTGTGTGAACTGAAAAAGGCAGTTCAATTCATACAAGAGACAGCATTGCAGTTATAGACATATTTCAAGCGAACGAAAGAAGAAGATCCCCACAAGGACTGTGATGCAGTACTCTCCTTCACCTCTCCAAACCCAGAAACCAATGGGTGAGCAAGACCGTTACTGAAACTTCCCATCTACAGAATATCCTATTAGAACGCAACCATGTCAGCATTCAGCGCAGTACATATGGAATGATGGGGGTCAATCCTAAATTGGCCAGGTTTCCTCAACTGTGTTGAGGTACTTCGTTGTGAAAAGGCTCAAACCCAATGTCTGGGGGAACGAATAAACAGGTTAACAATATTTTATTTTATTTTTCCAGATTCTCACGCCTGTTTGTCTGTCACAAAATGTTTTCATCTCTCCCTACCCACTGATCTTGATGGATGAAAGCAAAGATTGCCACACTATATTTATGTACATACACATATTCAGTCAGCTGATACACACAAGACAACAAAAATGAATAATACATTTCACTACTGACCAGTAAACTTGCTTTAGCAACTTCCTGTTCCTTCTGCTTCAACCTGGCTACCTCCTTGAGGGCCCGGCCCCACTGTTGTTTATAATGGCTCTTGGATTTTGTTGCCGCATCCAACTTTCTTTCTAACTCAATCTGTGAGCAACACAACAATCTATATGCAAAGCCAGAATACAAACAATATATCAGCAAGCAAATGCATTTAACTCAATCTAGTGAAACACAACCAACCATAAGTGCTACTCTAACTCAGTGAACAACACAATAATCAAGACTTTCAAAATGCAGGAGTTCAACAGGAAGTCCCATGTACAAGTTGTGCAAATTACAAATCCCATGGCAGATGGAAATCACACAGAGTAGGCTGTAAGGCTACTGTCCTGGCAAAATTGTTAGGAAAAGTAAACCTATCCATGGATAGATACCATGCATTACATCGGATGGAATCTGTCTAGAGGAAGTACACACCTGCAACAAATGCACGTCAAAGTCAAGATACTGATGCACACTCCTTGACAGAGGAACGAAGAAGAAGAGGAGGAGGAGGATGAAGAACAAGAAGAAGAAGATGAAGGAGAAGAAGAAAATTCAATCTGTGAACAATGCAACAGCCAAATCCCATGAAATGGGGTTAACCAACATTTTCATATAATAGTGGTGCACAGAAGTTGTAACAAACAGCACATACAAGATATGTATGCACTGCTTGACAAAAATATACAAGATGTACCCAGAATTTGTAGCAATCATACAACATGTTACACATCCTTGTGAGAAACATCATGTGACCAATGTCCACAAACATTAACTATCATAAATGTCCAACCTTTTCCATAGTGAGCAAGTTGATTTCTGACTGCAGCCGGACCTCCGGAGTCTTGGTCTGGTTCTCCTTGTAAGTGAGGAACTCTTTCTCCAGAGCCTTGTATTTCCTCTCATTGTCATGAAGCTGTGGAGAGATCACATCACTTGTGTACTGACATCATTCAAGTCCTGAATCTACCTGCCAGATTCCTAATACAAAGCACAACCACAATGGCTATAGTTAATCAGCTTCTAGCTCGGGTGCTCACAACAAACATGACAGCCCCCTGGTTTGACTGGTGGCTGCTACAACTTTCAGCAACTGTTGTGGTGGTGTGGCTAGCACGCTTGATTGCTGACCCTGTGAGGTGGATATTTGATGAAACATGGATGCGGGTTCCCAGGTAGACCCAGCCTAACATGGACTTGGGCTTCTTCTTCTGCTGCATTCATCCGGAGTTTTTTTTCTCCGGATGTGATTGCGTTGTGCCTATTTACAGCAGAGCTGCGATCTTGCGCCGTTAGGCCGACACATCCGACTTCTGCTGGCATTTGTTGACCGGGTTAACCTTCCCAGGGTGGACTTGGGCTGAAAAGTTGACCCAACCTAACATGGACCTGGGCTGCCAGGATGACCCAGCCTAACATGGACCTGGAAGGTGGACCCAGCCTAACATGGACCTGGGCTGCCAGAATGACCCAGCCTAACATGGACCTGGAAGGTGGACCCAGCCTAAAATGGACCTGGAAGGTTGACTCAGCCTAACATGGACCTGCAAGGTGGACCCAGCCTAACATGGACATGGGCTGAAAGGTTGACCCAGCCTAACATGGACCTGGGGCTGCCAGGATGACCCAGCCTAACATGGACCTGGGCTGCCAGGATGACCCAGCCTAACATGGACCTGGGCTGCCAGGATGACCCAGCCTAACATGGACCTGGAAGGTTGACCCAGCCTAACATGGACCTGGGCTGCCAAGATGACCCAGCCTAACATGGACCTGGAAGGTGGACCCAGCCTAACATGGACCTAGAAGGTGGACCCAGCCTAACATGGACCTGGGCTGCCAGGATGACCCAGCCTAACATGGACCTGGAAGGTGGACCCAGCCTAACATGGACATGGGCTGAAAGGTTGACCCAGCCTAACATGGACCTGGGCTGCCAGATGGACCCAGCCTAACATGGACATGGGCTGAAAGGTTGACCCAGCCTAACATGGACCTGGACTGCCAGGATGACCCAGCCTAACATGGACCTGGAAGGTGGACCCAGCCTAACATGGACCTAGAAGGTGGACCCAGCCTAACATGGACCTGGGCTGCCAGGATGACCCAGCCTAACATGGACCTGGAAGGTGGACCCAGCCTAACATGGACCTGGAAGGTTGACCCAGCCTAACATGGACCTGGGCTGCCAGGATGACCCAGCCTAAAATGGACCTAGAAGGTGGACCCAGCCTAACATGGACCTGGGCTGCCAGGATGACCCAGCCTAACATGGACCTGGAAGGTGGACCCAGCCTAACATGGACCTGGAAGGTTGACCCAGCCTAGCATGGACCTGGGCTGCCAGGATGACCCAGCCTAACATGGACCTGGAAGGTAGACCCAGCCTAACATGGACATGGGCTGCTAGGATGACCCAGCCTAACATGGACCTGGAAGGTAGACCCAGCCTAACATGGACATGGGCTGCTAGGATGACCCAGCCTAACATGGACCTGGAAGGTTGACCCAGCCTAACATGGACATGGACTGCTAGGATGACCCAGCCTAACATGGACCTGGAAGGTAGACCCAGCCTAACATGGACCTGGAAGGTAGACCCAGCCTAACATGGACCTGGGCTGAAAGGTTGACCCAGCCTAACATGGATATGGGCTGCCAGGATGACCCAGCCTAACATGGCCAATGTTGTGGGAAGTAAAGCGGGCAGGCATGACACTGACCCCCCCCCCCCCCCCCCCCCCCGGGTCAGTGCTGATTTGTCTACACAAAGATGGAGCCTGCACCATGTACACAATATGTCCCACGGTCAACACTACATCTCCCAGAATTCAATATGGCATATGAATGCGTGGCGTGGTTAAATTTAATGACAGAGCATTTATCCTATACGGTTCGGTCACTTTCTGCAGAGCAGCTTGCCGAAAACATGGAACACACTCTGTAGCTATAGTCACAACTACAGGAATAAACGAGCAAAACTGCACTTGTGAACCACATGAGGGAGTTCAGACACAAACCACATGGAGTACAAGGCAGGCGGCTTAAGACCTAAACACGGAGACCCTCACTGAATTAATAGTTGAACAGACAAAAGTAACTTTTGTAGACAAATTACTTCTAGATTACTGTTATTAAACACACAAAACAGAGGTGAAGACAGAAATGCTGGACAATTTACCTCTTGTTTGTATCTGTTAGTGATTTCCTCCAGTTCTTTCAACTTCATTCTGGAATAAAACGTACAACATACACATGATCCAATTGAGACTACTACCACATACAATACATGTGTATCTGAGCTTCTAATATACGAGGGTCGTCCAGTAAGTATCTGGATTTTGTCAGGATAACCCAAAGATGAAAATAATTAAGTTGAGTAACTATTCCAAAGTGAAGAGCAGACATCTGACACCTGGTGGTGGAATGGACAAGTATCAGCAGTTTTCCCACGCTTTGTTTGTCAAAATGGCATCAGATCAGTTGACCCCAGTGCAGGAACAACGTGTTGTGATGAAAGTTTTGGCCGACCGAAAAGTATCATTACAAGTGAAGCCATACACAGCATCGAAAAGGTGGTTTTGGACAATCAGCGAGTTACTGTATGTGAAGTTGCGATGTATACTGGAATATGCAAAAGTTCTGTGTGCATTGTCATCAGGGATCACCTCAATATTCATAGTTTCCTGTCAATATCGGCTTTGTGGCGAAGGGGTTACGAATGCAATTCATAATGCTGCATACCACGTTCAAAACACGGCTGCGGCAATATGGAAGCAGACTGCCTTGTGTTGGTTTCCATACAATGGTATGAGTGCAGTTGTTCAGAAAGCAATGGCAAACTACTGATCTTAAACTTGCCCTGGAATCACAAACAGCCAAAAAATGCTGGACTTGACTGCAACTAACTTCCTGTCAAGGGGTGCCGAAACAGCTGAATTTTGATGTAAAATGGCAGGAGTAGCTATTTTCTGACAAATGATGGGTCAGTACAAAAATGAAACTGATGATTGTCTGCACTGCATCGCTACAACCGACGAGACAGGAGCACTTCACTACATGAATGAAACAAAGAATTCGTCGACGCAATGGAAACACCCAGGATCACTGCCACCCAAACAGCTTCACAAAGCTCTTTCAGTGGGTAAGGTTATGGTTTCGATGTTTTGGGATCACAAGGGGAGATTTGACAACAGCCAAGTGTCCAGGCCCTTCGCTACCGTGGCTCCTTGTAATAAACTACGAACATTCATCAACTGTGCCTGCACAGAAAACAAGGAATAAAACGGTGTGACAGAATCACTCATGCAGAGAACTAAACAAATTCTAGTGAATTAAGGGATGAGAAAGGCAAGCTGGTGCTGAATGGGATTTTTAACCCTTTACAGGTGGAACGTCCCAAAACGCCCGATACCGTTAACGGGCGAAACGTCCCAAAACGCCCGTTAGTATTATGCATTGTAAAAACGCGATCTCTCGGGTTTCCGACACTTCCGTCAGCTACATTCACTTTCGCCGATAGCTTGACAACGTGGCCGCCATTTGTAAGCGCCTACTATGAATTTGAACGGACTTTTACGGACTTTTTTTTTATAGTTTTCGGGATTTTTACGCTGTTTTTCAAAACGGATTTCGGCGATTCTTCAAGTGATAGCCGAGATTTTGCTAGGTTCAATTTAAGTGACATTAAAGGGCACGAAGTTGACTATTAATCGGAGCTAGATATCAGTGCAAAGCTTTACTTTGAATTAGCAGTCGTGAGTCGGACTTTAAAGAAAGTGATTATGGTTCTGAAAATGTGTTTGTAAATTGCCGTATAGATGACGAAAAATCACAAACAACATGCTGTATCTCGTAAATATTTGTGTTCATATATGGATTAAACCTGCTAATAGCATAACAAGACTGGCTGTTCTCAGGAAGCCACAGGACACAAGAAATAGAGGGTGACATAAACCACACGGAGAAGAGCATTAGAGACAGAGATGAAAAGCATGGGGAGTACCAGGAGAGAACTGCATGGGTTGCTTCAGGACCTGTGCTTCATTCACATTGCAATGGTGCTTTTTTTCATGCAGCTTTATCAAACTGCCATATTTTATGTTATCTTTGTTGATGATTTCAAAGCTTCTTCTTCTTTTGTTCGCTAGATTCTCAAGCAATATTAACTGACTATTATATTCATGCACAGATGTAACATACTGACACGAATAAGGCATCCTTGGACTTCCCAGTTCCCACTTTCAACTCAACAATGTTAACTTCATTACTAAACAAAGCCATTTTTGAATAATTTATAAATGTACCTACAACATGAACACAATCCAATTTCCACTGCTATTACAAACAAGACAATGATGATGCAATGCAGCGATGGGAATGTAACAAGCAAGAAATAATATTAGGTGTGGACTAGACCTGTAAATAACAAACACAACAGGAGATTGGGGACATGACAGAATATGATGACCAATCCCAGCACTTGAAAGAGGAACATAAGGTCAAGATAAACAGCCAAGTTCATGTCACACATACTTCTGCAGCTCCACCTGGTGGTCACAGTCTTCCTTCAACCTTCTGGAAGCTTCCTTCATCTCCTGAAGCTTGCGGTCATGTTCCCGCTGCAGATCTGACCGCAGTTTCATCACCTGGCGGAGCAAACCATGCACAATTGATAATAGTTGAATCACTGCACAGAGCAAACCATACAATTAACTAGCCTTACGGCAAACCACACATAGCTATAGTTTGCTGTGAAATATATAAAACAAACTCAAGTACCATATGCTGTTTGTGGTGGCATAGTCGATGGTTCACTTACTTACCAAGGCAGTGCTCCACACGTTCAAGCCTTGAGCAAACATCAGCGATCATGACTCTCTAATCCACTCTGTCATCTAATATTTTGATGAAGCTGGTATTGCTAATGTTATTTATTTATTTATTTTTTTTTTTAAAAGCATATCCCCCACAGGACTTAGCTGTCAACACCAGCATCTTTCAGCTGTATGTTGATCTCTTGGCAAGATTACGCTCAGTAGTTTGCCATTGCTTTCTGAGCGGCCGGCTCAGTATTCCGCAAGTCACCAGCGGGGGTCGAACCGCCTCAGCTCTCGCTCCGCTACGAGACTCTGCGTGATAAACGGGATTACAGAGAGAAAGTGTTGTAACCCCACAGCCAGAGATATGTTATTTATTACTCATATCATATGTTGTCCAGACATCATTCTCTGTCTTCCTTTTCCTCTCTTGTCCAGTATTTTCCCCGCATAAGGCTATTTCCTCTATTCCATTTCTCCTGATAATATGACCATAAACATTATTTGAATGTTCCTGATGATACTGATGGATGGTCTTGTAAAACCTGCAGCACTCAATATCCCAGCATTTTGTGACTGCTCTGTTCCAGACATTCTCAACATTCTTCTCACAAACCACAACTCCCTGCCTCCAGTTTCTTCGCCATTTCATTACACATTGTTCAGCAATAGCACATCTATGGAATATATCTTTGATACATTTATGACGATATAAACAAATGGGTGGAAGCCGTAGGCACAAGGAGACTGGCACTAAATGTAAAACACGAGGAGTTGTGGTATAGTACTTAGTGCACCAGCCTGCCACACAAGTGATTCAGGTTCAGAATCCTAGCAGAGGCAAGATGATTTTTTACAACCAGTATGGTTTGGGCATGGAACAATTTTCTGAATTCACTGGGGATTATCTGAGTGGGAATGACAATTTTCTGAATTCACTGGGGATTATCTGAGTGGGAATGACAATTTTATGAATTCACTGGGGATTATCTGAGTGGGAATGACAATTTTCTGAATTCACTGGGGATTATCTGAGTGGGAATGACAATTTTCTGAATTCACTGGGGATTATCTGAGTGGGAATGACAATTTTCTGAATTCACTGGGGATTAACTGAGTGGGAATGACAATTTTCTGAATTCACTGAGGATTACTCAGTGGAAATGACAATGAGGAAGAGAACTGATCACATCACCTTGTATGTCATGGCCTCAAAGATCTGAAGGTCAAATACTTCCCACCACAACATCAATCTCTGCTGCGGGACGACCTGTGTACTGTATGAGATGTCACACATTGTCTCCATAAAAGAATAAGCAACACCAGACATCTCACCTCGTGTTCACTGATGGCCAGCTTCTTCTCTCGTCGCTCCAGATCTGTCAGTGTGGCTCTCAGCTGATCCTCCATCTGTTTGTACTCTGTCAGCTGTGATGACAAACAAAACATTGATATTACCCACCCAACAGATCGTGGTCCTCTGAAGAACCTCCTTATCTTTCTAAAGGACACACAGATGGGTGAGTTCTTCAGTGCTATCAGGGTATCAAAAGTTTTACAATTTTATGAATTCCACAAAACACTTGTTATAATTATCATTCATGTTGATGTGTTGTTCTCCTTAAGACAGCTGTGTAGAGGTACCTTATGGTCTAGCTGTGTTTGAAGAGTCAACAGATAAAGAGCAAGTTGTACTCCTGGGGAAAACATTGTCAATGGAATGCAGTAGTCATGAGATAGAACAAAATACAAGTGGTATCTTAGAATATATATATGAAGAATATAAGAGCTAGTTATGGCTGTAGGACCATAGATGTTCTAAGCTAGAGAGCTGAGAATACTGTCAATGTTCTAAGCTAGAGAGCTGAGAATACTGTCAATGTTCTAAGCTAGAGAGTTGAGAATATTGTCAATGTTCTAAGCAAGAGAGTTGAGAATATGTCAATGTTCTAAGCTGGAGTTGAGAATACTGTCAATGTTCTAAGCTAGAGAGTTGATAATATTATCAGTGTTCTAAGCTAGAGAGTTGAGAATATTGTCAATGTTCTAAGCTAGAGAGTTGAGAATATGTCAATGTTCTAAGCTAGAGAGTTGAGAATATGTCAATGTTCTAAGCTAGAGAGTTGAGAATATTGTCAATATTCTAAGCTAGAGAGTTGAGAATATTGTCAATATTCTAAGCTAGAGAGTTGAGAATATTGTCAATGTTTTAAGCAAGAGAGTTGAGAATATGTCAATGTTCTAAGCTGGAGTTGAGAATATGTCAATGTTCTAAGCTGGAGTTGAGAATATTGTCAATGTTCTAAGCAAGAGAGTTGAGAATATGTCAATGTTCTAAGCTGGAGTTGAGAATATTGTCAATGTTCTTCTAAGCAAGAGAGTTGAGAATATGTCAATGTTCTAAGCTGGAGTTGAGAATATGTCAATGTTCTAAGCTGGAGTTGAGAATATGCCAATGTTCTAAGCTAGAGAGTTGAGAATATGTCAATGTTCTAAGCTGGAGTTGAGAATATTGTCAATGTTCTAAGCTGGAGTTGAGAATATGTCAATGTTCTAAGCTAGAGAGTTGAGAATATTGTCAATGTTCTAAGCTAGAGAGTTGAGAATATTGTCAATGTTCTAAGCTAGAGAGTTGAGAATATTGTCAATGTTCTAAGCTGGAGTTGAGAATATGTCAGTGTTCTAAGCTAGAGAGTTGAGAATATTGTCAATGTTCTAAGCTAGAGAGTTGAGAATATGTCAGTGTTCTAAGCTAAAGAGTTGAGAATATTGTCAATGTTCTAAGCTAGAGAGTTGAGAATATTGTCAATGTTCTAAGCTAGAGAGTTGAGAATATTGTCAATGTTCTAAGCTAGAGAGTTGAGAATATTGTCAATGTTCTAAGCTGGAGTTGAGAATATGTCAGTGTTCTAAGCTAGAGAGTTGAGAATATTGTCAATGTTCTAAGCTGGAGTTGAGAATATGTCAGTGTTCTAAGCTAGAGAGTTGAGAATATTATCAGTGTTCTAAGCTAGAGTATTGAGAATATTGTCAATGTTCTAAGCAAGAGAGTTGAGAATATTGTCAATGTTCTAAGCTAGAGAGTTGATAATATTATCAGTGTTCTAAGCAAGAGAGTTGAGAATATGTCAGTGTTCTAAGCTGGAGTTGAGAATATTGTCAATGTTCTAAGCTAGAGAGTTGATAATATTGTCAATGTTCTAAGCTTGAGAGTTGAGAATATTGTCAATGTTCTAAACTAGAGAGTTGAGAATATTGTCAATGTTCTAAGCAAGAGAGTTGAGAATATGTCAATGTTCTAAGCTAGAGAGTTGATAATATTGTCAATGTTCTAAGCTGGAGAGTTGATAATATTGTCAATGTTCTAAGCTAGAGAGTTGATAATATTGTCAATGTTCTAAGCTAGAGAGTTGATAATATTGTCAATGTTCTAAGCTAGAGAGTTGATAATATTGTCAATGTTCTAAGCTAGAGAGTTGAGAATATTGTCAATGTTCTAAGCTAGAGAGTTGAGAATATTGTCAATGTTCTAAGCAAGAGAGTTGAGAATATGTCAATGTTCTAAGCTAGAGAGTTGAGAATATGTCAATGATCTAAGCTAGAGAGTTGATAATATTGTCAATGTTCTAAGCTAGAGAGTTGATAATATTGTCAATGTTCTAAGCTGGAGTTGAGAATATGTCAGTGTTCTAAGCTGGAGTTGAGAATACTGTCAATGTTCTAAGCTAGAGAATTAAGAATATTATTAATGTTCTAAGCTAGAGAGTTGAGAAAACTGTCAGAGTTCTGTATTGAAAACACCCAGTGTCCAGTAATTGCTCCTTCCCTGAGCTGTAGAAGCACCCTATGGCATTTTAATTTTCACACAAATACAAACACCCACACTATCCTGATTTTCCTGCTCTGGCAGTCCAAGGAATTCACAACATTCGTCTCAAAAACCACATCTCTGTTCCTTCTAAGTTCTTCCTAATTTGTTCAATTAAATTCCAAGATTAGCTGCCTTACAGCAAAACTGATTCTATATAGCATTTCAGCACTCTCTTTCTTACATTCAATGATAGCGACTTATTGCATAAGATACTCTTCATTTTCTGAAATGAAGCTTTTGCTTGCCCTATTCTGCTCTTAATCTCTGTTGTACATCTTCCATCAGATGATATAAATGCCCATAGGTATTTAAATACTAAAAGATACAATATAAATTTAATGATTACTAGCACTGCTGTCTGAAAAGCAGATTTAAACTTAACACAGACACGCAAATGTTTTTGAATTTGTAACAAGCCAGCGATATTTTCAGAATATAAGAAACAAACAATTTTATGCCCACTAAAACATCTTCCAATTCCAATTACAAAAATTTCAAATTCGGTCTCGTCTAACCTGCTTCATCAGCGTTGGTTATTGTTGAGAGCCATGGTTTTTGTGGGTTTATTCACCCTAATTCTTGTCGTGCGAGTCCTATCTCAGACTGGTTATGTATCGTTTGTGTCTGTGACGTCAGCTGGGGGATCGGTCGGCGGCTATCCTTTGTGCTCGTCTGTTCTTGTGGTTTTCTTTGTGTGGGCTCCTGGCTCGTCTGGCTGCAGTCCTTATAAGGACTTTTCGTTATCCCACTCCATGCATCGTAAGTTGGGGGATCGGTCGGCGGCTGTCCTTTGTGCATGTTTCCTCTTGTGGTTTTCTTTGTTGGCGCAGGCTCCTGGCTTGACTGGTTGCAGTCTTTAAAAGGACTTTTTATTTGGTATTTTTGTCTTCTCAATTGTGAAGTAACCGTAGAAGCTTTTCGATGTGATATGCCTCCTTGCGCTTTCTTTCAGTCGGCTTCCCACGTTTGAGTTCTTGCTGTCTTTTGCTTGCTTCCTCCGAGCTCAGCCATGGGATGATTTCTCCGTCTTCAAAGTAGTATTGCCATGTGTATTTATCTGCGAGTTTTATATCTGGCATTGTGGCAGTACTGCAGGGCATTGGTTTCCCGTTGAGTTTCTTGTACTTCTTTTCTTTTTCTTCCATGCGCTTTCTGTATTCCTCGCACTTGAGTTCGTATTGCCTCGTTATCTCAGGGAACAATATTCCTGGCCTCCGGACGTTCTTTTTGCCGACGTCAGGGTGCTCATCACGGTTTTCTTCGGATGTCTGGTGGGATATTGGCTTCCCTTTGAATGTTTCGGGCGTCGTGGTTGGGCTGCTGGCTTTCGCTTGTGGTTCAGGCTCGGTCTCTTGGTTTTCATCCTGCGATTTCTCTGTAATTTCTTGTTCGGCTTCTGTTGTTTTGTTTCGGAGTATTTCCATTTCAGCTTTCTGTAGTTCTTGCTCTGATTTAATGGTTTGTAGGATTTCTTCATTCTCCTTCTTAATCAGTGCCATATGTTCTATTTCTTGCTTGATGTTTTGCTGAATCTCCTTCATTTCTGCCAGTAGTTTTTCGTTGTCGTTATTTGGGGTCGGTGTCAGCAGTGCCTTGACTTGTCTCTTCAACTCGCCTATCTGTTTTTGAAATTGATCTCTTTCGGCTTGTGCTATACCCGTGGCTGTCTCGCCCCTTCGCATTGCTTCCTTGACTGATGTCTTTGTGGTAGTTGCGATCCTTAAGGCGTCTCTGTGTCGTTGCAGGTACTGACAGCCCAAGTATCTTGCTCCATGTTTACCCAGGCAGTTGCCGCACTTTCTTTTGTTGTTAGGGGCTCTGAAGTCCGTGTCCAGTTTGGCCAGCGGACACTCCTTGAAGGCGTGGTGATCGGCGCAGTAACGGCAGATTTCCATATTACTGCGGCATATTGCTCTGCTGTGGCCGGCCCTCTGACATCTGGAGCATTGGTTGACTCTAAGGATAAATCTCTCTGGCTGCTGCATTCTGTTGTTGATTGATACTGTTATCGGCATCTCTCTGCTCTCCGATATCACCACCGCCAAAGTTGTAGGTATCTTGGAGTAGGTGAGGAGCCGCTCCGCCTTCATGAATCAGATGTGAGGATTCTCTTCTCGTAGATGTTTCAGAATTTCTTTGTCCGTAAGCTCCACTTGTATCCGCTTGACAACCCATCGGACTGTTTTTGAGTCTGTGTTCCTGGCTCTGGTGTCTTTCTCCTCCTTCTTTTCTGTTGTCTTGATTCTTGTCTGTGTTGGGCTGTCGTTCTTCTCCCTCGTGGTAGCTTCAGAAATAGCTGAAGTATCAGGCTCTTTGATGCAGCTAGCAGGTAGGCTCTCCACGTTCTTATTCTTGTTGTCGGCTCCCACGCTGCACATCTTGGTTACCACATGTTTCGTGTTGTTGGACTTTCCACGCGACATTTTCCCGCGTATCAGGCTTCTTGACAGAATAATGCGACTTGACTTGTTAGCGCTCGCAGTGCGAATGACGACGACGACACAATGACTAAAACATCTTTGTCCAGAATGCTCTTTATAGCCTGAAGCTGAAAGGTTTAACAATGATGGCAGAAAGAAGATGATGAAGAGAATCTGTCATAAATCAAAGATAGAAATTGTATACAAGCAAGCAAGAGACAGACAGACAGACAGACAGACAGACAGACAGACAGACAGAGAGAGAGAGAGAGAGAGAAAGAGAGAGAGAGATCCAAACACATGACAACTGTAACAGATGTGCACTAACTTTCTTCTGTGTGAGTATTTCCCTTTCTGTGTCTCTCTTCTTCCACTCATCTGCCAAAGCCTTCATGTAGGTTGCCTCTTTCTGCTTCATCTAGACAACAGAGAACAGATACAACATCTTCTGGAATGTCATATCATATAGATTTTAGTTTACTGCAAATATCTCATCATCTCATCTCATCATGTTCCTCTTGAACCTTGCGGTGTCGAGGTGAAGTATAAACATCGTGAGAGTGCCCGATTATGGGCTTCATGTATCGATATTCCCATGGTGTGGAATGCGCCTGGCCCTGCAGCCAGCAGGGCTAGGATCGGCTAACCTCTCCCAGGAGGGGTGAAGAGTGAAAATTAGTAGCCTGCCGATGACCCGCGGACTACACAAGTCAACTCCCACCTCCACGTGGTGCAGACCGGGAAACCATGACCGCAAGGTCATGGGCTAATGGGACTATGGCTCGCCATAGGGGATGGACTCCCTGTGGTCAGATTTGTGTCCTAAACCTGCGACTGGCCTAGCAAGCCGGCAGGGGATCTTCATACTGCTCACAGAAAAACTAAGAAGTATAAACGGATTGCAAATATATTCAGAACGAACGAATCTTTATTTTCAAGGGGTTAAGAATTGGGCACGCAGGCCCGTCTGACGTTCTCCCCTTCTTCTCTATTTCCTTTCATACATTCTTTCATTCAACAAGAATAAAAGCTGGGGTGGCCTAGTGGACAGGGTAGCCACTGTTCAAGCCAGCAATCCAAGATTCTCTTCTGAATACACCTTCAGATGTCAACCCATAAAACATTCAAAGCAACAGTTGAGGTTGTTGACACCCCCACAGTTTGTCCTCAAACGGAGTCGGTGTAGGCCAACATGATTATCTCTGTTCAGCATATGTTGGACACTCCTGCAACAAATGTTGAGCTGTCATTTTACCACTTCCAGTTACATTCATCAGAATTTCCTATCTTTTGTTTATTAAACAAGTGGTATTTCTTTCAGCCTGTTATGTCATGTGTGTAGTCTGACAATTGCTACTTGTTAACTTCGGTGGAGCTACTTGTTAACTTCGGTGGAGTTACTTGCTAACTTTAGTAGAGTTACTTGTTAACTTCAGTGGAGGTGGTAATAGACATCAACCTTCTGGTGATCTGGATGCTCTGATTCCTACAAGGCTCTGCAAGTACTTCTTAAGAACCTTTTGGTGTCATCACCTTATCAGGCCGACGTAGTCGACAACCTTTCTTTGCCAGTCAATCAGAATCTTCATTTCCAGGCACGTAGCAATGTGACAAGATCCATCTTAATTTCCAGCTGAGGGACCTTTTTTCTTTCTAGAATGCAAATCTGGTTCAACTTCATCATCATGTGCCATGCCTATAAGCGCGGGCGGTCATGTTTTGCCACATCACATGATTATCAGAGTCATGGATCAGCTCTGTGTTCTTGCCTCGACCACGCCACATGGCCAAGTCATCCAGATATTTACTTCTCTGCCATACCATATTCTTCTCCCCTTAATCTTGCCAGTTGTCACCAAGTTGTCTAATTTATTTCTTCTTATAACATGTCTAAAAAATGTTGACTACCTAACTGTTCAATTTAGCCTGGTAGAATGAGTGCGTCAGGCGTCTCTGAAGAGATCACAGCAAACTACATACAAATATTCCAGACCTGTAATCTCTGCATGCACTAAGTAAACTGAGACAGGTATACTAACACTCTGACCACCCACTCCCTGATGGACATCTATTGAAAGACTGCCTGTGATTTATTCCTGTGTCCCAACCCAACACCACCACCACCTAGGAATAAAGGCCACTTACTCAAGCAGTCATGACATAATTTTGAGGCTAGGATGTTTTCAAACCCTGAGCCTCAACAATACATCTGTGGCTATGGGGTTGTAAATGCCATTTCACAATCCTGAAATACCGGGTCTGGAGTCAGCAGCAGGCAATTTGGAAGCAGATTGCTTTGCATTGATTTTCACAATGATATAAACGTCAGCCGTTCAGAAAGCAATGGCAAACTATTGAATGTAAAATTGCTAAATAAATCTTAAACAGCCAATAAATGCTGGGGTTGATTGTGAAGTTCTGTAAAGGACATGTAACCACTTTAACTTGAGCCTCAACACAGAACACACCCCACAGTGTGTCAGCTGGATGGAGTCTGACCACAGGCACATCGGTTGATGTCCTCTCGCAAAATCAACAAATTCCTACCTGTCGCTCAAACTCCTTTTCCTGGTTCTCCTTCCACAGCTCCAACTCTACAGCTGCCTGGTACTCTGCTGAGCTACGGGGACTACTGGCACCAGCACCCTCACCACCACTGGATGATGCTGTCTGAAATGGGGCCACCTGGTTACCAGAAGCTCCAGAGTTCTATGAAAGAAAGAAAGCAAACAATGACACCTGGTTGACATGTAAACTCTACAGGAGAAATAACATTATTAATCATAAACCATCAAAGGGGGAGTGGCTTAGAGGTTAGACGTCTGTCTCTAGCTCACACAGACCTGGTTAGATTAATGGAGTGGACCTTGTGAATGTTTCCAAATTAAGACACATGTTGCAGCCCTTCCCCTGACCCTGGGAGAGTGGATTCGACATGAAGCCTTCTTGGACAAGGGTGAAAAGCTAGCAGGCTAAAAATCTCTCGGCAGCTAGAAACACCAACCCACAACAGAATATTTATAGCATTCTGATATAGCTGAATTTGGATCCTCCCTGATGCTAAAGTTTGTGGATTGTGCTGAGATTCTCTGTGTGTAATGGATGGCAGTGGATCTAAACACTGATGGAGATATTCACGTGTAATGAAAGTGATTCTTAACCTCCCCCCAATTAATGAATAAAAACAGATAGAAATGTCAGTAATCATTTTGAGCCGTCACTGATGCTACAGTATTGTTGCACCCATGCTGCCAGGAATGTACTGCCCCAGATAGACTTGAGCTCTGCATTCCTCGGCCAGGCCTGGCAGCAGAGGTCACAGTGACACCAAAGTTGACAAGAGGAAGTTAATTCAGTTATGACCTGCTTTTTTCAGTTTGTCGTTTTGACATCTTTTGGCATAACTTTCTGAGTAAACGAGTCAAAGAACTCAAACCTCAGCAGCCATCATGTAAATCTTTCCCAGAGTTAATACCTCTGTAATTAATGTGTCACAATTCTGTATGTATCAGCATTCCCTTGTAATTGTCACACTACCCTGTTTGTCACACACATCAATCTGCTAAATTTATGAGCCACCAAACCTGTCACATCTTTCCACATGTTATACAAATCTTTCTGCGATGCTAATTTGGTTACTGTGGTTATAGAATCATCATCACTACATCTGAGACATTCTCACACATGCTCCATCCTCAACAGCCAGCGAGGCACTCCCATGCTGACTGATCCAGTAGCGGTTTGATTACAAGTCTGTCTGGCTTTTCCTCTGCATCAAGTGTTTCCAGACCCTCTAATCACTCCATTAAGAACCAGTCGCTGTAGATATGGACACTTTGTTCAGTTCTTTGGTGTGGCTATACACCATACTTGTCTGTGCCTGTCATACATCTCTAAAGAAATCTGTGGCAACAGAACATCATGTCACGCACCCAGGGGTTTATATAAACTGTCAATATATATACTAGATACAGACATTAACAGCTTACCTGCTGTGACCTGTGAGCTGTTGCAATGGGACCCCAGTCCTCCAGGCTGAGAACAAGACTTATGTCGGCACATTTGTCCAGTTTTCTGTGAAATTATAGCAAAACTAAAGCCATCTTATTTCGTTAGGAAAGCATGATGACTTCCTATGATATATTGGACAATGTTATATTCAGTTACAAAATTATTAAAACTAACAGTTATCCATATAACTGATCTATAGTAAGACTTTCCTACACAAATGGCAAGACAGAAATGGCATCCAATTCAAAAAGTCACTAAGAATGCTCATAATACTAGCACCACGTGAGAATTATCAAAACAGGATAAGTGGAAATGTAACTGATTAGCCACCACTTTCTCATCACTTGTGTTGTGTTGAGATGTAATATTTCACCTGCCAAATAAGTAGCTTTGTCTATCATGCATTGATACAGACTCTCATTGACATGTTTGACTCTGAATGTGTTGTCTGTGTGTAGAGCTTGTGAGTCACATTTTATTGTCCTTGGTTTTCAGTCTTCAAGATGCAGCAGGTCCTTCACAAAACATGGCTCTCCTCATGACCACCAGAACAGATTCTCAATCTCTTGTCTGTTCCCCTGCTGCATGCATTGTCTTGTCCTAGTTAGGTGTTTTCAATGTTTTTTTTCATTTTCATGCTGCCAACCGCTTACGCTTCTTTCAGGAACCAAGTCTTCCATCATTGTTCCATCAGTTTGTCTCGGTGCCAGTGAAGAGTCCCAATACTGAAGGTCCCAGTAACAGTCTGATTATATATCCGCCTGGTCTTTCCTCGGAGTTTTGAGATCCTCTGGCCACTCCCTGCATCACCAGTCTCTCCATGCTGGGATGATCTACCCGTTCTTTTGTCCCATTCACACAGTTCCAAAGGACCCTAACCAAATCTGCCATATCGTGCATCAAAGCCCCCTCGAGTGGTACAGACCCAGCTGACGAAGCATCAGTTATGATGACTGCCTCATTGAGTGAAACCTCAGACAGCCATCTCAGAGTTGCAGTGCCACCTCTGAACAAACCAAGGATGATTGACCCTAGACCAGCAGCTGAAGCACACACAGATCCACCTACCCATCAGCTGACACTACAGGCACCCTGTCTGAGGCCTCTTGTCTCCAGCCTGCCACTCCCGATGAGTTCTGTTGTGGAAATAACAAAGAACACATTACTAAATTACTTGCCACTCCTTAATGTTGGACAATCAAATAAACAACCAAATATAACAAATAAAAAAAGAGATCTCAACTGGGAAAACCCCTCCAACAACTTGTCATGATCATTTCATTTGCAGTCTTTCCTATTTCACTATAGGTAAAAAAGACACCCCAAAAGCCGGAGCCTGCCATTGGTCCGCGATGTGTTACGACCATCACATGTTGCAGGCCTGAATGCAGAGAGACGCAGGCTGCCAGTGTTTACTTTGCTTAAACACGTCCTCTGCAGGACATTGCAATCAACCCCAGGGTGATTTCTAGGCAATGTTATGTTCAGTAGTTTGCCATTGCTTCCTACATGAGAAATCAGCCAACCGGTCTGTGGAATGAACCTGCTATCCCATGATCAGCGCATAGAAGGCGTCAAACTGTAGGGCTTACAGGCCGCTTAGTTTTTAACCAACCCCAGATAACCCACTCTCTAGTAAGTAATTTCTACCACTTCTGTATTATCACAGGAGTAAATGGATGTGTGTTCCACGGCGAAGGTGTTGCGGATGCAGTTCGTAATCTTGCATACTGCGTTCCAAACACAACTGTGGGTGATTTGGCAGCAGACCGCATTGAGTTGGTTTTTATGAAATGGTATGGGTGCCGATTGTTCAGAAAGCAATGGCAAACTACTGAATGTAAACTTGCCCAGGAATCATGAACAGTAAAAAAATGCAGGGGTTGACTGCTACGTCCTGTAAAGGATATGCAACTGACTGAAATGGATGTGTTATACCATTCTACCACAAAAGCCACCCCTATTATCACAGTGGTACATGGACACATGATACCACAGATTCACCTCTATTATCACAGTGGTACATGGACACATGATACCACAGATCCACCTCTATTATCAGATTCACATATGCAACACACTTGTCTCATGCCCAGTGACCACAATAACAAGTAGCACACTGAAGTTGGTGGTTGAGCCGTTAGGGTACTAATCTCTGACATCTGAAGGTAAGTGTTCTAACTTAAGATAAAGTCTCGTCTGTAAACACGGACGCCATAAAAAACAAATAGGTTGCATGATTTATTACCTGGCATATTTCACTGCATCTCATCGTATACCGTGCGAAGTGAATAAATGTATTTAAGAACTCACATGAGACAAGCTCAACATTTTCAATACACACCACAGGCACTTGCATAAAACACTTCAATGGCACGATTCAAAAACACCCCAGAACATTAAGACTCAGCCAAACAGTGATTGTGTTTGAACAACATGTGCCTTTAGTGTTAGCAGAGGAAACTTAAGATAAGTACCAGAGCTTTCTCAGAAAAGGAAAGGTAGCAAGGAAATCAACTTGTCACTCCACCTCATAACGTACTGATTAGTACATGAGATCATACTGCTTGACACCCTTACACTAGGATCTTCCAAGGAATTATCACTACTTACACACACGTCACACACATACAGTTTTTGTACACGACAACATACAGTTACCATTATACGCGTTCTGTCTGTGGACATGATCAAATGAAGTGGAAGTCTGGCCGAGCCGATGAGGGTGTTCTGGGAGAGCTGTTTGTCCCGGTGCCACACTTCGACCACAAGTGGTACTCTGAGAATAAACATATCACACACTGGATCACTTGACAAACACATTATTTACCATGACCAAGTGCCTTGCAGATTGGCATGGGCGATAATGTTTCTCCATATCTTGTGATCTCCAACACAATGTCATCATCATGTGTCCTAGCAAATAGTGGAGGTATTCATACATTTCCAAGGATCTCGATCATGGGTGTTCTAGATTGATTCCACTGATAATACTTCTCCATGCCACCGTCTCAGTCCATCCAGCATCTTCCTCCAACCTCTCTGTCATCTAAGGACTGTTGTCTTCCACTTATGCCCTACTGTGTCATGGGCAGGGGTAGCTGACGTTCCAGCACCTGTGACTAGTGCCTTTTCTCAAGCTTCAGTCATGATTCCTGAGCAGTATTTGTCTAGGATGGATCAAGTAAATTCCCTACGGGCTTTTAGACCAACAATGATACAGTTGTGCTGCTTATATTATTAATCGTCTGGCTACTTAACCTTTCCACAGACATCTTTCTCTGTCTGCCTCTGCATTTCTTGCCTAGTATTTCCACACAGAAGACTAATTTCTCTACCCCATTTCTTCCATCGAAATGACCCATACATTTCATTTGTCTTTCTCTTGTCTATTAATACATTAAATGCACAATAAATGTATCATTTACAAACATGATGGGTGCAGTCACAAACTTTGTGTACATACAATGGATATGGCATGTTCGTCGTACTACTCAAGTAGATGCACTGATAATTTCACACGACCACCATATCTGGAGAAGATTGTGAAAACCAGGAATATCCTGGGTATTAGAAGTCAACAGAGGGAGAAAATGCTGGATAGTTTAAAATGGTGGCACAAGAGATGATCAGTGGGCAAACTCATCAATAACACAGACGCCTGCGGAGGAACATAATTGTCTGTGTCGCTTGGCATGGTACATGATGACATTGATGACATTTGATGCTGGTGGGTAAAACACACAACACAGATATAGCAATCACAACAGTGTATTTTCAGCTTCACACATGTCAGCCATCACAATAAAGCACATTAACATAAAATATAGTAACATGCAACAATATAATAAGACAAAGAAAAGAATTGGTAAAGAACAAATCTGACTAGGAAGAAATCACTGAAGACAATCATCTAGAAAAAGTGAACAGAAACAATTTGAGATGCAATGTGGCAACTGCTCACCTTGTGAATGTTTCCTGTAGCTGGTGCATGCTACAAGCAAAGTCAAAGGCACAAAATGATTGTGGAAGGAGCACTTCAGAACCTTACGGATTTCCACCGGTGGATGGGTCAAGATTGGAGCAGCACTTCCGAAAAATGGGTACACGTATCTGTGAATATATATGTGTTAGTTAGTTATCTGTTGGGGGTATCATCCTTGCAATCTGGACATGCCCATAGGTGCTCATATCCTTTCTTCTACAAAAATGTGCATCAGTGCCCGACGGCTAATAGTGCCAGTTCTGTGTTGGTTGATAAGATTCCTCATTCTCCTGATGTGCCTATCATGTCTGGCCATGCCAATTCTTACTCCTGAGTCTCTCATTCTAGACAATGATGTGGATTCACTGAGCATCGCAGGC
Organism: Cepaea nemoralis; assembly: GCA_014155875.1. NCBI lineage: Eukaryota > Metazoa > Mollusca > Gastropoda > Stylommatophora > Helicidae > Cepaea > Cepaea nemoralis. The sequence goes on from JACEFZ010008674.1 coordinate 193,614, forward strand.
AGTGGTGCTGGAACATCCCCACAATGCTATACAGTCTCATCTCATCATGTTCCTCTTGTACCTTGCGGTGCCGAGGTGAAGTATACGGTAAAAGTGAAAAAATAAGACAATAATTGCTTGGTCTTATGTGTCGTGTCAGATGATCTGAAATGTGTCAGTATCCATGTTTGTATCAGGGATTGTCAGTGATTGTACTTGAACTGTTCTACACTTGTGTCTTCTAACTTCCACGGTCTCTTCCAGGGCACATTCATGTATCTTCAAGCCCTGGCAGAGAGATGCCCTCTAGGCTGTGTGATGTTCCCACACTGATTATCTACTGGAAGAAAAATGTTCTAGTGACTGTTTGCCCATGTCTTTGTTGAATTTGAGCTGCAGTCTCTGGCTTAGTTTGCTTTTCACTGAAAGCGTGCCATATACAACTTGTTTAGGAATACAGTTGTACCTAAACTACAAAACAAAAAGCAGCCACCCACAATCTCATTTCATCTCATCACGTTCCTCTTGTACCTTGCGGTGTCGAGGTGAAGTATAAACAGCGGGAGAGTGCCCGCTTATGGGCTTCATGTATCGATATTCCCATGGACTCTGTTATTCCCTCCGTCCATCGTTTACACGGTCGACCTCTTCCTCTGTTTCCCTCTGGTCTGTACATCATTGCTTGTTGTGGTATACTGTTAGTTGGTAACTTACTTGCATGGCCAAACCATTTGGCTTGCTGCATTCTAATAAAATCTAGCACAGCTATAACCCCCACTTAGTCCCAATTTCTTCATTTCTGATCTTATCTCTTCTTGATACATTGAGTATTCTTCTCAGGAACCTCATTTCTGTTGTTGTGATTTTTCTTTTCTCTTTTTCTATCATTGTCCAGGTTTGGCATTGGAAACATAGAGTTGGTAGGAAGGTTGTGTTGTTAAAAAAAACCCACAATTAGGTTGCTAATTGTAATTTCCATTTCTTTAGTAAAAATTACAAAACCAAATTAAAACCTCAAAATACTTCAAAGTATACAGATGATTGTTTTGTAGTTACATATGGTGGATAAAAGAACAGACTTTACAGAGGACTATTTGCTCTTTTGTAAATTAAAAAAAAAATCATTTTCTTAGATCTATCATTATGACTGATGCCAGAATCAAGTAGTTGTTCACTAGTGGCCGCATCAATTGCCATTTCAGTTCATAATCACTGCACTCCAGACACATCCATGCTCCGATCTCCTCCACCGCAGTAAATCCATCAGCTCACAGCGACTTACTGTACCCATCTGATGATATATCCATGCTCCGATCTCCGCTGCAGTAAATCCATCAGCTCACAGCGACTTACTGTATCCATCTGATGATATATCCATGCTCCGATCTCCACCGCAGTAAATCTATCAGCTCACAGCAACTTACTGTACCCATCTGATGATATATCCATGCTCCGATCTCCACCGCAGTAAATCCATCAGCTCACAGCGACTTACTGTACACATCTGATGATATATCCATGCTCCGATCTCCACCGCAGTAAATCCATCAGCTCACAGCGACTTACTGTACACATCTGATGATATATCCATGCTCTGATCTCCTCCACCGCAGTAAATCCATCAGCTCACAGCGACTTACTGTATCCATCTGATGATATATCCATGCTCCGATCTCCACCGCAGTAAATCTATCAGCTATCAGCGACTTACTGTACCCATCTGATGATATATCCATGCTCCGATCTCCACCGCAGTAAATCCATCAGCTCACAGCGACTTACTGTATCCATCTGATGATATATCCATGCTCCGATCTCCACTGCAGTAAATCCATCAGCTCACAGCGACTTACTGTACACATCTGATGATATATCCATGCTCCGATCTCCTCCACCGCAGTAAATCCATCAGCTCACAGCGACTTACTGTATCCATCTGATGATATATCCATGCTCCGATCTCCACCGCAGTAAATCCATCAGCTCACAGCGACCAACTGTGCCCATCTGATGATATATCCATGCTTCGATCTCCTCCACTGCAGTAAATCCATCAGCTCACAGCGACCAACTGTGCCCATCTGATGCTGAACAATAAGCCTCCTAGCACACTTGGTCTGCTGCTCCTTCCTGGTCCCCCTGATCTTAAAATGGGATGCCCTTACTCTGACTACTGATGCCCATTCATTCAGCTGAAAGTCCTGACATCATCCAACATCTCTAAGGACATCCATGATGTTGGCTTGATCTACTGGTTCACCCTCTGACATAGTGACAGTGTCAGCTCACCTATCCACTCTTTCATTGCTCATAACATCTTCTTCCTCTTCTTCGTTCATCCGGAGTTTTTTTTTCGGATGTGATTGCGTTGTGCCTGTTTACAGCAGAGCTGCGTTCTTGCGCCGTTAGGCCGACACATCCGACTTCTGCGGGCATTTGTTGACCGGGTTAACCTTCCCGGGGGTTTCTTAGGACGTTTGACTCTCACTGTTGTGGTGTTATCCCCCATCCCAGCTGGTCCATATAGAACAGCCAAAGATCCTGATCAGCCCTCAAGGGAAGGCAGGGGCAGACCATGGGCATTCCCCGCCATCCAAGGAGGCTTCCATACTTGCAGAGCCGATACATAGCGCTCTGGTACTGGGCTCACCCAAGGAATCGTCACGTCCTGCACATGGCTGCTTAGCCTCACTTCCGTATATTGGGCCTTCCGTTCACCATAGGCTGTTCTTCCGGAAACCAGAAGTATGCAGTCTGCAGATGACATCCACACAGTGAGCTTTCGATTCGGACTTTCCACGTAATGGATTTGCTATCCAAGCAATATTCCATTTCATGCCACTAGGACACTTTTCCACCTTTTATGAAGCCCACACAATGGGCTTTTGATTCGGACTTTCCACGTAATGGATTTGCTATCCAAGCAATATTCCATTTCGTGCCACTAGGACACTTTTCCACCTTTTATGAAGCCCACACAGCGAGCTTTCGATTTGGACTTTCCACATAATGGATTTGCTAGCTCATAACATCTGTTTGTCCTGGTATGAAGATAAACTTGACTTTACAAATTGTAGACTCTGGAGCAATTCAATCCAAAGCCTGCAGGTGAGACCTGCATCAGCTTTTCAAATCACTCTCACTGAATCACTCAGTATGCAATCATGGATCTAGTTTTGTATCTGAAACCAACAAAAAGCAATTGTTACTGTCTACACTTCCACTGCTGACATTCTGAACAATTCTGCCATGAGAGTACGTCTAAAGTGCCATGCACACTTCTGATGCCAAAACAACCGACTCATGTGTACATAACTGCATTCTCGTCATCAGTTGTCATTAATGAGAGCACCCCTGCTGCAGGATTCCACTTTATGCATCTCTTGCCAAATTTTAGGAAGGGAAACATTGCTAGTCCACTATTCCCAGAACCAATATTAATGGGCTCACATACAAGTTTCATTCATGGCGCCATATTGTCATTCATTCCAGCTGGTAATTTCTTGTTGACAAGGGGTCTCAAATGCCAACATACCAGATTTCACGCTTCTGTTTTATGACTCTTTTTATACCATCATCATCAAATTATTAATAAAATATTGACATCATGTGATGTGCCAAGTGACCTCACCTCAGGAAAATGTTGATGGTGTTTGTCGAGTGGTTGTCCCGAATACTGCGCAGATCAATGCTGAAAGTAAAATGGTGGGCTTGAGGCGGAAATGCAACATTGTCCGGAACTCCTGCAAACATAACATTCAACAGCAGCTAGTAAATGTATTCATCAAGCAAGCCAGATACAAATCAAAAATAATAAACATGCTTGTTTGTAAATTCAGATGTCATAAAAACAATCTGATCCAATTTTATCACATGAAAAAAAAAAAAAAAAACACAACAACAAAAACAATAAACAATCAAAAACAGGGTTTGTGCAAAGAAAAAAAATATGTTTAAATGTATGTCATCATCATCATCATGTGCCATGCCGGTAAGCATGGGCGGTCATGTTTTGCCATCTCACTCGATCACCAGAGTCGTGGATCAGCTCCGTGTTCCTGTCTCTACCGTGTCATGCAGCCAAGCCATCCAGGTATTTACTTCTCGGTCTCCCCCTTGGTCTGTTTCCTTCGATCTTACCAGTTGTCACCAAGTTCTCCAAATTCATTTCTTCTGATAACGTGCCCAAAAAATTTTGACTGTCTGCATCTAATATCTCTAATCAGTTTACGATCTTCATTTGTTTCTTGAAGGACCTGTTCATTGGTTTTTCTGGCTGTCCATGGTATTCTTTGCATTTTCCTCAGAAACCACAGTTCTACAGCCATCAGATGTTTTTCAGTTTGACTGCTCATTGTCCAAGCTTCACATCCATATAAAAGTACAGGTTCTATGTAGCACCTCAACACTCTTTTTCTCGTTTCAATTGACATCTTTTTATTGGTCAGTATGTTTTTCATCTTGCTAAAGGCTACCTTAGATTCTTGTTCTAATCTCTTCAAGGCATCTCCCATCAGATGTTATTACTGTTCTGAGATAATTGTACCTATTCACTTGTTGGATGTATGTACAGGTTTCAAATCAGACTTAAAGATAATCTAAGACCCTTTAACGCAACTATCTAGGTCATGAATAAGTAACTCACTTAAATGATTGTCGAGGAGATTTGTGACTACAACTTGGTGCTCATGTGATAGTTGCTGTTGCTGTGATGATGATTGGTCGTGGTGGCTGTTGCTGAGGTGATAATGGCCGCTGGTGGTTGTTTCTGTGACGGTGGAGTGACATCACCTAATCAATCAGACATTGTTTCAATAAAAAAAAATAAAACAAGAAGTAAATAATCAAATGAACAAAGGTAAGAATAACTCATTCTTTATGTCAATATTTATTGGTTGGCTGGGTTTATTCTTAGGGTCTCAGGCTAGGTCTGAATATATAACACAGAGTGTAGGCTGAGGTAACACATTGTAGATCTCAATATCTTACACAGTATAGGTTGAGGTAACACATTGTTAATCTGAATATCTTACTTAGAATGTAGTATGAGATAATACATTGCTGGTAAAGATACGTATCATACTGTAGGTATCTGACATGTTTAATGGCCAGATTAAGACAAGTATAGAACCTCACAGAGGACATAATCCAAACACTGACAGCAGTAGCCAGTTTACTACAGAGATATCATGAAATAGGGAGCCATGGATCATAATGGTTAGATGTTTGCTATTGCACCGTTGGTCTTGGGTTGGATCTGCATCTGGGCAGCTTTGAAAATGAAAGCTGCCCAGATGCAGATCCAACCCAAAAATATTGATCTGGGCACACAGATCAACCTCACCTAAAACGGGGACCAGGCCATGCTGTGGGAGGTAGAGGTGGCGGACACAACACCGACCACACCAGCCAGTGACATGACACCAACCACACCAACCAGTGAGTGACATGACACCAACCACACCAACCAGTGAGTGACATGACACCAACCACACCAGCCAGTGAGTGACATGACACCAACCACACCAACCAGTGAGTGACATGACACCAACCACACCAGCCAGTGAGTGACATGACACCAACCACACCAGCCAGTGAGTGACATGACACCAACCACACCAACCAGTGAGTGACATGACACCAACCAGTGAGTGACATGACACCAACCACACCAGCCAGTGAGTGACATGACACCAACCACACCAACCAGTGAGTGACATGACACCAACCACACCAGCCAGTGAGTGACATGACACCAACCACACCAGCCAGTGAGTGACATGACACCAACCACACCAGCCAGTGACATGACACCAACAACACCAACCAGTGAGTGACATGACACCAACCACACCAGCCAGTGACATGACACCAACCACACCAACCAGTGACATGACATGACACCAACCACACCAGCCAGTGAGTGACATGACACCGACCACACCAACCAGTGAGTGACATGACACCAACCACACCAACCAGTGGGTGACATGACACCAACCAGTGAGTGACATGACACCAACCACACCAACCAGTCAGTGACATGACACCAACCAGTGAGTGACATGACACCAACCACACCAGCTAGTCAGTGACATGACACCAACCACATCAGCCAGTGACTGACATGACAACAACCAGTGAGTGACATGACACCAACCACACCAGCCAGTGAGTGACATGACACCAACCACACCAACCAGTGAGTGACATGACACCAACCACACCAACCAGTGAGTGACATGACACCAACCAGTGAGTGACATGACACCAACCACACCAGCTAGTCAGTGACATGACACCAACCACATCAGCCAGTGACTGACATGACACCAACCACTGAGTGACATGACACCAACCACCCCAGCCAGTGAGTGACATGACACCAACCACACCAGCCAGTGAGTGACATGACACTAACCACACCAGCCAGTGAGTGACATGACACCAACCACACCAGCCAGTGAGTGACATGACACCAACCACACCAGCCAGTGAGTGACATGACATCAATCACACCAGCCAGTGAGTGACATGACACCAACCACACCAGCCTGTGAGTGACATGACACCAACCACACCAGCCAGTGAGTGACATGACACCAACCACACCAGCCAGTGAGTGACATGACACCAACCACACCAGCCAGTGAGTGACATGACACCAACCACACCAGCCAGTGAGTGACATGACACCAACCACACCAGCCAGTGAGTGACATGACACCAACCACACCAGCCAGTGACATGACACCAACCCACCAGCCTAGTGAGTGCTTGAAGGTCTGTGATACATACTGGTCTAACTCCACAGGCCAATGTGCCTGAAGGCTGTGTAAGATGCTCCTTTACTTACAAAGTCCTGACATGGGCAATCAGTAATCTGTAGATAAGGTATCATTCCCTGGTCTTGGCCTGTCACACCTAGACAGTGTGTATATCATGCCAAATGCAGAAAATGTCAACAAAGCAGATTTCTCGACACCCTAAAGTTGAAGTGGAGTAAGAAAGAAAGAAAGAAAACATGCCAATCTTAACCTTGAACACCCGTTGGTTCTGGTCTATCTTGTGAAGTCTCCTTGGAGCCGCATCCAGCTGCATCTTCACAAAGTGTAGTCATCTCCTGCTTCTGAGGTCTTGGTTTGTGTTTGTTCTTCTTATCTGGCACAGGTGAAACAGCTGGGCTGTCAGCTGCAGGGGGAGCTTCTGTGATGAGAGCAGCCTGTTTAATATCTCGAGTTGGGCTCTTCACTGCCTGAAAACAGTTATTGTCAAGACTCTCTAGAATATCACATCAGGGTAAACAGTTAACATTTATGTTGGAGATAGTTTTTTTTTAAATTAACGACTGTATAAATCAGGGGGAGTTAAGAAAATTGCTGTTTAGGTTAGCGTCAACATTTGGGACAAAATAGGGTTAATGTAACATCTGTTTTGGGTGCTGAAGACGGAGGCAACCAGCCAAGAGGCGCACCACAGAAATCAGGATGCCATGCAATCACGCAAAATGGAATATGTCGACTACTGCTAAATTTTATGGTGCTCGCCCTGCTTTGGACCCCCAGGCAGGTGCAGTGCCGGGCCCTGTCTCGAAAGGGTCCAACCACAACTACTGGAGGTCCTTCTCAGATGTCCTGTGGAGCCAGGGGACATGAGAATAGGACGACTGGCCATACTAAACGAAGACTTAAAATAATGCACTGGAATGCGGAGGGAGTCAGTAACAAAAAATTAGAATTAGAAACAATCTTGGACCAAGAAAAAGTAAGCATATGTTGCTTGCAAGAAACTCACCTCAACGAAAATATAGCCTTCAAAATCAGAGGCTACCAGTGTTACCGATCTGACTGAAAGGACAGGCGAAAAGGTGGGATACTGACCCTTGTAAAAAATAACATCATTGCTTCCCAAATCGAAGTCTACATGGAAGGGGCTGAGTATCAGACACTTAAACTTAAGACAGGTAATACAGACCTACATCTGATCAATTACTACTGTCCAAGTGACCGCCCACAGGCACTGGACACACTACCATTAACAGAAAAAATGATTGTGTGTGGCGATTTCAACAGCCACTCGCAGAGTTGGGGCTATGATCACATGGACCAGAGAGGAGAGAGACTGGAAGACTGGCAGGATGAGAATAGATTCATCTTGGTTAACAAGCTGACCGACCCACATACTTTCTATTCGAGATCATGGCACTCTACAACTACACCTGACCTGGCTTTTCATTCACCAGACCTGGAGTGGAACATTACACGAATTGTTGGGAAACAACTTGGTGGCAGCGACCATCGGCCAGTCTTTCTAACTGTAGAAAATGAGCTTGTAAGTGAAAGCAGCACCCTCTCGAGGTGGAACTACAAGAAAGCAGACTGGGCAATGTACAAGAATCGCACCAGCATACTGGTTAGAAACCTGAGCACAACACTGAGAAAGACATAAATAAAGTAGTTGAAGAGTTTGGGAAATGCATACTACAGGCAGCGCGAGAAACAGTACCAAGAAGAGCCCGAAAACAATATAAACCCTACTGGAGTAGTGAACTGGAACAGTTGCATAATGATGTGGAAGTGTGTAGAAAGCAAGCAGAGGCCACACCCAGCCAAGAGCACCACAATAAATTCCAGCACACAAAAGCCAAATTTCAAAGGGCCAAGCTGCAGGCTAGACGGAAAAGCTGGCAGGAGAAAACTGAGTCTCTGAACTTTGAAAGAGACACAAGGAAATTGTGGAAGCTAATAAAACAACTTAATGATGAGGGCACAGGGAGAAACTCAAAAAATGCACTACATAAAGATGGAAACATCTTAGCAAGAAAGCAAGCAGCTGACCATTTTGCGGACTCATTCACACAGGATAACAATATCAAAATTAGTCCAGAGAAACAACAAGAGATTCGAGAGAAACGACAACATACAGGACAGAAGGAAATAGTACATGGGGTTCTGGAGGCACCCATCACAATCAGCGAACTGGAGCTAGCCATATCAAAACTGAAAATGAGGAAAGTCACCAGGAGCTGATGGTATCTCCAATGAAATGATCAAGAACCTAGGAACAGAGGCCAAAGCAAAGTTGTTGCAGATCTTCAATAACAGCTGGACCTTAGGCAGTGTTCCACAAGCCTGGAGAGAAGCAATCATGATACCCCTCCTAAAATCAGGGAAAGATGGTTCCATTGCCTCTAGCTACAGACCAATTAGCCTCACCAGCTGTCTCTGCAAAACACTGGAGCGCATCATCAATCACAGACTGCAGTGGTACATTGAAAGTAAAAACATCCTTGTGCCACAGCAGGCTGGCTTTAGGCAGTGCTACTCTACGGAAGATCAGACAACCTACCTCTCTCAAGAAATTGAGGATGCATTCCAAGAGAAGAAGCTGGTGCTTGCGGCATGGATAGATCTGAAGAAAGCCTTTGACAAAGTCTGGAAAGAAGGTCTGATGAAGAAACTGAGAACCTGCAAAGTCAATGGAAGAATGTACAAATGGGTGAAAGCATACTTGCACAACAGAAGAGCCCGAGTACAGATAGACGGACTCAAGAGCAAGAAAGTACTACTGCGTCACGGTGTTCCCCAGGGCGGAGTCTTGTCCCCCACACTTTTTCTAATCTTCATTAATGATCTTGTTGCTAATCTACCGCATGGAATTAAAGCGGCAATGTACGCTGATGACCTGGTTTTATGGAGCACAAATGAACATGCATTAGTGGCCACCAAAATGCTACAAAGAGCTGTAGATACATTTGCTGCATGGGCAAATAGATGGTGTGTCAGCATAAACACTGACAAGTGCAGCACCACCCTATTTACCCTCTCTCTCAAAACAAAAGGCAGGGACCATCCAGATAAATGGAACACCCCTACGAGAAGATAAAGAACCAACATACCTTGGAGTAACATTTGATGGCAGGCTGACATGGAGAAAGCACATCAACAAAGCAGTAGCAAAAGCCAGAAGGAAAATAGCCATCCTGAGAAAGCTAGGTGGAACCACATGGGGAGCCAGTGGGAAAATACTTAGCAAAGTTTATCAACAGAGCATACGACCACACCTGGAATACGGGTCAACTGCGTGGTGTTCGGCATCAAAAACCGCACTACAAGAGCTGGACAAAGTGCAAAATCAAGCACTTAGAGTCACCACAGGAGGGATGAGATCAACCCCTATAGTGGAAATGGAGAAGATGGGAGGACACAAGCACTGAGTGAGCGCAGAGATACGAAAACGCTAATACAAGCAGAAAAGTTCCTCAGCTTGCCAGGCCACCCTATGAAGAACAGATTTGAAAACCTAGCTATGGGGCGGTTGAAAAGAAGTAGTTTTATCCACCAGGCCAAACGACTCTGCAGAGAAACCACCGATCTGCCCACAGTTGGTATCCCCCTAACAACTATTCCAGAGCGAACTCCATGGAAAGATGAGCATAGACTATCATTACAAATCCAGACAAAAGTGAGAGGAATATTTGACAAGGAAGAACAGAACAGTGTGCAGCGCAGAACAGCCACTCTCAGCTTCCTTGATGAAGAATACCCACAGGACCTCTGGATCCGAGTCTACACAGATGGGTCAGCACAAAATGCTGTTCGAAATGGAGGAGCAGGGAGTGTACATAGAATACCCAAATAATACTAGGGACACAGCTAGAGTACCGACAGGAAAGTACTGCCATAACTAGGATGCTGAAATTGAGGCAATCAAGATAGCAACAGAGAAATTACTAAATACCAGCAATGGTACACAACCTGTGGTGCTATTGACAGATGCAAAATCAGTACTCGAGGCGCTCCTGTCTGGGAAATTGCCAGTACTAAGGACACTACTTTCTGAACTTAGCAGTCAGCATAAGGTCACCATACAGTGGATACCATCCCACTGTGGAGTACCCGGAAACGACAGAGCTGATCAATTGGCTAAGGAAGGAGCCAAAGAAGAACAGCCTGATGTGCCTGTTACATACCACCAAAAGAAAAGAATGATCAAATCAGTCAGAAAGCCACCAAAACCTGCTCAAGATGACTACCACGTTATGGATAGACCAGAACAAGTCATTATTCTGCGCCTCAGAACAGGGCACAATAGATTACGCAACCACATGTATACAAAATTCAAGATTGGTGAAACAGCCATGTGCACATGTGGATTGGCGTCGCAGACAGCAGAGCACATACTCCAAGACTGCCCAAAATATAACATATCTAGGCAAACCTTCTGGCCTAGAGAGACGACAGTGGAAGATAAACTCTATGGACCGCTGTGTGAATTGAAAAAGACAGTTCAATTCATACAAGAGACAGCATTGCAGTTATAGACATATTTCAAGCGAATGAAAGAAGAAGAAGAAGAACATCTGTTTGGGACAGAATACATTTAAATAATTTTACCAGTTGGCACATTATTTTAGACATAGTATAAAAAATAATAATTAATAAATAAAAACAAGCTTGCAAAATGAAACAATTAATCTGTACCTTTCTCTCATTGCAATACAATCCTGTTTTCTTATTATTTTAGGCATTTATAACAATTAATTATAAATATATATCTTCTTTCTTCTCATATTTGTAGTCTGTAATACACTTAGCAATATACTCCTTTCAATGATCTCACTCCTGTTTGCAACTCCTAGTTCTCTGAGATCTAGTTCTACAAAGATACAACCCATAGCTCTAGGAAACTCTTCTACCAACTTCAGAGTAGAAGCAACAGATTTTCCTGCAGCTGTGTCGACCCTCTAGTTGAGCGAAACTTTAAAAAAAAAAAATGGATGCTTTTGCAGAATCATAGTTAGTCCTCCCAACTTTTCGTGCTCCAAACAACAGTTTCATCTATGAAATAAAAGACTTTAGAATGCTGTCTACAAGAACAGAACTTTTTGCAGAAGATACCAGCCCACTGTGGTGTCCCTAGGAATAAAAACACAGATGAGCTTTCAAAGGCTGGAGTGAACACCATGTAGCTCCAACTACCTACCAGAAATTTAAAGAGACAAAGACACTCCTAAAGCAATCTACAAAGATGAATTAGAGACAAGAAATTGAAAACTATAAACTGAAATCATACTTCATATGACCCCCAAGTCTTATTCTGTCTAATGCTATGATGTTAATTAGTACTGGTTGTCAGTATTATTTCAGTAATTCACAATGTGGCATGGTCCAGTTGCATTCATCTTTGACAAGAGTAAATATTCAACTCAGTCTTTTATTTATAAAATCACTGTTATCATTAATTCTGGCACCATTCATGCATCAATGTAAATATATCACTATGCCAGTTGGCACATTACTCACAGGAAACACAATCTCTTTAAAGACATCACCATTGTTTAACAATGTTACTCATTTTCATAAACTATCAACATCAGATGTGGTAAAATCTGGCAATTACCAAGTCTTCTTTACGAAGAACAATGGAGACCCCAAGACAAGGTTGAACATTGCTAGGCAAAGCTGGAACCAGCTGTCGGGATTGGCTGGCCTGAGTCAACTATGGAAAACAAAACACAAGAGGTTAATGAAAGAAACTTCCTGGATATACTCATACAGGCAATCATTCTCTCTTACTTTGTTTCTGAAAATATGGCTGCATCAGGATTTCCCTCAGTCAAGAATAATGGCAACCATTCACATTGCTCTGAGCATGAGTAGTAGCTGTCTTGTAGGTCTCTCTGAGGTACGTCAGTGAGCGAGAGATAGGAACGGGAGAGATCAACAAAGGAGACAAGAAGTTAGATCATTACAAGAGAATTTGAAGAGCTTATGTGGAAAGGTGAACATCAGGAAGAGATGGTTGGTTACAGGACGAAGGAAGATATGAAGATATTGAAAGAAAACCAACAAAGAGAATATGGACAATGAGGCACGATTTGATAACTGATGCGCCATTATTGAAGATAACCAACGACTCAGAAGAAGTATAGGGAATCGCCCGATAAACAGCTGCTGCACAGGTAATATTAATGGATACAAGTCAACCTAGGTGAGTGCAAAGTAATTATGGCAAGATTGATGCTAATTCGTATTTAGTTATTAGAGCAGAACGACAGGTACAACGGGAATGCGAGTATGGATGATTTGAATCCTTGAGCATGTTGTAAGGATCGTTGAAGACTGTATTCTAAATAAAACTAAAACAGAATAGGAATCGCTTGTCCGGCGTTATTGATAGACACTGTTAGAGTTGACCAGTTGGTCCGTTCATATTCAATTGAGAAAACGAGCTAATACTGCCAATGAAGATAGTGAATCACAACATGGCAGAGTCAAGAAGTGGCATCGCGGCACTAGGGACATTCCCGCAAGTGCTCCGTCCCCATCTTCAACAGCCAGCGAAGAATCTCCACTAAAATCTCCTTGTATTATTTTTTTTCGTGTGGTTTAATTTATCGCAATTTCTACTTCATCATAAAACTGTTGTATTTCTTCACCACTAATGTTTGTTGTTGGTGTAAATACATGTATAATATTTATATCTACTGGTTTGCCTTTGATCTTGGACCATAATAACTCTGTCTACACCAGAAACCATTAAATTGAATTTGCTGTTTTTTTCATCAAATAGTAGTCCTGCTGCTGTTTTTGACTGGAAAAGTGTAATAAGCTCAGAAGCTCTAGTTATAAATATCAAATAATCTCTCATACCTATAAAGTGGGTTGCATATCATTTACAGGACGTCACAGTCAACAATGGCATTTTAGGCTGTTTGTGTGATTTCTTGGCACGTTTACTTTCAGTAGTTTGCCATTGCTTTCTGAATGACCAGCACCCATACTATTGTATGAAAACCAACATTAGGCAGCCTGATTCCAAATCAGCCACAGCTGTGCTTTGACCGCTGTGTGTGAGATTACAAATTGTGTTTGCAACCCCTTCGACAGCTCTCATACCTATACATAACTAGATAACACTGAAGAAAAGACAACTGACCTGGAAAGAGCCCTCAATAGTTACAGGCCTCATGTAGATCTGTGTGCTGTCTGACTTGAGCAGAGCTCCTAGAGGTATGTCACAGCTGCCCAAAGACTGGTCCCCACAGCACAGATGGATCTGGACATGTTCACAACACAACCTAATTACATCACTCCTTCAACTACTGCTTTATTAATTAATGCAAACCAGACCAGCCCATTGCAGCACTGCTGTAGGGGTGTCAAGTAACAGTACTTTAAATACATTAAGCCAATGTTTATGAGGTGAGCTGACAAGCTCTATCTATCACTTGTCTTTCTCTATTTGAGACAAACCTGACACCCATTTTTCCAGTCTGGGTTCACCACATGTCTCCTGTACTGAGAACTGAGCATGGTCCTCTATGCTGGTAAGCCAGTGCTATTATATTCACTATACCACTATGGCTGCACGAGTTGAGTCAAGAACCGACATCACAGCACTCAGGACATTCCCCTACATGCTGTCCTCATCTTCAACCACCAGTGAAGAGTCCCAATACTAGTGGTACCAGCTGCAATCTGATTATGTGTTTGTCTGGACTTTCATTAGAGAACTGAGTGTTGGCCAGATCCTGTGGTCACTCCCTGCTACACCATTCCCTCCAGGCAATTCACTATGGCTCAAACAGTAATCTGCATCCTGAAACCCACCAACTCCTCATGGTCACATGACCTGAAACAGTCAGGCAGTCCAGCTGTGGAAATCAATGAAAACAACAAAGACCAAGTGCTTCATTTCTGAAGTATGTTTCTTTAAATCTATAACTGGAAACTAGCATTCTGACAGTTCAACCACTAGAAGGTTTGGCTTTTTTATGTACTCCACTGTTTCAAGATCATGATGTGGCATTGCTTAGAAATACATTGGCATGGAAAGAAGTATCTAGTGTCTCGAGTCTAGTGCTTCCGCATTGATGTGGATAGGCCTTAGGTTCATACCAGAATACGATCAGCGTTGCCAGTAGTTGGTTGTGCTCAATATTTAAATCTCAAATCCCAAAACAACCAAATAAATCAATGGAAAGAAGTGTTAAAGATGGGAAATGGCCATCTCAATTCACAATGTTTAATTTTTTTTATGTGTGCATATCCTTTACAGAGCCGGCTCCATGGCCGAGGAGTTAGCAGCTTTCTCCGCTAACCCCGAATACTCTCGTCACGTGACGCGACGAGAATTAGCAGTGGTTCGAATCGCAAAAGTGACTTATGAGAGTATGGAGCCGGTCGCTCAGAAAGTCGTGGCGTGCTGATGAGCGTAATCTAGCCTAGGAATCAACACACAGCTGAAAGATGCTAGTGTTGACCGCAATATCCTGAAACAGGATGGAAACGCGGGGGAAAAAAAAAAAAATCCTTTACAGGACATCGCTGTCAACACCAGCATCTTTCAGCTGTATATTGATTTCTTGGCAAGATTACGCTCAGTAGTTTGCCATTGCTTTCTGAGCAGCCGGTTCACATACCCCGTAAGTTACCGATGCGATTCAAATCACTGCTGATTCTCACCGTCATCACGTTACCTACGAGAGTATACGAGATTACGGAGAAAAGTCGCTAACCTCTAAACCACGAAGCCGGCTATGTTTCATTTAGTTTAGTTAATTCAGCCAAAATTAATCACGGCCCATGAATATCTCCATAAGTGCTCCAGTCTCCTCCCACAGAGCACACAAGGGGAATCTGAGTGCAGTGCCCAAACCCCACATTACCGGCAGGGACCCCAATCTGAATCACATAGGCTGTAAAGATTCCTTTGTGGGTAGGTATTCTATTTATGAATGTTAGTCTGGGCAGTGGCTTACTGTGGCCGCTCTTGTCCATGTCCAAGTGCTGAGGATCATTCATGCACACAGCGAACACAGAGGTCCTCCACCCTTGTCAGAGGGAGCATTCATGCACACAGTGAATACAGAGGTTCTCCATGTCCTTCACCCTTGTCAGAGGGATCTTACATGCACACAGTGAGCACAGAGGTCCTCCATGTCCTTCACCCTTGTCAGAGGGATCTTACATGCACACAGTGAGCACAGAGGTCCTCCATGTCCTTCACCCTTGTCAGAGGGATCTTCCATGCACACAGTGAACACAGAGGTTCTCCATGTCCTTCACCCTTGTCAGAGGGATCTTACATGCACACAGTGAACACAAAGGTCCTCCATGTCCTTCACCCTTGTCAGAGGGATCTTACATGCACACAGTGAGCACAGAGGTCCTCCATGTCCTTCACCCTTGTCAGAGGGATCTTACATGCACACAGTGAGCACAGAGGTTCTCCATGTCCTTCACCCTTGTCAGAGGGATCTTACATGCACACAGTGAACACAGAGGTTCTCCATGTCCTTCACCCTTGTCAGAGGGATCTTACATGCACACAGTGAACACAGAGGTCCTCCATGTCCTTCACCCTTGTCAGAGGGATCTTCCATGCACACAGTGAACACAGAGGTTCTCCATGTCCTTCACCCTTGTCAGAAAGATCTTACATGCACACAGTGAACACAGAGGTCCTCCATGTCCTTCACCCTTGTCAGAGGGATCTTCTATGCACACAGTGAGCACAGAGGTCCTTCACCCTTGTCAGAGGGATCTTCCATGCACACAGTGAACACAGAGGTCCTCCATGTCCTTCACCCTTGTCAGAGGGATCTTACATGCACACAGTGAACACAGAGGTCCTCCATGTCCTTCACCCTTGTCAGAGGGATCTTACATGCACACAGTGAACACAGAGGTTCTCCATGTCCTTCACCCTTGTCAGAGGGATCTTACATGCACACAGTGAGCACAGGTCCTCCATGTCCTTCACCCTTGTCAGAGGGATCTTACTTGCACACAGTGAGGACAGAGGTCCTCCATGTCCTTCACCCTTGTCAGAGGGATCTTCCATGCACACAGTGAACACAAAGGTCCTCCATGTCCTTCACCCTTGTCAGAGGGATCTTACATGCACACAGTGAGCACAGAGGTCCTCCATGTCCTTCACCCTTGTCAGAGGGATCTTACATGCACACAGTGAACACAGAGGTTCTCCATGTCCTTCACCCTTGTCAGAGGGATCTTCCATTCACACAGTGAGCACAGAGGTTCTCCATGTCCTCCACCCTTGTCAGAGGGATCTTACATGCACACAGTGAACACAGAGGTTCTCCATGTCCTTCACCCTTGTCAGAGGGATCTTCCATGCACACAGTGAGCACAGAGGTCCCTCCATGTCCTTCACCCTTGTCAGAGGGATCTTACATGCACACAGTGAACACAGAGGTTCTCCATGTCCTTCACCCTTGTCAGAGGGATCTTCCATGCACACAGTGAGCACAGAGGTCCTCCATGTCCTTCACCCTTGTCAGAGGGATCTTACATGCACACAGTGAACACAGAGGTTCTCCATGTCCTTCACCCTTGTCAGAGGGATCTTCCATGCACACAGTGAGCCTTGTCAGAGAGATCTTCCATTCACACAGTGAGCACAGAGGTTCTCTATGTCCTCCACCCTTGTCAGAGGGATCTTACATGCACACAGTGAACACAGAGGTTCTCCATGTCCTTCACCCTTGTCAGAGGGATCTTCCATGCACACAGTGAGCACAGAGGTCCTCCATGTCCTTCACCCTTGTCAGAGGGATCTTACATGCACACAGTGAACACAGAGGTTCTCCATGTCCTTCACCCTTGTCAGAGGGATCTTACATGCACACAGTGAGCACAGAAGTTCTCCATGTCCTTCACCCTTGTCAGAGGGATCTTCCATGCACACAGTGAACACAGAGGTCCTCCATGTCCTTCACCCTTGTCAGAGGGATCTTACATGCACACAGTGAACACAGAGGTCCTCCATGTCCTTCACCCTTGTCAGAGGGATCTTCCATTCACACAGTGAGCACAGAGGTCCTCCATGTCCTTCACCCTTGTCAGAGGGATCTTCCATGCACACAGTGAACACAGAGGTTCTCCATGTCCTTCACCCTTGTCAGAGGGATCTTCCATGCACACAGTGAACACAGAGGTTCTCCATGTCCTTCACCCTTGTCAGAGGGATCTTACATGCACACAGTGAGCACAGAGGTTCTCCATGTCCTTCACCCTTGTCAGAGGGATCTTACATGCACACAGTGAACACAGAGGTTCTCCATGTCCTTCACCCTTGTCAGAGGGATCTTACATGCACACAGTGAACACAGAGGTTCTCCATGTCCTTCACCCTTGTCAGAGGGATCTTACATGCACACAGTGAACACAGAAGTTCTCCATATCCTTCACCCTTGTCAGAGGGATCTTACATGCACACAGTGAACACAGAGGTTCTCCATGTCCTCCACCCTTGTCAGAGGGATCTTCCATGCACACAGTGAACACAGAGGTTCTCCATGTCCTCCACCCTTGTCAGAGGGATCTTCCATTCACACAGTGAACACAGAGGTCCTCCATGTCCTTCACCCTTGTCAGAGGGATCTTACATGCACACAGTGAACACAGAGGTTCTCCATGTCCTTCACCCTTGTCAGAGGGACCTTCCATGCACACAGTGAACACAGAAGTTCTCCATGTCCTTCACCCTTGTCAGAGGGATCTTACATGCACACAGTGAACACAGAGGTTCTCCATGTCCTTCACCCTTGTCAGAGGGATCTTACATGCACACAGTGAGCACAGAGGTCCTCCATGTCCTTCACCCTTGTCAGAGGGATCTTACATGCACACAGTGAACACAGAGGTTCTCCATGTCCTCCACCCTTGTCAGAGGGATCTTACATGCACACAGTGAACACAGAGGTTCTCCATGTCCTTCACCCTTGTCAGAGGGATCTTACATGCACACAGTGAACACAGAGGTCCTCCATGTCCTTCACCCTTGTCAGAGGGATCTTCCATTCACACAGTGAACACAGAGGTCCCCCATGTAATTCACCCTTGTCAGAGGGATCTTCCATGCGCACAGTGAACACAGAGGTCCCCCATGTCCTTCACCCTTGTCAGAGGGATCTTCCATGCACACAGTGAACACAGAGGTTCTCCATGTCCTTCACCCTTGTCAGAGGGATCTTACATGCACACAGTGAACACAGAGGTTCTCCATGTCCTTCACCCTTGTCAGAGGGATCTTCCATGCACACAGTGAACACAGAGGTTCTCCATGTCCTTCACCCTTGTCAGAGGGATCTTCCATGCACACAGTGAACACAGAGGTCCTCCATGTCCTTCACCCTTGTCAGAGGGATCTTACATGCACACAGTGAACACAGAGGTCCTCCATGTCCTTCACCCTTGTCAGAGGGATCTTCCATGCACACAGAGGTTCTCCATGTCCTTCACCCTTGTCAGAGGGATCTTCCATGCACACAGAGGTCCTCCATGTCCTTCACCCTTGTCAGAGGGATCTTCCATGCACACAGAGGTCCTCCATGTCCTTCACCCTTGTCAGAGGGATCTTACATGCACACAGTGAACACAGAGGTTCTCCATGTCCTTCACCCTTGTCAGAGGGATCTTACATGCACACAGTGAACACAGAGGTTCTCCATGTCCTTCACCCTTGTCAGAGGGATCTTACATGCACACAGTGAACACAGAGGTTCTCCATGTCCTTCACCCTTGTCAGAGGGATCTTACATGCACACAGTGAACACAGAGGTCCTCCATGTCCTTCACCCTTATCAGAGGCAGCTAGGCAGCCTAACCACTATCCTAGGATCAATAATTAATTTATTATTATTTTATTATTATTATTATTAATAATTAATCTTTTGCAAGATGAAAAACATACTGACTAATAAAAGATATCAATTGAAACGAGAAAAAGAGTGTTGAAGTGCTACATAGAACCTATACTTTTGTATGGATGTGAAGCGTGGACAATGAGCAGACAAGCTGAAAAACAGCTGATGGCCGTGGAAATGTGGTTTCTGAGGAAAATGCAAAGAATACCACGGACAGATAGAAAAACTAATGAACAAGTCCTTCAAGAAACAAATGAAGATCGTAAACTGATTAGAGTCATTTGACGCAGACAGTCAAAATTTTTTGGGCATGATATGAGAAGAAATGAATTGGAGAATTTGGTGACAACTGGCAAGATCGAAGGGGAAGACAGAGAAGTAAATACCTGGATGGCTTGGTCACATGGCATGGTCGAGACAGGAACACAGAGCTGATCCACGACTCTGGTGATTGAGTGAGATGGGAGAACATGACCGCCCACGCTTATCGGCATGGCACATGATGGATGGATGGGAGTGTGTGAAGGAGAATGTGTATAGGTGTGGTTTTATGTATGACTGAATATATATGGGCATGAGAGAGTGTATGAATGAGTGAATAATTTAGTGTTTGTGATTGTGAGTGGGTATGTGTGTGTGATTGTAAGGAAGTGTGTGTGGGTGTGTGACTTGAGGATGTACCACTGTGTGAGTATTTGTGTATTTAAGTGTGTATGCGTTGATTATATGTGTATGGGAAGGACTGTATGTGTGCTTTGCTGAACGTATGAATGAGGATATATGGGCCTGAGAGAGAGAGAGAGAGAGAGAGAGAGAGAGAGAGAGAGAGAGAGAGAGAGAGAGAGAGAGAGAGAGAGAGAGAGAGAGAGAGAGAGAGAGAGAGAGAGAGAGAGAGAGAGAGAGAGAGAGAGAGAGAGAGAATTTTTGTATGTATAAGTAAACTTTTGTTAGTGAATTTGTGTTTGTGAGTGAGCATATGTGTAAGCAAGGGAGTGTGTACTTGTGTGTTATTGAGTGGGTGCATAACTGTGATTTTGTGTAAATGATGTTAAGTATGCATGCAGATACGTATGCATGTGTTTATACATGTGCGTGTGTATGTGTGTCTGCATGTGCGTATGCATCTGTGTGTACGTGTGTCTGCCTGTCTCATAACATGGTAATATACATTGCATTTGACAATGTATTTTTCCTATGTAAATGTAACATGCACAATAGATAATTGATGAACGAAGGATGAGTGCCCAGAAGAGGCAAATGTAAAACAGGTCTGTGTGCCCAATTTGTGACCCTTTCAAAATAAAGTTTGTTCGGTCATGTGAAAAAATAAGTTACCTACCAACCTGGGTGATGTGGGAAAATAAGTTACCTGGCCGATGTGAGAAAATGTCTTAACATGGCTGATGTGAGAAAATGTCTTAACATGGCTGATATGAGAAAATGTCTTAACATGGCCAATGTGAGAAAATGTCTTACCTAGCTGATGTGAGAAAATGTTATACCTGTAATTTCTGATGTGAGAAAATGTCTTACTTGTAAACCTGGCTGATGTGAAAAAGATTTCTTACCTGTAAACCTGGCTGTGAGAAAATGTCTTACCTTTAAACCTGGCCGATATGAGAAAATGTCTTACCTGTAAACCTGGCTGATGTGAGAAAAAGGCACGAAGTGCCTCAACACTGCTCCGAATTTTAACGGAGGCTCTCTCTGCAGGGAAGTTAGGGTTAACCAGGTCAAAAAATGGCTCATTTGTGACATCATTGCCCAGCAGAGAGTAGTAGAAGAAGAAACCACTGGTGGAGCTGGACAGCGGGACATTGCTGGGAATGAGCTGAAAAGAAGCAGGGCCAGAAATAATGTTGCTTAATTTGAAGTATTGCATGGACATGGTATACTACTGAACAGTTTGTAAACCATATTTGTCACCACACAGTGCTATACACTCATAATCACCACAGTGCTATACATTCATCACCACACACAGCTACACATTCATCACCACACAGTGCTATACACTCATCACCACACAGTGCTATACATTCATCACCACACAGTGCTATACATTCATCACCACACAGAGCTATACATTCATCACCACACAGAGCTATACATTCATCACCACACAGTGCTATACATTCATCACCACACAGAGCTACACATTCATCACCACACACAGCTACACATTCATCACCACACACAGCTACACATTCATCACCACACACAGCTACACATTCATCACCACACAAGAGCTATACACTCATCACCATACAGAGCTGTGCATTCATCACCACACAGTGCTATACATTCATCACCACACAGTGCTATAAACTCATCACCACACAGTGCTATACATTCATCACTACACAGAGCTACACATTCATCACCACACAGAGCTATACACTCATCACCATACAGAGCTATGCATTCATCACCACACAGAGCTATGCATTCATCACCACACAGAGCTACACATTCATCACTACACAGAGCTATACATTCACCACCACAGAGCTATACATTCATCACTACACAGAGCTATACATTCACCACCACAGAGCTATACATTCATCACTACACAGAGCTATACATTCATCACCACAGAGCTATACATTCATCACTACACAGAGCTATACATTCACCACCACAGAGCTATACATTCATCACTACACAGAGCTATACATTCACCACCACAGAGCTATACATTCATCACTACACAGAGCTATACATTCATCAACAAACAGTGCCTCTTCCTTCTACTCTGGGCTGTGATGAGCATATTAAGATAAGCTTTTATTTTTCCACCACTGCACCCACACTTTTCAGGCAGATGAACCACCACTCAATCATACTGGGCATCTACTCAAGGACTGACATACATACCTGGGGCAGGTTGCTGGCGTACGCTATGGTGACTGACAAAACAAACAGCTCAGAACAGGTTTTGGCTGGACCAATTTGGTAATATCCATCAGCTTCATTCAAGACAGGAACCAGAGATTTCAAGTCGACAGGTCCCTGGTTGATTAGTGGTTCTGTGTGGTGGAGAAAAGCAATAGCTGCACAATACAGTAACAAAACAATCTATATTCATAAAACAGACTGCCATGATATAGCTGGAGTTGTTGAATATGTATAATGTCTAGAGCAGTGGTTCTCAACCTTTTTTTTTGGCCCATACACCCCTTCACCATATGTTCAGAATGTCGTTCCCCCCCCCCCCAACACAGTATACGTAAATATGGAAGCTAAATTTAATAACACATACTAGAACAAGCCTAGACTTCTGCATAAAACGTGATTTGCAGGTCTACTTGCATTATACAAATGAATTTCAGAATGGTGAGAAATACAGAACTGTAAAGTATGGAGGGAAAAACAATATCAAGTCATTGGTTCTTGTATTAACGTGATCTTGAAATAATCTTAATTCCCCCCTGGAAATCATAAAATTCCTCCGGGGGGGGGGGGGGGGGGGGAGAGAGAAATTCCCCACCGATTGAGAACCACTGGTCTAGAGGCAGCGGTGTGGCAGTTGATACTGTGACTGTTCTCGTCATCTGGCTCGCTCCCTAACTTATTCTCACAGATGCCTTCAATGGAGTAGACACAACACACAGCGGCAGCTTTACAGACTGTTTAGTTTCGCGATGTGCACAGTACCGGACTTCTGCAGCCAGCTGATTTGTTTTCACACCTTATGTGCTGACGCTCATCCACTGTCCACTATAGACCATACGTTCAGTGGTCGTCTCTCTCTCGTGCATACTCTCACGCTTGTGACGTCATCAACTAACACACTTGCACTCGCTGCTTGTCGCAAATCTGTGCGATGCCACGTGTGAATCAGGATTGTCCTGAAACAGTCTCATTCATTGGCACCTTGCCGTCTTGACAGACGATAGTTTGTGCTCTAAAAAGGCATAATAACTTTTAACTATGGCGGTAGCGAGTGTGACTGATAAGGCCAATCTGCGCTGTAAATGTCCGTTCACAGTGGGTGCATGTGAACACGTGGTCATTTCCACCATCATGCACCATCTTACGTCTCAAACGCTTGGTGTGTGACTTTTCTGCAATAATTTTCTCCTTTGACTTTATTCCATTTCTGATATTTGCCCTCCACTGCAACACGTTCAGCGGCGACTTGCTCCCAATGTGCATTATCAATGCCTGTATCAATCATGTCCCGCTTACACACATCTTTGTATCGTAGTAGAGGCCGACCCTGAGATCTCTTACCCATCTGTAATTCACCAAAAAAGATATCCTTTGGTATTCTACCATCATCCATCCTCCTAAGATGTCCTATCCATCTAAGTCTACGAAGACTGAACATGGAATAAACTGTCACACAACCTGATCTTTCCAATACTTCAGTATTTGTGATTTTGTCTTGCCACTTAATACCAAGAATTCTTCGCAGACACCGCATATGAAAGCTGTTTAAATTGTTCTCTTGGTGTGAGTAAGTTGTCCAGGTTTCACTGCCATAGAGAAGAGTACTAAGGACACAGGCTTGATAGACAAGGACTTTTGTTTTGGCAGTAAGCTTCCTGTTCTCCCAGACTCTTTTTCTTAACCTGTTCATTGTTGTTGCTGCCTTACCAATCCGGATGTTGATTTCCTGATCTAGGGATAATTTGCTATTTACCATGATCCTAGATATGTAAAATGGTCTACTATCTCTAGTTCGGCGTCGTCAATAAAGATTGATGGTACCCCATGTGCACCTTGTGACATAATCTGTGTCTTCTTTTTGCTAATTGTTAAACCAAATTCAGAACAAGCATTGGAGAATGCAGATAGTAGACATTGCAATTCTTCCTCAGAGTGGGTCGTAACTGCAGCATCATCTGCAAAAAGCAACTCTCTGATCAGTACCCTCCTAATTTTGGTCTTAGCCTTCAATCTCTGAGCATTGTAGAGGCCGCCATCTGAGCGTGAGTGAATGTATATACCACCATCCTGATCACGAAATGCATATTTCAGTAGAAGTGAAAAGTATATTCCAAAGAGGGTGGGAGCTAGTACACAACCTTGCTTAACTCCACTCTTGATTTCAAATTCTTCAGAAGTTGCACCATCAAACTTGATTATACCCTTCATGCCTGTGTGGAACGATTCCACAATGGACAGAAGAGTTGGTGGGCAGCCAATCTTCTTTAGTGCCTTGAACAGACCCTCACGACTGACCAAATCAAATGCCTTTGTGAGGTCGATGAAGGCAATAAACAGTGGTTGATTCTGTTCACGGCATTTTTCTTGCATTTGTCGCAATGAGAATATCATATCAGTGGTAGACCGGTTCTGTCGAAAGCCACACTGTGATTCGGGGTAGACTTGATCTCCTAGGACTTGAAGTCTGCGCAGAACAATTCTGGCAAATACTTTTCCAACAATACACAGAAGTGAGATACCCCTATAGTTGTTACAGTCGCTCCGATCACCCTTGTTCTTGTACAGCGTTATGATGTTTGAATCTTTGAAATCCTGTGGGACTTGTCCTTCACGCCAGCATAGCTCTATTAGCTGGTGGATCTGTAGAGTGAGTGTTTCTTGCCCACTCCTGATAACCTCTATTGGAATCCCATCCTTACCTGGAGCCTTGCCAGATGCAAGTTCATTTATAGCACACTTAACTTCTGTTATGGTGGGAAGTGTGTCTAACAGTCTAAGTGAAGACTTACTGTACTACTCTGTAACGTTGTAGTGGCTAATTGTTGTGTGAAATCTACTTCAATCTTCATGTTGTAAACTCTTCAGTGTATCGGGTAGATGACTTGCGTAGAACAGTTGACTGAAGTCTGTGTGTGTGTGGTCGCTAAGCTGACCCGTGTTCGAATGCTGAGTCTAGCTAGCTTTCCGCTCAAGCAGTTGCTTTTCACCCTTGCATTTCCGGTAAAACACTGAGCTCACTGAGTATCACTGACCCTGTGTTTGTTCTAGTGTTTTCCCAAAGTTTATCCTTGCTGTTTCTGTCTCTCGAGTTGTAGTGTGTGATTACCAGTCTGCTATAAGGTCTGCATTAACTCTTTTCTGTCCATGACAAGACCACTTAATACACTGGAATATAGCAAGAAACTGATAGCACAGAATACAAGGCATGAATAACCAAAAAATTGAGAAGTAGACGGTAAGCTTCACTAGAACATGATCACAAACAATAAAATGGAGATTGCTGCCTTTGTCAGCACACAAACAACAAACACAAACAATTATAACAACATGAAAAACACTACATGAAAATATATCAGAGAAAGATGTAAGTGAAATAAAGTGGTAGAGAACAGAAGTTATGGAGAGGCATGATCACCCACACCAAGTCTTCTTCTTCTGCCTCTATCCCCCATTGGGGACTGAGGTCTTCAACTAATGCAGCCACACCAAGTGGCATACATTAATGATGATGATCACTCACAGACATACAGTGTTCTAACTCAGCAACATGGAAAATTGTGGAACTACTGCGCCTTGCTCATTCTTTAATTTGATTAGTCCAGGATGCTCTGTGCCATTCTCTTGTCTCTGCCCTGTGTCATTATCTTTCTAATACTGTTATTAACTTAACCATAATGCCACGACTCTTTTTCATATTTTCCCATCTTCACCTTGTATCACATAAATCCAGAAAGCCACGAATTGTTTACTTTTTTTTGCCAGGTATTTCTGCTGCTGATTCAAGGAGAGTGTCTTACATTTTCTCTGTGATGGAGTTTGTTTTCCTTAAGAAAGCAGACGGCTGCAGATTTTCCTCTGACTGTGGTTAAAATTGTGTTATCCCTGGATATTTCAATTTATGTAACTTAAATCTTACTTGAGTACATTTGTTTTGGTTATTATTTTTAAGTTTAAGCTTATGTGTCATCAATACCATGTCATCGCCACTATAATTGTCAGATGCATATAATATCAGAATTTATGAATAACAGGTGTTGGATCTCTCTCTCTCTCTCTCTCTCTCTCTCTCTCTCTCTCTCTCTCTCTCTCTATATATATATATATATATATATATATATATATATATATATATAATCATCATTTTAGCCCAGGCTTTGTGCTATGGAGAGATGCCTTTTTAAAGCACAAACTATCGTCTGTCAAGACGGCAAGGTGCCAATGGTATATAATCATCATCAAGTGCCTTGCCAGCTAGCGTAGGCATTAATGGCTCTCCACAGATCTCGGTCTTTGGTGTTCTGGATCAACTCTTCTGATGATATTCCTCCATGCCACCGTCTCAATCCATCCAGCATCACATCTCTTGGTCTGCCAATGCCTCTCTTCCCCTCGATCTTTTCAGTTGTCATGATGTATATATAGCGAGAGAGAGAGAGAGAGAGAGAGAGAGAGAGAGAGAGAGAGAGAGAGAGAGAGAGAGAGAGAGAGAGAGAGAGAGAGAGAGAGAGAGAGAGAGAGAGAGAGAGAGAGAGAGAGAGAGAGAGAGAGAGAGAGAGACAGACAGACAAACAGACAGACATCCACACACACACAATATGTTTATAAGCATACAGACATGTCACTACAGGAACTACTAAACTATTAGACAACGGGGCCCAAGCCTCACAGTTTCATACATTCATATATCCTTACAGCTTAGGTACTCTTTCCTTTCATTACCTGGATGACTTAAGGGAGCTGATGCAGCCTGCTGCCCGTGTGGATCTTCATCCAGGTATAAAGCAAGCCTGAGCTCTGCTTTCGTTTTGCTGTATTTGCTGTGGAGAAGCTGGTGCCATTTCCCAACCTGCAACACAACAATGTCTTTACTTCCGTATGCATGGGTTTGTATCTGGGCAATGACCAGATTGTTAGACTGCAGGCCAAAATAGATAGGCACGAAGTTTAACAAACAGGTATTTAATGATGACAAGTACATGACATGAGCAAATTTGGAGCTAAAAGTACATCTGGGTGGTAGAAGACAGCATGCAGGTCTACTGCCAGGAATGTGGAAAATGAAGACAGCAAGTTAGCATGTAAATTTATGCAGAATGAACGAACGAACAAACTTTATTTTAAAAGGGTAACAAAATAGGCATGCAGGCCCGTCTTACATTCGGCCCTTTCGATCACTCATCTTTCATTCATCAAATGTGCATGTTACATTTACAAAGGGGGAAAAAAAAACATTGTCAAATGGATTTTGTAAGCATAAACAATGCATATTACGCATGGTACATTCACATGGGAAAAAGAAAAAACATTGTCAAATGAAAGTTGTAAACATAAACAGTGCATATTTCAATGTTGTGAGACACATCCCCCATCCACCCTCACACCCCGCAGCCACCCACACATCCCCACCCACCCACACATACCTCCACGCACTCACACACTCAGGCAAACATACATGCCGCCACCCACCCACTGAACCCCCACCCACACATACATCTCCCACCCATCCCATAACCGACACGCACACACCCACCCACATATTCTCCACCACCCACCCACACACCCGCAACCACCCAGCAAAACATACATCACAAAACCACACACACATACACTCATCAACCCACACATCCATCCCGCACCCTCACAATTTTCCTCACCCACCCACACACACACCAGCCAACCTACACCCACTCAATATCCGCCACCTCTCAACTACACATCCCCCACCTATACACACATCCCCACCCACAAACACATCTCCCCCACCCATAAACACCCAAAAAACACACACCTCCCACACCCCACCCACACACATCCGCCGCTCATACACATCTTCCCACAAACACACACTCATCTCTCACACACATCCACCCACTCACACCCACACATCACCCACCCGCCCATGATTACAGGATAGATAGGGCATATTTTCCTCTACTGTTTAACTTTGAGTTAAACGTTAGTTGCATATCCTTTACAGGACGTCGCAGTCAACACCAGAATTTTTAGCTGTTGTGATCTCTTGGTAGGTTTACGTTCAGTAGTTTGCCATAATTTTCTGAACGACCTGCACTCATATCATCATATAAAAACAACTTAAGACAGATTGCTGCCAAATTGCCCACAGCTGTGTTTCGAATGCAGGTAAGCGGGATTATGAATTGCATCCATAACCCCTTCGCCACGGAGCCGGCGTTTAACAGAGAGTAAAAAAGAAGTAAGAAAATATGTCTGCTAAACAGGCCATGATCTTAACGGCACATTATTAACTATCACAAAATGTCTAAATGTTGTGTCTGTGGTGACTTATGCACACTCGTGTTAAGTAAAGGTACAGCAGATATTGACTGCTGTTGAGCTGTGAAGTGTTAATCCTTCACATATAAACATCAGATATGTGTACGAAAACTGATAACAAACAATCAATCAGCTGAAGATCTATAGCAAAGAAGTGTTTAAGTAAAAACAAACCACCTGTTTATTTTGCCCGACAGACCGTAGATCCAGGACTACATATCCCACAGACTCTTTCATGGTTGTTTCTGAATCACAGGCATAGCACTGTATCTTGATGGTGCTCCTCTGCAGACGGTGCTGCTGTAAGGCTTTCCTGTCCAGCTCCCAGGCTAGTTCCTGATTGAAGTCAGGTGACTCAGAATGTGCTACAGGGTCTGTTGCCAACAGTTCCCCGTCAAACTTGGCTTCCACAATTAATTTATGCTTGGGTCTTTTAGGAAAGCCACGACCTACAATAACAAATACAATCAATGTAGCAGACTACACATTTTATATTGTATTCCTCACATATACACACACACACATACACATACACCTTGCTGTCTTGACACATAATAGTTTGTTATGTTGTGCTTTAAAAAAAAAATGGCATAATAACCACAACCCATGGTGTTAGCAAATATGACTGACTAGATCAATATATAAATGTGCTTATATACAGTTTCCGGTTTGGGTCAAGATGGCGAGACGCGCTTTCTTCTAGCTTGACTTAAGACGGTTGATCGACGGCTCGACAATCCGTCATCATAAAACTCCCCGTTGTCTCAGAATCAGATTTCTGGCTCTAAATGTTACATGTTTTGCACATCATCAGAGAAGGCTCATTCAATGGCCAAGTGAACATCCAGGATCTACAACAGGTAGCAGCGAACCGCCAGACATGGAGAGCCATGACTTCTGCCCTATGCGCCGCCTTAAGCTCAAGAGGAAAGACTAACTAATATATCTATATAAAATGCAGGGCATAGAGTTGAGCTACACTTTTCTGGCCAGCCAAAGATGACTAAATGTCTTTAGGCGTACCTAGAATGACTAGAGGTGTATTCTTAAGCATTACAATTATTTTCTTCTTCTTTTGTCTTTTATTTCCCAATGGAGCAAAGACTTGTCAACTGCTCCTATCCTTTGCTGTCTCCTGTCATGCCCTAACCTTATAATTAATCTCTGTCTCCAATTCCTTCCTACATGTGTTGTATTTTAACCTGTGGGATCCAGAAGAAGGATTTTCTAGTTATACAACTAACAAGTTTTCTTAGTGTATGTCCAATCCAACACCAGTGTCTTTTTCCGCACATTTTAATTCACTAGAATTTAATTCTCTCCATAAGATTCACTTTATGGATTCTGTCATACCATTTTAGCCCCGCTATTGTATGCAGGCACCAATTAATGAATGTTTGTAGTTGATAGGTAACAGTTTCAGCCGTTCTATATCACATGTATCTGATCCACACAGCAGCACTGATTTGTTGTTGGAGTTATATATTCTAATATATATTCTGAGGTTGGTTCTAAATTTAATCTCTTTTGAGGTCAAAAATTTCCCAGTGAAATGAAGGCTCTTTTTGCTTTTTTTAAAAAAAATTGTTATTTTAAGAACTATCTGTTCCCCAACTCTGTCTACATTCCTATTTAAATCAACATATGATTCCACTTTGTGAAGTGAGGTTTGATTACGGGACATTGATTTACCATTTGGTTGATTTACTACTGGGAGGACATTGAGAATGCACAAGTGATAGCACAAAATAGCAGGGGGTTGGCATGAGGTGGCTGAGGGCCTATGGGAGATTAAAGGCAGAAGAAGAGTAAGAAGTAGATATAAAACATCCAGGTGCCAACACTGGAGATTTTCCTAGATGAAAGAAGGTAAGTCTGCAATCCCCACTCCTTACTATACTCCACATCAACTTCTTCTAGGAGAAGATCACCCATTCATGCTGTGTGACAAGTTATGTATCTGTTCTTTTCTGTAGACTTGTTCAGGAATTGTTGGATTGTGCAGAAAGTTTTCTACTCTCTTGATGGTTCCGTCGCCCTGCTACTGAGTGAGTGCGTGGCGCGACACTGTGAGCTGTGAGTTTCGTGTGAAGTGCTTTTGAATCTGCCAAAGTTTTTTTTGGAACATGACTGCATGTTCGGAGCGATGGCAGGTGGCTATGTCCCAGAGTTGACCGGTTTTTGCCTTATGCAGAAATGCATGGCTGCTAGGCTTCTGGTTGACTGCCACTGCCGTCGGTGATGAACTGTATTTTTGTGGACTGTGTGGGTGAACATCTAGGAAACATCCAGATAGGAAAATGACTGCCTATTCCATCAGAGATGAATTGGGTGTTTCGTGGGGGACTGGTGTGTTGACATTCTGGCGGCGGCATTATGCAGTGTATCTGTGCGGGCTGTTGTTTGTCGAGACTCCCGTCTTTTCCACTTTTCACATTGGGCAGTGGGGAGCGTTTTTTTGTGATATTCACCGGCACAGGAAAGGAGCATAATGGGGACGACCCGTTGCTGTGAAGTTGGAACTGCCACTAACTTTTCTACTCTCTACCTACCAGCCAGTCTCCTCAAGTCTCAAGCCAACTCTGTGCATAGTAGCTTTACTTATATTGTTACCATTCTTTGCTTCCGGTAACACGGCTGCATATTAATTTTGCTTTACACACTTTATACTTTTGTGTACCATATACACTTTAGTCTTTACTTAATCACTTATCACTTTTGTTTGAAAGATTAGGAGTATTAGCGTGAACCATATACTGTAAACAGACTTCTACCGGAAACCATTTTTTCCGCGCTTGCGCAGAAGGGTTTCGCCGTGTCAACGAGTCATTGTCGATTATAGGTGGTTCTGGTGTTTCTGATTGGATACCTTCAAATATCACATAACAACCACGGGCGCCATCTTGGCTTCATGACCAAAGGTCAGTCTGCCATTTTGAACTCGCAGAATGTGGGTAAGTTTCCCTTCAGTCTTTGAAAAATTGAATTTCTTGTGATATAAGTTAGTAATTGTCTATTTTAAGCTTGATGTATTAATAGTATAATGTTTTCATATGGATTTTCGGATTCTGCATGCAATTTTACATATATTTGGTGAGTTTCATCGCTCAAAACGCTTACAAAGTGGTTCAAAACATTGTTTTTCGGGAACATTTTTTTGCCATTGAAAATCAATGGGCTGAATGGCGGCACTGCTGCACACACATCTATCGGTTATTTTAAGCTTGATGTATTAATAGTATAATGTTTTCATATGGATTTTCGGATTCTGCATGCAATTTTACATTTATTTGGTGAGTTTCATCACTCAAGATGCTTACGAAGTGGTTCAAAACATTATTTTTTTGCCAACATTTTTTTGCCATTGAAAATCAATGGGCTGAATGGCGGCACTGCTGCACACACATCTATCGGTTATTTTAAGCTTGATGTATTAATAGTATAATGTTTTCATATGGATTTTCGGATTCTGCATGCAATTTTACATTTATTTGGTGAGTTTCATCACTCAAGATGCTTACGAAGTGGTTCAAAACATTATTTTTTTGCCAACATTTTTTTGCCATTGAAAATCAATGGGCTGAATGGCGGCACTGCTGCACACACATCTATCGGTTATTTTAAGCTTGATGTATTAATAGTATAATGTTTTCATATGGATTTTCGGATTCTGCATGCAATTTTACATTTATTTGGTGAGTTTCATCACTCAAGATGCTTACGAAGTGGTTCAAAACATTATTTTTTTGCCAACAGGTTTTTGCCATTGAAAATCAATGGGCGGCACTGCGTTGTCTACCTCTTGCTCGCATGCCCTCAACCTTGCCCTCCAGTATGGTTTTTATAAGAGTATCATGTCTTTTAACAATAACATGGCCGAAATATTTCACTTGCCTCCTCTTTATTTCTATGTAGCATCTCAACACTCTTTTTCTCGTTTCAATTGACATCTTTTTATTGGTCAGTATGTACTTCATCTTGCTAAAGGCTACTTTTGCCATGGCGATTCTTGTTCTAATCTCTTCAAGGCATCTCCCATCAGATATTACTGTTCCGAGATAATTGTACCTATTCACTTGTTGAAGAATATTCCCAATTACTTTTACGTACATTTATTTTATATTCAGAATTGTAATAAAGAAGGACTGCTGATGATCTCAGATCCCATCTGTCTGTGTTCCAAGAAGGATACCCTATTCTGAAAGGGTACATAGCTCGGCTGCTCGGATGCCTTAATGCAGAGAGCTCCAATTGCTACGCTTGGCTTCAAGAGTATAAGAGGTGCAGCAAGAAACTGTGAGTACAACTGTGGTCGATCATGCTGTCTTTCTGTATTTCTTTCTGCAAATCTTTTTTCATATCGTGGCCAGTCTTCTTCTTCTTCTTACGGCCATTTTTATATGCTAATTAGATAACGTTGCATACTATCTAAACAGGAATTAACCCATTATGTGCGTAGCATCATTCCGCATAATACAATATATTACGTGCCAGGGTTTAAACACTAATATAAAGAATGCACTTGGTAATTAATTAATATAATAACTAATTGGCGGCCATTTTTATATGCTAATTAGATAACGTTGCATACTATCTAAACAGGAATTAACCCATTATGTGCGTAGCATCATTCCGCATAATACAATATATTACGTGCCAGGGTTTAAACATAATATAAAGAATGCACTTGGTAATTAATTAATATAATAACTAATTGGCGGCCATTTTTATATGCTAATTAGATAACGTTGCATACTATCTAAACAGGAATTAACCCATTATGTGCGTAGCATCATTCCGCATAATACAATATATTACGTGCCAGGGTTTAAACACAATATAAAGAATGCACTTGGTAATTAATTAATATAATAACTAATTGGCGGCCATTTTTATATGCTAATTAGA
The DNA here is from genome assembly GCA_014155875.1 of Cepaea nemoralis. NCBI lineage: Eukaryota > Metazoa > Mollusca > Gastropoda > Stylommatophora > Helicidae > Cepaea > Cepaea nemoralis. The sequence goes on from JACEFZ010008674.1 coordinate 227,371, forward strand.
TAACGTTGCATACTATCTAAACAGGAATTAACCCATTATGTGCGTAGCATCATTCCGCATAATACAATATATTACGTGCCAGGGTTTAAACATAATATAAAGAACGCACTTGGTAATTAATTAATATAATAACTAATTGGTGGCCATTTTTATATGCTAATTAGATAACGTTGCATACTATCTAAACAGGAATTAACCCATTATGTGCATAGCATCATTCCGCATAATACAATATATTACGTGCCAGGATTTAAACATAATATAAAGAATGCACTTGGTAATTAATTAATATAATAACTAATTGGCGGCCATTTTTATATGCTAATTAGATAACGTTGCATACTATCTAAACAGGAATTAACCCATTATGTGCGTAGCATCATTCCGCATAATACAATATATTACGTGCCAGGGTTTAAACATAATATAAAGAATGCACTTGGTAATTAATTAATATAATAACTAATTGGTGGCCATTTTTATATGCTAATTAGATAATGTTACATCATATGTAAAAATAGATGACATGAGCGGTTAGGCTTCGCTACACCGATCGCAATGATGTATGGTTGCTAGGATGTTCGTGTATGGTTGCTAGGATGTTCGTTTAAAAATAAACAAACTACTCTAGTTTTGATAACTTCTGCTATGACCTTGGTTCGGACACGAAAAAAAGATGTGCAGAAGAGATCTTTTGTGTCAATATCTGCGTTAATGATCTCGACACTCAAAGTTGCATATCTTCGCTTCTAATTGACATACATGCATCATCTTGGTACCATTAGATTCGGTTTCTCAAGGCCTATCTTTTGGTGGTGGTCCCATGAGAAAATACTCAAATTTAAAAATCTGATGGTTCATGCTAGGAGTATCATGTCTATGTCGACATTTTCTTCAGACAAGAATGGGCACGTTCAAAATCAAAACATTTGTCGAAATCTCAATAAAGAATGAATTACAAATCGAGCACTTATATGAAAGTACGTACCTTCAAGCACAGATATCACAACAAGAAATCTGTGATCATTGCCCATGTTTTTGTTTGTTCTCTAGCAGCAGAACAAGCAAGCCCGATCACTGTTTGTTCGTGTTTTCATTCAACATCCGCCATGTTTGTTGATGCGGAAATGACATCACACCATCAGCTGATTCACATTTATTTGAGAAAGTGTCCTTTACTAAATTATTCTGATCAAAAATAACCTCTAATTAACGCATTTTCTAGGTACTACACACACATGCCGTGAACATTATCCATAAATTACTGATATTAATGCGAACAACAAACATGAAATAGTAGCTTGGCCGATCCGCCTAGAAACCATGTGTACCGACATGCGCACTGTGCTCACGTCTGATTATATTTCTACGCTTGTGACAATTAGTTCAAGGAACTAAAGGGATTTGTGTTAGATCTAGCAAATAAGATCACTTGTATTTCCGACATCATAATATAATGATAACAAGTTTTCAATTACTTTGAATTATGTCAGAAATAAAGTTTATTTTGCGAAAAGATAACGTAGCGGATTGATAGTGTCCGGCAAATCGGTGTGTTGTTAGGCGGTTGTGGTGAAAGGACCCGACGACAAATTATTTCTGTGAAAGCTGAACACGGCAGCCCAAGTTTGGGCGAAATATGATATGTAGTTTGACTAAACAGCGGGTACATTACCGCCGCCTGAAACGTCTACATTTGATGGATGTGAAAGTCGTTCGGATACCTCCATGTAGACGTACACACTGGGGGTTGCGACAACAGCGCCCTGAAGATTTGACACTGAAAGGAAGGGATATTTTTATGAATATTCTCTTGGGGCGTGCTGGAAATAAGGCTAGGGGATTCAGATTTAGTACGTGGCATCAGTTTTCTGACAAGTACATAATGTAACTATTTAGTGAACGTGGATATTGTTTCTGTTTACATCTTTTCGTAAATGACTACGCCGAGAAAGGATTACGAAGACGAGGAGATCGCTGGAGGAGGAAGGAGAACGCAGGCGGGGGGAACGCGCAGTATGCATAACACTCCACGACCAACCTCGTCCAGCAACACGGGCGTGTTGATGGTGGGGCCGAACTTCAAAGTGGGCAAGAAAATTGGCTGTGGTAATTTTGGAGAATTGAGAGTAGGTGAGTTCACACTAGACATCAGGATCAATAGAAATAATCTTTAACTAACACAATCAACACAATACACATCATTATCATTCATAAGTGAATGTTTTTTTTACTTCTATGTGTTAATACTGTTAATTTGCAATTGGCTAACACCAACTTTAATAATCAGCTGTCTCAAACTGTATGAAATACATCTTAATTATTAATTATGTTTATGTTATGATTTGGCATCTACTTCAGTTTTGAGGAAAAGAGGTCACACAACCTTGACCTTTGGACTGCAATAACAGGTTTTCTTGCATCTATTATTTAATCTAGATCCATGCTTAGGGTTTCCCATGTTTACTTTCTCATTATGTATGACTTACTGTCATCTGGTATTTGGATGAAGATTCACACTCAGGCATGCTGTGTCAGCGACTGGATGAGTATGTTCAGGAAGATCTGGATGGGCTGGGCTTGAAGACAGTGGGTGGGGTCTTCAAGGCTGACAGCTGTCAGCCTCAATTGTATACCAGGCCACATGGGTGTAAGAGGAAATGACAAGTTAATAATAATAGGCTTGCTGGCCAGGTTAGAGTGGAAAACGGACTAGCAATGGACCAAGCTGATATAGTAAAAGCTTTGAGAGGCAGGTTGATTAAACAAGTCAATTGACAACTATGAATTTTTGATTTTTGTTATTTTTTTGAATTTTTTTTTTTTAGTCTACCTTGACTAGACTGCAAGAACATGAAGTCAAAAGGAGTGAAGCCAGATGTACATTATGTAGAAGGTGAAAGAACAACACAGAACTGGTGTCATCAGCCACTACATACTGATGAAGATTGTGAGGAGAGGATCCGAGCACTTTACGGACTGGATGGTTTGATGTGCAGTGAGATTAATCTGTCAACTATATAACTTGACAGCCATTTTCTTCTTCTCATTGCTGTTTCTGATGAGTACAACATCAGACAAGTGATGATGATGAGCTTGATCATTGTTTTGAGTTCCTCACCAGTTCCATACATCTTGGAGCTAATGTTGATTCAGTGGGCCAGTATACCTTTCTGAGCTTGCCACACTGAGGACAGTCTCCGTAATTCCATACAACTTGGAGCTAATGTTGATTCAGTGGGCCAGTATACCTTTCTAAGCTTGCCACACTGAGGACAGTCTCCGTAATCTTATACAACTTGGAGCTAATGTTGATTCAGTGGGCCAGTATATCTTTCTGAGCTTGCCATACAGAGGACAGTCTCTGTAATTCCATACAACTTGCAGCTAATGTTGATTCAGTGGGCCAGTATATCTTTCTGAGCTTGCCACACTGAGGACAGTCTCCGTAATTCCATACAACTTGGAGCTAATGTTGATTCAGTGGGCCAGTATACCTTTCTGAGCTTGCCACACTGAGGACAGTCTCCGTAATCCTATACAACTTGGAGCTAATGTTGATTCAGTGGGCCAGTATATCTTTCTGAGCTTGCCATACTGAGGACAGTCTCTGTAATTCCATACAACTTGGAGCTAATGTTGAGTCAGTGGGCTAGTATATCTTTCTGATCTTGCCACACTGAGGACAGTCTCCATAGTCTGGTAAGAATGAGACAGCGAGGTGTGACGAGGGGATCTGGCCGACGCTCGACGCTCAGAGGAAAGGCGAGACGGACATATAATCAGATTGCTACTGGAACTATTAGTGTTGGAATTCTTCGCTGGCTGCTGGGGATGGGGACGGAGCGCTTATGGGAATGTCCCGAATGCTGTGATGTCGGTTCCTAAATCAATCAATCAATCAATCCATAAGCTCTGCATTGGTGGTTCTGTCACACCATTTTAGTCCTATTCTGTGCATGTTAGGAGCCTTAGCTATAAGCTCAAATCTCCATCCAGGTGGACTTGGACAATTGATCTGAGCTTCCAGATTAGTCCAGCCTACAATGGGTACCAGGTAGTACCCTGGGAAGTGAAGATGACCAGTGTTATATTGACCACATCCCCCATTGGTCGATACACATGTGGGTGGGGCTTCACCATTTACCCAAAAGGCTTGAAGGTGTGTACAAGATCTGTGACTTCATTATTCACCACAGTCACCAATCAGTGAATGTTCAGTCATTATCTTAGTCTTCTCCCTGTTTCTGAGCCATACACACAGTACAGATTTCATATTGAGTTAAATATTTTGAGTTTGGTTCTATATTTTATTTAATTTGACTTCCAAAAGTTTCATAGTGCTATCTCACTATCCAAGAGATCAGAGGACACAGAGTATCATTATATACATATTCTCCAAACGAAAATTTAACCCTGTTCTGGAGACATGCTTTGTATCTAGGTTAAATTTTCTTTTTTCAAACATATATTAGTTTTCTCTTATTAATAACTCTACATTTAATGTCTTTATGTGCAGGTCCACATGGCCGAATAGGTAAGAATGCGTGTTCTTAAACATCTGGTGTGCTTATGCCGAGGTAAGCGGTTCAACCCCTACACCGGACAGCTGGACTAAAATGTTGACCTGTTGTCCTTGAATTGGGGACATTAATTACAAGTACCTCTGAAGTAGGAGTGGGTTCGCCTGATGGTGAGGGACACTGTTAATAGGGAAAGCTAATCCACACACAAAATTCAGTCCATCACTACTATAAATAATGTGTATGGTCTACGCTTGAGTTCAAAGCGAGCGAGCGAAAAAAAGTCTTTATGTGTAGTCTTTATTAAGTTTATTATCTCCTGTTGACTCCATAGTACCTGCCCCTTCATGGTGCACAAATCCTGTATAAAGTGATGAATTCATTTGAATGCTTTGTTCTATTATTATGCATAATTTGGTTATCTGGCAGTGCAGATAGCTACATTGGGCATAATTATAGAACAAAGCAATGAATAAACTACACTAGAGAAGGTGGGTTGTGGTGGACCACCATTTGTGTGGGTTAGTTTATCTGATAGCACCTAGGAATGCTTTGTTTAATCAAACATTATGTTTGTTTCAGGGAAGAACCTATACAACAATGAACATGTTGCGATTAAGCTGGTAAGTGTCTCATAACACGTAATTGAAAATAATCTTGTGTCTTGACAACTCATACATCGTTACAAAAATATGCATTACAGCCATCCAGCTGATATCAAAAGCAGAGTAACATGAAATATTATTGGAAAGCTCAACAAATAAAAGACAGATACAAAATGAATGCTTCGACTAGCTTTTGTCAGCAAATAAAAATAAAACAGAGATAAGAAAACTTACCTGAAAACAAAAGTATTGTCATTTGTAAATGGATGGAGGTCAGTATAGATAAGCGCGCATGTTCTTAAACATCTGGTGTGCTTATGTCGAGGTAAGGGGTTCAACCTCAACACCGGATAGTTGGACTAAAATGTTGACTTCTTGTCCTTGACTTGGGGACATAAATTACAAGTATATCTAAGTTGGAGTGGGTTCACCTGATAGCAAGGAACACTGGTAATAGGGAATGCTAATCCACACGTAAAATTCAGTCCAGTGCTACTAGAAGTAGTGTGTACGGACTAAGCTTGAGTTCAAAAGCGAGCGCCTAAAAAATTGTGTAAATGGTTATCAAAACATCGCAATGATATAAAATAAACTGAAAACGGGTAGAAAGAAACAAAAAGACTGTCGACATTCTTTAAATACAACAGTGGTGACATCAAAAGTTTTCCCTTTTGGTCTGTTTAATTTTAATAGATGCTAATAAATGTTGACTTAATTCATGTACATGTTTCTATAATGTTTAATTACAGTGTTCTAAAAACTTCATATAGAATAAAAGTTTCCCCGGGAAGGTTAACCCGGTCAACAAATGTCCGCAGAAGTCGGATGTGTCGGCCTAACGGCGCAAGTACGCAGCTCTGCTGTAAACAGGCACATCGCAATCACGTCCGAAAAAAAAACTCCGGATGAAAGAAGAAGAAGAATAAAAGTTTGTAGATTGTGGCATGAATAGACAAAGATTTCTGTGTTATCATTTAGTCATGTTCTTTAGGTGTTATATGATATGATGATTATATAATGATAACTGGAGCTAATGTAGCTGAAGAGAGCAATTAAGACTTAATTATGTCATGCTGTTTGTGCACTTCCCCACAGTGGTTGACCCACTCCTCTCGTCTCCCTATGTTTTCAGTAATTTGTTTTATCCTGATTATCATCATCTTGAAAATTACAAATGGTAATTGAATAGGCTGGCTTATCGCCTTCATTCTCTTCTCTACGTAACAAGAAATCTGTGACAGTTGCACTTAGTCACAGTCAACTCCAGCATACTTTTTGGCTGTTTGTGAGTTCTAGGCAGATTTACTTTTAGTAGTTTGCCATTGCTGTCTGAACGCCTGACACTCATACCATTGTATGAAAATCAGCACAAGGCTGACTGCTTCCTAATCGCCTGCAGCTGTGTTTCGATTGTGGTATGCGGGATTACAAATTATGTCCATAACCCCTTTGCCACAGAAGCATCCTGTTTTATTTCCTTGCACCGGTCAGTTTATACAGATTTGTTCTTTTCATTTTCTGAAATTTAAGTAAGCGTAAAACAACATAGCCCAACTTAATCTTGCAAGCGTTGATGCGTGGTGTGTGTGCAACATATCAGTAAATGTTGGTGCGACTATTGGAAACAGGGTGAATAACTTTGCCGTCTGAGTTATAAGACCTTGACCATTAAGATTAAGGTAACAAGTACGTCTGCAGTAATCAGCTTGCAATGGTGCAACGTATAATAGCATGTTTATATTCTGATTTCACGGTACACTGGAACAGAAAACACATCAACAGCACAAACATCTGGCACTCATTGTAAACACAAGCAATGGGCAAACCTAATAAGGAGGCTCCATATATTGTTTCAAAAATTCTATTCTAGCTGTGTTTATTTATCCAGTGTCAGCATTTTGGAGCTTTCATATAAATGACACTATAACCCTGGGCCACGAATGTCACTACTTTCATGGTTGTCACAACAGCTGTCACGTCTGCAATCTTGCTTATCAGACAATGAAATGTCTTCATGGTTCTACTGGTGGTTGGAATGAAGAATGGCAAATGTAGGAATGGTAGTTGACTTTGTTTGTTGTCACAGTTGTATGAATGAATGTGGACTTGTTGAAATCTTCTCCAGGAACCTATGAAATCTAGAGCACCTCAGTTGCACTTGGAATATAGGTTCTACAAACAGCTGGGACAATCAGGTATGAGGCTCTGTGTCACACATACTAAATTGTGCACTTAAATGTTCAAGTGCTTGCATGGGTTTTTATTAGGATATTTTTTTTCTTCGCATATCCTTTACAGGACATCGCTGTCAACATCAGCATCTTTCAGCTGATTGTTGATTTCTTGGCAAGATTACGCTCAGTAGTTTGTCATTGCTTTCTGAGCGACCGACTCAATACCCCGTAAGTACCGATGCGGAGAGAACCGCTACCAATTCTCGCACACGTCAAGTCACGTTAAGAGTATACAGAATTACGGAGAAAGTCATGTAACTCCTAGACCAGGGAGACCCGCTTTATTATGATAGGATACATATAAATACAAACATGGTAAAAAAGGAGTGATTACATAGATAACTCGTAAGAACAGGGCTAGATACAAAATGAAACATAATTCAAGAGCCAGTCACTTTTTTCTCAGGAGCCATATTTTTTATAGCGAATACAGACTAAGAAAACAATTGAAAATCCATTCAAAAATTTCCGGGCGCCTGGATTTTACTACCCTTGCATAAGACAAAGTGGATTTGTAGGTGAGAGAGAAGGAAAGCATCTTGATATTGGCAAATTTTCTCTTCATAAATCAAGGCAGAAAGCATGTCATTTGTATTGTAACCATAATGAAAGGTTGGATTATGCTTTAATTTGAAAGTCTACCGTTCATTGTTGTGAGTTAGGATAGATGGAAGGGTTGTTTCGTTCACTGCAAAGAAGGTATAACTGGAAGTACATATTTGTGTCATCTGCCACATGTTTTCATTGTTATTTGATATTTACCATAGATCTTGTGGCTATAGCTTTCTTCATCAATTGTTGTTCTTGGTTTTAGACATGGTTATAGCATCGTGATTGTTTTGAACTTTTATCCTATTCTTCCTTAAGTACTCCGTGTTTATCTCAGTAGTTCTATATTCTCCACTCCCACATTCTAGCTTAAGAGATCTTTGTTTGAGCTGATTCTGTCATTATTATACCTTCTATATGGAAATCTCATTTGTATTCCAATTATTACTGACCATTATTTTCTATCGATTTTTATTTGTGTATGTGGTGTTTTTTTTTTTTTTTCATCATTAACTTCCGATGTTATCTTGAGGAATCTACTGACAGATATCCAGATTTAACATGCGATATTTCTAGCCACTTGTTCTATACAATCCTGGGAAGGTAACCCGGCCAAAAAATGCCTGAAGAAGCCAGATGTGTTGGCCGAAAGGTGCAAATATCGTAGCTCTACTGTAAACAGGCACAACACAATTACATCTAAAACAACATTCCGGAAGAACGCAGTAGAAGAAGAATATCTAAACATTAAATGTTTTACAGCAGATGTGACATTTTATAATGGCCACATTAAATTATGCTTGTGATTATAGTTTTAAAAATCTGGCCCATGAAGTTGACCTTTAAATGTTGGTAGTCTTGTGTGAGTCAACCCTAATGCCATATACTGCGTCAGAAGAAGAATTTGACATTTGCCAGTTAGACCAAGATGACATAATGCACTGTAATGGCTAATGAGATGAACTGTAACATGTTGGTTATACCAACCCTAAAAACTGCAGCTTTGGATCTAGGTCACCCTAGGACTTGGAAAAATCTTCACAAAAATGTTTGGTTTGTGAAACCAAATGTCTGGTTGCTGGTCATCTTGGTTACAGGCATTTGCTATTAGCAGACATGCCAGTACATGGGACCACGGAATAGGGCATGAGTGCAACAAATGTAGATATCATCAACATGGGTCTTGCCTAATAGGCACACAGATCTTGGTCTTAGGTGTTTTGGATCAGTTGTGTTGATGCTGTTCCTCCATGCCTCTGTCTTCAGCCATCAGCTTAATTTCTCTGTCTGCTGCTGCCTCTTCTAGCCCTGGCCTGTCCAGTCATGGCTGTTGTTCTCCAGTGTGTTTTGTCTCATCTCATGATCAGAGAGCACTGTCTTTGTCTGGTGGTTGTTTACTCTGACTGTCCAAAGTATTTGCAAAATTCATCTCAGAATAAACAGTAAGGGGGCTGAGTGGTCTCGGTATGATGTCCGCCTCAAGTGCTGGAGGTCCCGGGTTCAGGCCCTGGTGAGGGCCGGGATGTTTTCACGTGGACTTCTAGTAACAAAATTTCTCCTGGTCTCTGGGTAGTGAGATTGGACACCTATGTGTATTGTTGCACACATATAAAAATCCCTTGGCCGTTGGAAATCGAAAAAGAGTAGCCTAACGGCACTGCCCGGGCAAAATTTTGAGTTAAAACACATGAGTTAAAAATCTACCCAAAGTATTTCAGGATCCTCGCTGGTGCTATGGAGTTTGTGCACTGAGCTGAGATTCTCTGGACTCAGGCTTGAGTTAGGAGTATAACAGAGCACTTATGGATTACACCCGTGTGCCGTGATGTTGATTCGTCAACTAAACTAAGTGTTAAGAATTACATAACATCTAAAAACTCTTCCGGAAGTCAGAATGATCACACTTGTCCACTTGTAAGGGGAAACTGAGTTGTTGAGTTGGGTCAAAGTCAAGGACCGACATCCTGGCACTCTGGACATTTCCTTACACTCTCCGCCCCCAACTTCAACAACCAGTGAAGAGTACCAATACTGATGGTATCAGTTGCAGTTTGATTATGTCTGAGTGCTGAGTCACATCCTGCTCCACCAGTCTCTACATGACATGATGATTGATATCTTCTTCCACACTGTTTATGTGTTCCCAAAGCGCCTGGACCACTTTCTGCCTTACCATGCATGAATACTCTACCCAACAGTACAGACCTAGCTAATCTGTCTGCGGTCTCTTTTCCCATCTCACCAGCATATCCTGGGGAAAACTGAGTTGGTTTCATTTTTCAACTTTTCCTTGATAAGCAAGCACACACACACACACACACAGTTCGTGCATTTTTTGTTGCAGTCACTAAATTAAATTTATTTCTCAATTATTTTTTGAAGCCCTGAATATTTTAAAGTGTTGTATTCTAATCTACAGACATGTTTGTGGGTTGCCCGATTAATCTTTGGGATTCCCATCCAGTGTCTGTTGTAAGATCAGTGCCATATGTGTTTCATAGATTTATAGAGGTCGACATCCAATTAATATAGACTAGATTCTGGGATAGGGGGTATGTGATGGGCTATTTTTAGTTGAGATGATTTTTATAGGGAATTTCATCACTTAGGATTTCAGTAATGTTTTTTTCTCCTTTCACTATTGGTGCACTGTAAAAATGTGATAGTGGTTGTAATACTGTTTTTTGTTGTTGTAATATTGTATTGAGAGGAGTAGTGTGTTGCTAGTGTTGGTGCTGTATTGAGAGGGGAACTATTGGACATGCTGATGTTGTATTAACGTGATGACTGTGATGATGCTGTATTCTTAGGAGAATTAATTTGACTGTTAGTGATAATACTGTATTCTTAGGAGAATTATTTTGACTGTTTGTGATAATACTGTATTCTTAAGAGAATTAATTTGACTGTTTGTGATAATACTATATTCTTAGGAGAATTATTTTGACTGTTTGTGATAATACTGTATTCTTAAGAGAATTAATTTGACTGTTAGTGATAATACTATATTCTTAGGAGAATTATTTTGACTGTTTGTGATAATACTGTATTCTTAAGAGAATTAATTTGACTGTTAGTGATAATACTATATTCTTAGGAGAATTATTTTGACTGTGATAATACTGTATTCTTAAGAGAATTAATTAATTTGACTGTTAGTGATAATACTGTATTCTTAGGAGAATTAATTTGACTGTTAGTGATAATACTGTATTCTTAGGAGAACTAATGTAGTATTAGTGTTGATGCTGTATTCTTAGGAGAACTAATTTACTATTAGTGTTGATGCTGTGTTGCTAGAACTCGTTCTGTGCTGATTTCTTGTCTTGTGAGGTCTGATGTCTAACCTTCTTGGATAAGGCTGAAAAACAGGAGACAGCGTGTGCAAATAGTGTATGTTTTAAAAACCCATATCATTTGTAATTCACAAAGAGTAGGCCATAAAACCACTGCCCTGGCAAAATTGAGAGGAAAGAAGACCTAACCACACGTAGATAGAGCTGTCACCTGGATGGAATAGAGGAGGCACACCTGACACAGATGCATGCCAAAATCAGTCACACTGACCTTTAAAGTGCATCACTGGATGTGATGCAGAAGATACCATGGTTTTTATTTTTGTAAGGATGTGACCTAAGTCAATCTAGCAGATTCTTAAAGCTTAAAATCCTGCCATCCTCCTACATGTTATTATATTTTATATAGTTATAATTTGTACTATGAAATTTTCTGCTGACTCTGACATTGAGTCACTGCCTAAAAATACTAAATACAAATGCAGTGTTGCCATTAGAATACAATTTTGTGTCACAAATAGTAAAAAAATTCTAGTGATGAAAATTTCAATATAGAAATGCAGCATTAGCTTGTTAAATAGATCTTTATATGCAAATGTATAGGGAGGTCACAGGTTATTTGGCTAATATAAAAAGGCCTTGACTGTGAAACGGTTAGGGGTACTCGACTAATCACTTTATATATGTAGCATCTCTTGCATGACGTGTTCGCTGGGTGTTGAAAAACATGGGTACAAAATACAACCTTTCCGATGTCTTATCCTTCAGAGTATATATTCTGTGGAAAAGGCATTCATGACCCACCAATACTTCACATGAAAGGCACAAGTTTTTGTTAGTATTTTTTAAATTCTCTCTCTCTCTCTCTCTCTCTCTCTCTCTCCTCTCTCTCTCTCTCTCTCTCTCTCTCTCTCTCTCTCTCTCTCTCTCTCTCTCTCTCTCTCTCTCTCTCTCTCTCTCTCTCTCTCTCTGTGGTAACCTGGCAGGATTGCTGCTACTGTTATGTCACTAACAATTTCCGATTGCTTCTACAGAGGGAGTCCCCAATGTGTTCTACTTTGGCCCTGTAGCAAAATCCAATGCTCTAGTCTTGGAGTTGCTGGGACCCAGTCTGGAGGATTTGTTTGATCTCTGTGATAGGAAGTTCACACTCAAGACAGTTCTCATGATAGCTGTTCAGTTGGTAAGAGCAGCTTATACTTTACATGTCTTTGGTTACATGTTGTCACATTTTATTATTCTCATCACTTGTAATTTAAAAAAAAAATTTTTTGTGTATCTCTGGTCCTGAATTTGTGTGTTACAAAATGAAAAGCCTAATTATTCACTTTGCACCTGAAATATTTTTGGCAATTTAACATTTTCAGTGCTGTGGCTAATAATTGAATACATGATCGTAGATGAATGTGATTGTGCTGGGTATCAGCCCTACAATCACGAACAGTTGTATTTATACTGTGCAAGAAATATTAATAAAATATCTCCATTGGTCATTATCATCATCATGTAGCATGCCAAATGGCGTAGACTTTGATGTCTCTCCCCATATCTGGGTGTTGTGGATCAATGCTATTGATGTTATACCACCATGCCACCATCTTTCTCCACCCAGCATCATGTCTGTCAGGCTGCCTATCCTGCTGCTGATCTTTTAGTCATCACGTTGTTTTTCAATGTCTCTTTCTTACGGTTGTATTAATGTTCTACTTTCATTAATCCCTTCCTGGCATTTGTTGTTAGGTACTCTGGCAGCACAAGCTATTTACAACATTCATCTCTGAAGCCACATCTCTCTTGCTTCCTAGCGCTTCCTAATTTGTTGGTTCATATTTCCAGACTCGCTGTCATACAGCAGAAGAGGTTCTATATCACATTCCACACTCTCATTCTGACATTGAGAGTGAATGAATCACCAAAAAAATTTATTAACCTGACCAATGCTTATCAACCAAACATTGAGAGTGGCTTATTATAGAAGATACTTTTCGTCTTCTAGAATGCAGCTTGTTTTGCCTATTGTAATCTTTATCTCTATCACACATCTTCCATCTGATATGATATCTCCTAGATATTTTAATTTACTGACTTTATTAAGCATTTTCCTTTATATTGTAATATCACATTTTGGTATAACTTTTTCTTTGATATGTGCATTGCTTCTGTTTTCTTTATATTCTAGGAAAGTTCCGTTTGCAGTCTATTACTACCATATGTAACAAATGTTGCAGATTTCTTATTGTGCATTTTCAGTTGTCAGTTCTGTATCATCTACATCTCTCTCTCTCTCTCTCTCTCTCTCTCTCTCTCTCTCTCTCTCTCTCTCTCTCTCTCTCTCTCTCTCTCTCTCTCTCTCTCTCTCTCTCTCTCTCTCTCTCTCTCTCTTCCCCCCACCCCAATGTGGGTGAATGATTGCTTGTCTGGCCTTTTTCATGTGTAAAGTCGCCTCTTATGTTGTTTAAACTAGGTGTCCCCAATCACAATATCATAACAAGTCTGCTGAAGTTTGAGACTGTTGTGTCTTGTATCATCTGTGTCTATCTTGTTCAGCACACTGCCATAAAATATCAGCCTCTTAGAGATGGACAGGAGTAAATCAACTGCACTGTGTCATTAAACCATGAACACACACATCAGACATTATGTGGCTGTTACCACACGTCTGGTAGAAGTAGAATAAAGTAAAAGTCTCCTTCCCAGTCCTTGAGACACACTGGGTACATGGTGCCAGCCCTGTATCTGTATAGACCAGTGGGCACTCACTGGGTGGTGTGGTTGATGTCACACTGTCCAGCCCCGTATCTGTATAGACCAGTGGGCACTCACTGGGTGGTGTGGTTGATGTCACACTGTCCAGCCACCCGTATCTGTATAGACAGTGGGCATTCACTGGGTGGTGTGGTTGATGTCACACTGTCCAGCCACCCGTATCTGTATAGATCCAGTGGGCACTCACTGGGTGGTGTGGTTGATGTTACACTGTCCAGCCACCCGTATCTGTATAGACCAGTGGGCACTCACTGGGTGGTGTGGTTGATGTTCACACTGTCCAGCCACCCGTATCTGTATAGACCAGTGGGCACTCACTGGGTGGTGTGGTTGATGTCACACTGTCCAGCCACCCGTATCTGTATAGTGGGCACTCACTGGGTGGTGTGGTTGATGTCACACTGTCCAGCCACCCGTATCTGTATAGACCAGTGGGCACTCACTGGGTGGTGTGGTTGATGTCACACTGTCCAGCCACCCATATCTGTATAGACTAGTGGGCACTCACTGGGTGGTGTGGTTGATGTCACACTGTCCAGCCACCCGTATCTGTATAGACTAGTGGGCACTCACTGGGTGGTGTGGTTGATGTCACACTGTCCAGCCACCCATATCTGTATAGACTAGTGGGCACTCACTGGGTGGTGTGGTTGATGTCACACTGTCCAGCCACCCATATCTGTATAGACTAGTGGGCACTCACTGGGTGGTGTGGTTGATGTCACACTGTCCAGCCACCCATATCTGTATAGACTAGTGGGCACTCACTGGGTGGTGTGGTTGATGTCACACTGTCCAGCCTCCCGTATCTGTATAGACTAGTGGGCACTCACTGGGTGGTGTGGTTGATGTCACACTGTCCAGCCACCCGTATCTGTATAGATCAGTGGGCACTCACTGGGTACATGGTGCCAGCCCCGTATCTGTATAGATCAGTGGGCACTCACTGGGTGGTGTGGTTGATGTCACACTGTCCAGCCACCCATATCTGTATAGACTAGTGGGCACTCACTGGGTGGTGTGGTTGATGTCACACTGTCCAGCCACCCGTATCTGTATAGACTAGTGGGCACTCACTGGGTGGTGTGGTTGATGTCACACTGTCCAGCCACCCGTATCTGTATAGATCAGTGGGCACTCACTGGGTACATGGTGCCAGCCCCGTATCTGTATAGATCAGTGGGCACTCACTGGGTGGTGTGATTGATGTTACACTGTCCAGCCACCCGTATCTGTATAGACCAGTGGGCACTCACTGGGTGGTGTGGTTGATGTCACACTGTCCAGCCACCTGTATCTGTATAGACAGTGGGCACTCACTGGGTGGTGTGGTTGTCACACTGTCCAGCCACCTGTATCTGTATAGATCAGTGGGCACTCACTGGGTGGTGTGATTGGTGTCACACTGGGTACATGGGGCCAGCCCCGTATCTGTATAGACCAGTGGGCACTCACTGGGTGGTGTGCTTGATGTCACACTGTCCAGCCACCCGTATCTGTATAGACCAGTGGGCACTCACTGGGTGGTGTGCTTGATGTCACACTGTCCAGCCACCCATTACTCCCCAGACCAATTCCTTGGCACTCATTATAAGCTGGGTCGTTCTGGGATCCCTGGTCAGTTTTTTAATAATCCCCCAGCTCAAGGATTCGAAACATGACCACAGGGCTGGCAGACAAGTATGCTAACCCCTGGACTGCCTTGGCTCTCTCTTGTGGAAGGCTACAACAGTCATCATTCCTGCAGTGTTGCTTTTTCTTACATGTCATTTGTAGATTTATTATTAACTCCACTAGGAAGATAATTGTGATTTGAAATATTGTTTACACTCAGCACCCAAGAGATATAATCTACTGGTCTCTGTTGCAGATATCTCGTATGGAGTATGTTCATTCCAAGCATCTGATATACAGGGACGTGAAGCCAGAAAATTTCTTGATAGGCAGGCAATCGACCAAAAAGCAGCACATTATTCATATTATAGACTTTGGTTTAGCCAAGGAGTATATCGACCCAGAAACCAACAAACATATTCCATACAGAGAACACAAGAGTTTGACAGGGACTGCCCGGTACATGAGCATTAACACACATCTGGGTAAAGGTAAGTCTGCCCAATTTGTTAGTTACAATCTTCGCTCTGCCCAGTTGGTTGTGTAAGATGTTCTCTGCCCAGTTAGTTATTTATGATGTTCTCTGCCCTGTCTGTTGTTTATGAAGTTCTATGTCCTGTCTGCTGTTTACAAAGTTCTCTGCCCTGTCTGTTGTTTATGAAGTTCTCTGCCCTGTCTGTTGTTTATAAAGTTCACTGCCCAGTCTGTAGTTTATAATGTTCTTTGCCCATTAGATTATTTACAAAGTTTTCTGCATAGTTTGTTTATAATATTCTCAGGGTTGTAATGTCTAATTTATGTCTTGACTTAATTCCTTTGTATCTTGATATCTTGATAAAAGAAGGGCGAGGTAGTGATTTCTTACATTGGGATATCTGTTGTAGCTGTTCTGCTTGTACAGCTACCCACACATTCTGTTATATTCCTGATGCTAGGGTTTTATTCTTTATTTTTCTAGGAGATGTGTTAACATTTATATATACATGCATCTTTTCTTCCACCTCATTTTGAATGTTGCATATAATTATTTTTATACAAGAAGGAACTATGATGGTATATGCGGGCAGTCAATTTTTTGCCTTGAATGCAATATGTTGATTAATGATCTGTACATCATCAGCACAAATGATGAATTAGGATGTTAGTTTAGCTCTTAGTGTGAACTGACATTGCCGTACTTTAATAAGAAAAGGAAAATAGTTCGAATGGTATGTTTAAAGGCATGTTTATCGATTTCATTCCACCGTGTTTATCTCATATGGCAGGGCTCTTTTCAAAGAGTGGCCTGCTGAAAGTATTGCAGGGCCCGAAGAATGTTAAATGGCATGTGTAAAGACTTCTAACTCTTTATTAGACCCCCAGGGTAGAGCCTCTTTTCTCTCTAGGTACTACTGAATCAACAAGAGGAAAGGACATTAATTGTATGACTGAAAATATTACAGTTTACAACAAATCAAACATTTCAGCACACTTATGTTGATGGGGAAGCCTATTGCATTATGTGATAGCCTAAAATGAACTCAATCATGTATCTGCAGCTTTCGTATTCTGTTAACTAATGCATGTGTGTTCTAATCCTGTCTGTGCCTACACCTTTCCCGTTCTTTAAAAAAATGCATTTGGAATTGTTCTAGTCTATTTGGGTCCCTTTTGTGTGTGGTGACCACTATTCTTCACTTGAACATATTGGATTTTGCAGAATAGAGAATAAGCATCCTGATATCAAATAAACATTTGGGTTGTCATTAGTTGTGATCTCATAGTTTTTAAATGTCTGGCTTGAGCTGTGTCATATCAGTGGTGATGTTAGTGGACAGTGCTGGCTTATGAACTCAGGGACCCAGTTTGAACCCCCATGTCATTCAGCTCTAGTAAATTCACATCATAATGCATGACTTGTATATTGTCACCACTATTTGTGTTGTGTGTGTGATGGAATCACCCTCGGCTTGTGTTCCATTTGTTAATGTTAAACTGTGGGTTTCTTTGTGAGTAAAAAGGACCCTTACGCACGTCTTAACGGGCATTGAACATACAGTGCTAGACCCATATTTGCATTGACCAGTCAGCACTTGGTGGGTCATGTGGTCAGTATTATGCCAGCTGCCTTTACTTCCCCCAGACATCGCCGGTACCCACGTTCAGTTGGGTCGACCTGGGAGGCCAGGTCAGTTGTACAAACCCCACCCCGCCACTCTTGAGCAGTGTCCTGCCATGGGTCTGGTGTGGTAGAGCCATCTCATGTTGCAGGCCTCGATGTCCGGGGGAATAGTTGGCCAGAGCTCCCCTCACTTAGTGATGTGATGAACTCGGGCGTTGAAGCCTGGTCTGACTGCCTTGATGATCTCTTGTGGAGATCATGATTTAATACATTGCCGTGAAGGTCATATTTTAATGTTGAGGTTATACGTTGTGTGTGAATTTATGGTACCTTCTACAGCATATTCACATGCCATGATGACTGGTTGGAAGACTCCAAGCCAGGCTGTCTGTCACATTAAATTGTATTCAGTTGCTGACAAGATGTCTCATTTCATTTTACTTTACGTTTGTGGATTTTTTTTTTCAGAGCAGAGTCGACGAGATGACCTTGAGGCTTTAGGTCACATGTTCATGTATTTTCTCCGGGGTAGTTTGCCGTGGCAAGGGTTGAAGGCTGACACACTGAAGGAGCGCTATCAGAAGATTGGGGACACCAAACGGGCCACTCCTGTTGAAGTTCTTTGTGAAAACTTTCCAGGTTTGTTTAGGGGGAATATTCTTAACCTGTTTAGTAAATTTTTTTTTCTTGCAGTGAGAAAGTGTCTGGCTCGGCTGGAATTATAATTTAGCTGCCATCATGTTTGATTATTTACATCTGCAGAACAAAGTAGGCTGTAATAGGCAGTGAGATTTGTGCATATTTAAGATTACTACATTTCGGTATATCTTGAACAAGTAGGGAAAAAAATATTTTTGGAGCTGTTTTTCTGACAGTATGAATAGATGGACACATCTCTAGGCAGAATTCTTGAAATCGAATATGCGAGTTGTAGAAATATTCTCATAATTAGACCCACTAATTACATACAACTGACATGGAAATGTCATTACTATATCCACTGTGTGAATAAATAAACTGTCTTATAAAATAGCATAACTAGACCCACTGACATATTTTAGAAATTCATAAGTACATCCATTATGTTAATAAATCCTAGATCACTGTGCACATAAATCCACACTTTAGAGATAGATATACTGTAACTAAGATTATTTTTGTGAATATCCCCTTCACCCCATCAGCCACATTAAACGATCTTATGTTCACTTTGGACAACAAAACAAATTCCAAACTGTTTCTGCCAGCCTCTGAAGCTTGATGGATTTCTCAGTTCAAGGATCGGCTGGCCAAGTGGCTAGAATGCCGAATGCCATGTTCTCCTTCAGGAGATCCGGGTTTGAATCCTCTGTAAGGTGTGGATTTTTTCTATCGGGGGAAAAAAGACAACCCTAAACTGCACAGTTCGCGGCGACTGCACTAGCCAGGCAGACTTAATTCCTCAGGCTCAAGATAGCTCTTGATAGGCCTGCATTTTGGTTGCGTTTGTTGGAACCCAGCCTTGATCATCTATCTGTTCCATCTTTTGTCTAGCATACACATTTGTTTGATCGGCAATCATTTGAAAAGTTTGTTCCTCAAAGAGTTGAAGAAAGAATGCACACAGAACAATCTTCAGTTGTTATGTTGACGCCAGTTTCTTCAGTAAATTCTTAGATTTTCAATGTTGTTGTTTTGTTGCTCCAACCGTTTGCGTTGCGAAACGGCCTCGCCCGACTTTCTTCAGCCACATTTTCTGAATCAGATTCACTTTCTTCAAAGTCCGAAAGATCTGAAGTGTGCATGCTGCACACGCTGATATCACTGAGATCCAGCTCCAATTCAACGTCATTTTCGTGCACTTCAATGTCACTTAAATTGAACCCAGCGAAATCGCCGCTATCGCTTGAAGAATTGAGGAAATCCATTTTGAATAACAACGCACAAAAACCCCGAAAACTAATGAAAAATCTGATCAAATTTAAAGAAAACACTTGCAAATGTCACACATGCTTTCACTCTATCAGCAAGACTGGTAGAAAGAACAAGAAGTCTCGGAAATTCGCGAGATCGCATTTTTAAAACGACTAGTATTCAATGACGTATTCAGACATTTCGCCCGTTAACGGGTTCAGATGGAATTTGACGTTTTGCCTGCTAAAGGGTTAAGATAATTTTCACTATCCTTTTGGGTTGAGGTTATTAGTTTCTCTATACCATTCTGTGATGTGGATAGTAATACTGCATCATCAGCAAATAGAATCTCTGGTATTTCATGACCACCGATATTTAGGGCATCATATTGCTCCTTTGTTATATCATCTTTGAAATTTCTCATATTTTTGGTGTACAGGTTAAACAAATAGGGGGACAGCACACAGCCCTGACGGACTCCTTGCTTGATGTCAAACCAATCTGATGTCTCGCCATCTATTCTGACCGCTGCTTGTTGGTCTAGATCAGTGATTTTCAAGCAGAGGGCCATAGCTACTATTTTCGGTAGTTAAGCGGGCCACAAGGTTATAAAATTATAAAAGTCGTGCAATATCATTCTTACCTTTCTTAACTTTCGTCAACAAAATTCTAAAACTTTAAAGGCAGTCAGTGTCAGTACTACACTGCGGTCATTTTTTGGTTTAAAATCAAAAGTTCATTTAACAATACATTTTAAATCAGTTTCGAAAATCGCTATTAATGTAATTAATTTACAATTGTAACTGTTCTTCATAACCAGTTACTTAAGTCCAGATGCCAGTTTATCAATGTCTGGGCACAAATCTTTCGTGTCCAAAGTCTTCCAAAGAAGCAACGTCTTCACATTTTCGCTTTTTACCATTGTTTGATTTTAGATTTTCCACACTCATGTTTATAGGCTTTAACGGAAATTTTTATTTGAAAAAAAATCTAATTTCAACACAATACTACCGACTCTGCTAAACAGTTGTAACAGACGACAACATGGCGCCTTGCGCAATCTGATTGGTCGACAAGGCTGGGATATGGGAACTTCATAACGTTTCGTTGCGAAACGCTGACGGGGCGCACCGAGTGCATTTTTGAAATTATTAAAATATATTATATTAAATAACGAGGCCTCGCGTGCCACTTTCTGACAGCTGGCGGGCCACAAGTGGCCCGCGGGCCGTGGTTTGGGAACCTCTGGTCTAGATAAAGCATTTTTATGTGTTATACTAATTGTGATGGAAAGCCCATATTCCTCATGATTTCCCAAATTGTCTGATGCTGCGCACAGTAAAATGCCTTTGAATAATCCGCAAACCATCAGAATAGGTTTACATTAAATTCTCTGCATTTCTCTATTATTAAAGCATGTTGAGTATGTGATCTCTTGTTCCTCTTCCTTGTCTAAATCCAGCTTAAACCACGTTACTTAATCTCTTCTTCCATTTTCTTACAAAGTCTTTGTATTATGATTTTATGTAGAAGTTTACTTGCATGACTGATCGGGGCAACAGTTCTATAGTTGGTGCATTATTTCAAAGTACTTTTTTTGGTATTGGAATGAAGATAGTTCTCTTCCTTAATGTGGGTTAGATTTGCTTGCTTTCTTCTCCTCCTGCTTTAATTAGTTCATCTGGTATCTCATCACATTCAGGTGATTTACCATTCTTCAGGTTCTTTATTGCCCATGTAATTTCATCTAATGAGGGTTCAGGTTCTGTCTCTGCTGTCATTGGTTCATTATCTCATTTATATCATCACTGTCATTCATATCATACATTCCACTGCAGTATTCATCTTTCTATAATTTGTCTAGATTATGTTTTCCCAACTTGTCACAGATAACATTTAATTGAGGTTGAACATTTCTTGTCAATAATTTCATTTCTTTGAACATTTTGTCATCTCTTCCATTCTAATGACATTGCTCTCTATTCTGTGACACCTTTTATGTACTGGTGTTTGTCCTTTCTTGTGTTCTTTCTTATTTCTCGAGTTAAAGATTTATACTTCATCCTGCTGTTGTCGGTTTCTCCTCCTTTCTGTTTCAGTTCCCTTCGTTGTTTTATTAATTCTAATGTGTCTGATGTAATCCACGGCTTATGTTGCTTATTCTTGGTTGGAATTAGATCTTTAGCTGCTGTTATCAAGATATCTCTAGCTTGTACTACCAATTCAGCAGGTGTCATGGTTATTAGGGATTCTTGGCAAGTTTTGCAGAATGTAGTTTGCTGTTGCTTTCCTTCTGGGCAGTGGCTACTAGTCGGTGGCCATGGCCATTACCTCTACTGGTGAGATAATCTGCCTACCGCCACAGAGTGCAGACCATAACCAACAACAATCTGTCGGCTGCTCTCACACTCCATCCCTCACCTGCTTTCATGGCTTCACGTAACCTTGACGGGGGGAGGAGGGGATAAACAGGTACTCCACCTTGCCCAAGAGTGTCCCGCTAACTGGATATTTACTTTAGTCAGCTGACAAGCTCTTCATTTGACTGGTACATATTGTTTCTATGTATTTGGTTCTTATGGATTGAATATTTCTGAAACAGAATAAGCATGGATAAATGTTTTCTTATTTTAAATGTGTTTCATTAACTTTCTCCAGAAGAACTGGCGGTCTATTTGCGCTATGTGCGGAAGTTAGACTTTTTTGAAACTCCTGATTATGATTATCTGCGGAGACTGTTCTCGGATCTCATGGAGAAAATGTCTTACAAATGTGACTGGCAATTTGATTGGATTGGCAGACAGATGGTGAGTAGTTGTGACCATTGTGGGGTTGTATTGGATCGTTCACATCTGAGTGTTCTGTTGTTGATTTAGTTTATGGGCTGTAGTTCAGGCTTCTCTCTACTCATACAGTTAGTGAGAGAAGTTACTGAAAGTGGCCTCAGTAGTTAGTTCTGTTGTGATACTTAGCCCTTCTAAAGACACCATGAGAAATGATGAAATGGTATTTTGAGTATTAATTTGTGTTATCAGTGTTGGGTTGAAACTATCATCCTGACCACTATTTTCCCAAATGTTGGTGTACAGCTTTCATTGTTGGATTGTTGTCCTTTACAGCAGTTTTGTTATGCACAGTTTGTACAGAAGTCTGTGTTGAATCATAGAACAACAACTTGGGCATAATTACAAGTTATTGAACAATTAATACATTTTGAATATGTGAAATATAAACAAATAAATTACACAAACAGCTATCTTTATTATAAACTGCAATGTACGTTTGACGGAGAGAAACCACAACTAAGGATTATACGTTATGAGCCTGGTTTTTGCTTGGTATGAGCTTGTGATCTTTATTTGAAATAGTACTTCAATGACTTGCTGAACCAAGAATAGGTGAGTAACTAATGAAGAAATAAGTCCTGGCTGCTCATGCTAACAGGGAATCAGCTACCATTGTCCATGGAGTCATAAAAAATACTTGTCAGTGTTTGAGATCCAATGAATATGTGACATGACAAGTTGAGTTAGGGTAGCTTGCAATTACTGACAAGCAGTACACTATCAATGAGCAGACAGCACACAATCAACTGCTGACCTCTTTAAAACCATCAGGCGGGTGAATTGGGTGTTTTAATACACAAATTATGAAAGGAATCAGATGCAGAACGAACCCAGATCAATGAGGAATATTTAATTGTTTTGTACCTTCACTTGCAACAGTCGGCTTCCCAGAGCACAGTAGACAGCGTCTACCTGACGCAGGAGAGCCACCAGGGCAGAGAGAGGCATTCAGCCCCCAAGGTAATTCAGCTTCTACTCAATCTGCATGCAGTGCTCATATGAGCTGCCTTAATTACTTCTAATGCTTGGCGTTTGTTCTTTACACTTACTTACTCTTGGTTTTGATGCACTTCATATACACATATATATTACCACTTTTTCTTTACTGCTTTCATATACTTGAAGAAATCAGGAACAGTTCATCTTGAATGAACATACATGATCACCTGAAGTAACTGGCTGAACATATGAAAGTGTTGAT
This sequence comes from Cepaea nemoralis, assembly GCA_014155875.1. Lineage (NCBI taxonomy): Eukaryota > Metazoa > Mollusca > Gastropoda > Stylommatophora > Helicidae > Cepaea > Cepaea nemoralis. The sequence continues at coordinate 250,999 of JACEFZ010008674.1, forward strand.
TGATGATACTCCGAGTGAGAAATAAGACTTCAAGGAGGCAGTAGATAACAGACAATGCACTGCAGATTAAAACTTTAGACGTATGGGTTTTAACTCTGTATCTCCAAATAATGTTGCTTGCTTCTCTCAAGGAACAAGTATGCTTTGATGCTTAAACAAGTGTTTCTGTCTGCTTGAGTGTTGTCAATGCATAATTTCCTTCAATGAGTCTGCAGTGTTATTTCACATTAATAGCTAATCTGGTGTGCTTGTGGTTTTCGCATGTTGATTATTCATCAGTTGCCTGCTGACTGGCATAAGTGATCATGTGATCTCCAACAGCATGTATCAGTTCATCTGCTGACATCTTTCCCTGCCATAAATAAAGACTGTCAAGCATCTTCTATTTGCTCTCTTCCTCTATTTCTTTCCACAAATCTTTCAAGTTATCACATTCTTCCATTTTTCTCTTCTCACAATGTGGCCAAAACATTAGGACTGTCTCTTTCTAATACTTGTGATAAGGTTGTCTTTGCGACTTCAGCTCTTTTGAAAACGTTTAGATTGCTCATTTTGACTGTCCATGAAATTTTCAGCATTGTTCTGTAAAACCACATTGCTGAGGCCTAAAGCACTTGTTGACAAATTGTCCAAGATTGATTGTTGATTGTACCTGTAACATCCTCTACCATCTACTTATTCCTTCAAGTCTCTTACAATACCCTCTGAATGCTAATCACAATACTATAAATGCAATTGATCGTGAAAGTTGGGCAGCCTTATCTACAAGTCTTTTGTTTAGCCCTAGCCACTCAGCTCGTAAAAACCCCATTCCCCTGGTTCCTGAGCAAACAAGCACACAAAGTAGACTGATAAAAATCTATGTATGAAAACTAGTGTTTTAATATTGTTTGTAAATTTGATCGGCCAAATCATCTGCAGTATTCCTGCTTTCTTCGCCACTTTTCACAGTATGTAGAACCTTCCTTTAGGCATGGATAATTTATACAATACTTGCACCAAACTTTTGTCATCTGGTTTTTTTTTTTTTTTTAAGGTCTATCTTTGTAGGCCACATTTACAAAATCATTGATATGTTTGTTGTATCTGTAGCATTCACGTTCAAAGACCCTCATTTTCTGTAATGATAATGAAATGGCTGCTGACTCACATCTGTATGTTGCCATTCCAATGTTCTAAATATGTTACTTTAATTCTTCCTTACTGACAAATCCCCTGAAGTCAAAACCCTGATTACAAGAAGTTCTGGGATAACATCCTCTCTGTTTCCAGTGTATATTTACAAATTTACAATACCGCCTGAACTTGCTTCTCATTCATGTAAGCTTTTACCTCCCACTTTATAGGTTTTGACTTGATGTAGTGTTTGAATCAGGTTCTGCTTTTAGACAAGGTCATACCCTTGACCAAACTCCAGTGCTGTGAGGGTGAATATTAACAATAAAATCTTGAAAGAACTAGATTCAGTGGGGACTGACCTAACTTTATATAGCTTGCCTGGTTTATCCATAGCAGGCTCCTCATTATCAACAATATAAAAAAGTGTCCATACAATGAAACAGCAATTGCATTCCATTACCATGTGAAAACTAGGGGTTTGAGAAACACAATGTGTTGAATGGACTGGACCAGTAATCATCGTAACATGGTGTATCACACTGTGCTCCATGCGAAGGCATAGCCCAAATGATGCTTTCATCTCTGGCACTGTTATGGGTTTTATAATGTTTTGGTTGGTTACATTTTGCTTCATCAGTAGGTCTGTTTGTCTACTCACACAAATTATGCTGAGGAAAAGTTTCACAATTTAATTGGTCTTGCTTTAAGAAGAAATAGATACTGGAACAGGGTTGCAACATCACGGTTCCATAAATGATGTGTCCACTATAGATGTCTGATATATATTTGCAGGAAACCAACCTACATAAAATTACTTAATACATCCAGGAAACGTGACTTTCCACAAAACATTAGGACTAGCATGATCATTATCAGAGCATAGGTCAGCATGGCTGAATGGATAAGACCGCATGTTCTTAAACATCCGGTGTGCTGATGCCGAGGTAAGGGGTTCACCCCCTACACCAGACAGTTGGACTAAAATGTTGACCTATCATCCTTGACTTGGGGACATAGATGACAAGTGTCTCTGAAGTTTGCATGGGTTCGCCTAATGGCGAGGGACACTGAAATAGGGAAAGCTAATCCACACACAAAATTCAGTCCAGCACTACTAGAAATAGTGTGTATGGACTACGCTTGAGTTCAAAGTGAGCTAGTACCCAAAAAAAAAAAAAATTATCGGAGCCACCTGTGTAACCACATACATGATCATCACATTCAGTTTTGATGTCATCGAAGTAATCAGTTGTAAATTATCATCCTCCAAATTATTGCTTGTTCTTAAAAGAGCCATTTCTCACATTTTCATCATAAAAACCAAACAGTTGTAAAATATTCTCAATTCAATCACACCTTTTGACTTTACCTTCCCACAAGCGACACATATGTCTGAACATATTCACATGTTTGTGTGTGCCCAGTTGATCAATTTTTTTGTTGTGGTGTGGAATCAAAAAGCCAACACCACATAAATCGACAGACCAGTATCTCAGTTTCGGAGCATGTTAACTCTGTGTGTGTTTTACGTTATGTTAAGTGTGGGCTGTACATGGAGGTGGTTCACAATATGTAACTGACATTGTACATTTAACAGATATTTCTCATACATATGTATCATGTGCTGGGTTAACTCTATGATAGCTTTATATTTCAGTGGGTGTTTGGGAGGAGAGAGAGATAAATGAAATATGTTACAGTTAGCCATTTAGCATGTGGTAAGATTTTGTTTAAAGTGTGTATAAAGTGGGTGGCTGCATCCAAGCTTAATAATGGAACATAACAAAAGACAAAACTTGCATAAATATAAAAGACTATGGAAATGTGAATTGTCTTGGTGGTGTTAGTTGAGACATGCTAGCTGTTTCAGATATCATCATGCAGATAATGTGACATGATGGTGAAATGTCATCGTGTCTACATATGACACAGGAAAATTCAGACACTTTGAAGACCGCCTATAATGATTTACATACCACTAACACACATATTTTTTTCCTGGTTTATATTACCTGTGTCTATCCAGTTACCGTGCCCATCTAAACAGGCACATGTTAAAAGATTGCTGAAGGCACAAGAGTCACTGAAATACAGAGATAACAATATGAGGACTATATGCTAATTATTATTATGAAATAGAAAATTAGTGAAAGTGAGAGGCATGATTGTCTTATTGTGATTATGATGAAGAATCATATTGGTCGAGACAGTCCATAAGAGTTTGACCTCCTCTTTCAGAAATCAAAGAAGCTGCTGAATATTCATGTTATGAGCTTATTAGCCACACACCACGACCATCCTCTCATGTGTTCTGTTCACTGTGACCAGATCCTCACTGGATTCCCCGCTCCAATAGTCTTGCCCAAGACAATAGATCAAGTCGTGTATTGCCTGGCAGTGTATCCCCTCCACCCTTTTTTCCCAGGTTTTATTGAGGTCTGTGAGGGAAGCAAAGAATCGTAACATTGCAGCCTAATCATGTGTGTCGCAATAGACAACTAAGGAGGGTTGGGCTTTGGACTGGCTTCCCCATCCCGTAAAACACTGGCTGTTAAATCCAGCCCACGAAGAAGAAGTCTATAGCCACAGATAGAGAGGGTTGTAGTGTGTTGGTTGAGGACTTATCCTCCAGTTCAGGATAAAGGGTCAGAGGAGAGAAAGAAATTCCCTCTATCCATTTATCCATGATTGGTGCCTTTAAAACTAATGTCAGTTCTGTTATCACTATGTTCTGCTGCATGTTCTCAGAGGTTTCAGCCTGTTTTCTCGGGTGTAGATCCTTAGTATTGACTCAGTTTTCTGTGAATATACACATTTAACATTTTGGACACCGGCTACATGTTTGATAGGGACAATGTTTTGTTTGTTATTTAACACACACAATGGTTGCATGCTAAAGCTGACAGAAGCAATTGCCATCCAATTACAGAAGCCAGCTTTGTGAAAACAGGAAGACATGATAGTCAGTTTAAAATTACCGTGGTCGACAATTCAAATTACTGTGTGAATATGTGTATTGTATATTTCATCATGAAGGATTTATCTAATTACTTTAGTTTATGTTGTGTGATTTCTGCAGTATGTACCTGACAAGATACAGCGAAATATGCCAAGCATAAAGCCAGGCAATCTATTGTTTGCGTCTTCATTATTTAGATTCACTATGGGAAAACATTGTTTTGACTTTTAAAATTGTTTTGTATTCCCGTTCGGAAGAAAGTTTACAACCTCATGTATTTGTGTTACGTAATAAGCTATTTTCAAACACTGAATGTGTTTCTGTTCCAAGCAGTAGAGCTGTCTGTGCCTTAATAATAAAAGATGTCATTTGAACAGGCTAATATCATTGCATAGTTAGTTAGTTAGTTAGTCTTTCCTCTTGAGCCTAACACGGCGCATAGGGCAGAAGTCATGGCTCTCCATGTCTGGCGGTTCACTGCTACCTGTTGTAGATCCTGGATGTTCACTTGGCCGTTGAATGAGCCTTCTCTGATGATGGTTCTACGCAGGGTTTCTCTTGGTCTTCCCCGTTTTCTTTTCCCTTCTGATGACCATATGAGGGCTAGGTAGGGGAGTCTTGTCCATTCTGAGCACATGGCCAATGTAGTTCTAACGGCATTTTCTTATAAAATTGGATACAATATCTTGCTTAGTCTCTTGTCTTATTTGCGTATTGGTTTTGAAATCTGCATCATTGCAAATATCACTGCATGTGCACAATAAATATTTACTGAATACCAGTGGTAAAAGATGACAAGAAATTCACAGCATAAGCAAATAGTAAACTTGTTCAGTTCAGTGCATTGACAGTCAGCTGTGTTATGTATCAACTTAGTGTTTTAGTGCTGATCTTGTTTTTGGCGATGATGGTCTGGTTACAAATTTATTGTGTATGCAATACATGTTTTTTCCAACACATCTGTTTATTCATAAACAGTGTATTCCCTTAGTGAATTTAAACACCACGCCATAAATAAAATATTGCACAATTTCTTGCCTGGCATATTTTTGCTGCATCTCGTCAGGTACATACTGCAGAGGTACATATCATTTTATGTGGAACAATGAATGATACTTTGGCTGTAACTTGATGTTATACATCGCTGACCTTGCTCGAATGTGCAGAATGTTATATAATCTGTTTATACATTACTTTTAACTTAAGAAACAGAGTGCGTAGCTGTATATGGGGGAAATGGATTGACATGTCTATGAAATAGTGTTGACATGGACACCGATCAGAGGGTCAGGTAAAGAATCTCAGCCTACTCCCTCACCATCTAATCAACACTGAGCTTTGTTAACTGGCACGGTGGAGTCTCTGCTAGCTGGGCAACTTTCTAGCAGTTCAGAATCCAGGAAGCTATAAGGAGCCATGATGCACAATAGTCACACGCCTCTGTTGGATCTACGGTCAACACTCTGATAGCCTCATACCAGATATTCCAATTAATCTTGAGAGCATTGACAACAGAAAGTAGCTTAGTCATCACAACTGGATCTCCACAATATATGAATGTTGTTTTGTTGAAGGCATTCTGGAATGGCACGCCCATTGGAGTGTTGCCCAGCCCCATGTGTGTCTGGCATACAAAACTTCAACATTATCTCCCCTGTTCAAGTCTCTGTCTGCATCTTGTTGCAGTTAATGTCTTGTCTTTTCAAGCAGGAAACTTGTCCTGTGTCATCAGTGTATGGGCTCAATATACACAATGCATATTAAGTTTGGTGCATTCTGTATTGACATGTGACCATTACAGGAAATAATTATTCAAATTGTTCTTTTAGTTCAAATAGTTTAGTTTAATTTAGTCGACGGATCAACATCATGGCACATGGGTATAACCCATAAGTGCTCCGTTCTACTCCTAACTCAAGCCTGAGTCCTGATAATCTCAGCTCAGTTCACAAACTCCATGGCACCGGCGAGGATCCTGAAATACTTTGGGTAGATTTTTAACTCATAATTTTGCTCGGGCAATGCCGTTAGGCTACTCTTTTTCGATTTCCAACTACCAAGGAATTTTTTACATGCGCAACAATACACACGGGCATCGGATCTCACTACTCAGAGACCAGAGGCAATTTGTTACTAGAAGTCTACGTGAAAAAATCTCGACCCTCACCTTGGCTTGAACTCAGGACTTCCAGCACTTGAGGCGGACAGCATAGCTCAAGACCACTCACCCCCCACCCCCCCCCCCCCCCCCCCCAATTTAAAATATTTCATTACAAAATGTGCTGCTGTTTATATTTTTTTTTTTAAAGCAATGTATCAATGTTGTAAGATTGCTTTTTAAATGACCTGCATTAGGTTGTAGGTTGCATACAAATCAAAGTGATGCCAGGCAGCGCCGTTAGGCTACTCTTTTTCAATTCCCAATTTCTTTTTCGATTTCCAAATGCTAAGGGATTTTTTACATGCGCAACAATACACACAATTTTGAGTTAAAAATCTACCCAAAGTATTTCAGGATCCTCGCTGGTGCTACAGAGTTCATTCACTGAGCTGAGTTTCTCCAGATTCAGGCTTGAGTTAGGAGTAGAACAGAGCACTTATGGGTTACACCCATGTGCCGTGATGTTGATCCGTCAACTAAACCAAAGTGATGCCCAGACATTGTACGAGCTGATGCTCCTAGTAGCATGTTTGGTTCATTTATTCAAGTTTTGATGTTTGTGAAACTTGATATTTATTGAAAAATATTTTATTTAACCATGATTTTTTGGGGGGTCACTGTATCACAGTGACCACTACGTTTGCCTGCCAGCCGTGTGGTCTTGTGTTTGAATCCCGGGCAAGACAGGGGTGTTTTTACAACTGGACCTGGGCTGTAGGTCCACCCAGGAAATGTTGTGTCATGTGAGGGTGGCCACCAGGATATTGACCCCTGACCTTTTGATTGCTGTTTGGTCTATACCAATATAGGTCCGACACCATACACAACAGTACCCCGTTTACTTGTATTGTACAGTTGTATCCAGCGTTTGCTGGTGTAGCTTGAGATGTACACGGACTACACATTCTTGTTCTCATGCCATAAGTGCGCACACAGTGTGTCTGCCTGCTGAGACCAGGGCAGCATCTGAGATGGGATTGAGTCCTAGACTCCCGTGGTAATGAGAGACCTCTCTGTCATGGTGACACCAGGTTTCCGTGCACTTGCATCTGTTGCTAGAAAATGTATTAAGGGACCCTTTTTTCCGCACCATGCTCACTCGTTACGTTATCTCCAGTTTTTGTTTTTTTAGGCGTTGGCTCACCTTCAACTCAAGTGCAGTCCATACACATGCTCCTACTTCTAATGCACTGGACTGATTCTTGCATGTGGTTTAGCTTTCCCTATTATTAGTGTCCCTTACTATAAGGCAAACCCACTCCGACTTCTGAACTGTTTGTAATTAATGTCGCTTAATCAAGGATGAGAAGTCAATATTTTATTCCAACTGACCAGTGTCGGGAGTTCAATCCGCTACTTTGATATCAGCACACCGGATGTTTAAGAGCGAGACCCTGCTGACCTCTCTACATCATATGGATGTTTGCATCTGTGTGATACTGCCTATGGCTTCAATACAGAGTTATACAAAAGCCTGCCTCGTGGACACGGGTCTAGACACTTGTGTTTTCAACAACTGTATGTGCCTGCTTATGTTCGCATGTTTGACCTGATGCCTAATGCTTCGCCGACACTAAACCTGAGTGCTGGAGGGACTAATAACTGATTGTTCTTTGATCCATGGTGTCATCTTTGTTTGTGTCCGCTAACCGTACTGGTTTGCCTTGCAGGCCAGCTCAAATCAAAGGGGTCACCAGGCTTGGGGGGACCAGCACCGCCACACCTACCTGGGAGACAACTTGGCTTCTAACAGGCATGGCGGATCTGTACAGGTAGGCTGGCTTCTCTACGCCATATTGCAGAGGCTTGAGGGTGGGCAGAGTGTTGATGTATGTGGTCATTGATCAGTATAGTCCCTCCATTTGTTGCCACTAATTCTCAACATCGCCACTGCATGTTGGATGTATTCATATGTATTCATAACCTGCTTAGTTATATATTTTATATATCTGTGTGTATTCTGCATAGTGTGGTGGTGTACTATACTGTACATTATCACATGCCAGGAATGGGGAGTTGTGGCTCAGAGGATACGGTGTCCGCCTCTGCCTCAAAAAGACTAGGTTCAATCCCAGTAAAGGGCTGTGAAAGTGTCCAAGAATTCTAGGGTTCACTCTATAGAAATATCAATACACAAAAATCCTCAACCTAACTGCAGTGTAGGGCACACCCTATAGAATATCATCCTCAAGTTTACTCAGTGTAGGGCACACCCTATAGAATATCATCATCCTCAAGTTTACTCAGTGTGGGGGCACACCCTATAGAATATCATCCTCAAGTTTACTCAGTGTGGGGGCACACCCTATAGAATATCATCATCCTCAAGTTTACTCAGTGTGGGGGCACACCCTATAGAATATGATCCTCAAGTTTATGCAGTGTGGGGCACAACCTATAGAATATCATCCTCAAGTTTACTCAGTGTGGGGGAACACCCTATAGAATATCATCATCCTCAAGTTTACTCAGTGTGGGGGCACGCCCCATAGTATATCATCATCCTCAAGTTTACTCAGTGTGGGGGCACACCCTATAGAATATCATCCTCAAGTTTATTCAGTGTGGGGGCACACCCTATAGAATATCATCCTCAAGTTTACTCAGTGTGGGGGGACACCCTATAGAATATCATCATCCTCAAGTTTATCAGTGTGGGGGGCACTCTATAGGAATATCAACATCTTCAAGTTTACTCAGTGTGGGGACACTCTATAGGAAAATCAACATCCTCATGTTTACTCAGTGTGTGGCACACCTAACAGAAATATCAACATCCTCAAGCCAACTGCAGGCTTTATTTTAGGGCACATCCAATGGAAATATCTTCGACCCGACTGCTGTTTAGGGCACACCCAATAAGAGTATTTAGATAATGATAATTTTTATATTTTTAATAATTAGATAATAAAGATAAATAAGGCCAGTCTCCATGGCCAGTTCGTGATCCGCTTACCAGGCGTTCGAAATGCAGCCGCGACCGATTTGTGCAGCAGACCGTGTCGCGGTGTGTTATAACGTGTTGGTATGGGAGCCAGTCGTTCAGAAAGCAATGGCAAACTACTGAATGTAAAATTTGCCTAGTACATCAACAGCAACTGAAAAATGCTGGTGTGGACTGCAACGTCTTGCAAGGGATATGCAACATTAATAATTTTTTAAAAATAAGATTTTTAACATCCTCAAGTTGATTTGACTTTTCTCACATATTTTCCTCCTCCTCGATTAGAGTCTGTTGATGAAATACCTGTAACCCATGAGGGAAACTTCATAGGCTCAGGCCTGATTCCATGTAGTGCTATGTAGGGTGTTAACAATATAAAATGACACAAAGTAGTGCAGCTTTACATAACAGAATTACGACACATACAGGATGTTGCGGTGATTAGCCTTCATCAGCAAGCAGACACATACACAAAACACACCATATAGTCACGGAGATCCCCTGTGACTACATTAAGACGTGACGACAGAAAGAGAAGAATAAAAACATGAAAAAATGAAAGCAATGAAGAGAAAATAAAAATTGGAAAAAAATGTTCATACTTACCTCAGAATTCCAAGCTGTGTATAGTCCCGCATGTCACCGTTGTCTCTTTTATACCCATCCGAGGGAGTGGGATGTAAGATGATGGGGTGGTGGGTGTAACGGTTCAGTGAGCATCCCAGGTACTGCAGTGGAAGTGTTACATTGGGAGAGGGGGGGGGGGGGCGGAGGCAGGAAGGTAGGTCGGGAAACCTGTGATATTTGTCTGAGGATGGAATCTGAGGAATCCCAGTGGATGTACTTACAAAGCATGAGTGGGTGCCAGTGAGTGGGTTGGCCCTTGTGGACGAATATTGAAGAGCAATGAAGTGTGCATCCAAGTATGATGGTTATACTAACGGAACTCATACTATGTACTCCTTTATGTTATTGTGAGACTTCACCATTTGTTGTAGAGCCCTCTGCCTCACACTGAGAGTTGAGGCTCAGTCTTCCCTGGGACTCCACCACCAGCAAGCCGTGATCCTACTAGACTTCACCATGTGTTGTAGGGTCCACTGCCTCACTGAGAGTTGAGATCCAGTCCTCCCTAGGACTCTATCACCAACCTACCATGTATCCTACTAGACTTCACCATGTGAACACACAGTTGAGTGTAGTAATGTTGATGTGTTTGTGTGTGTTTGCAGGTTGTTAGTTCCACAAATGGAGAGCTTGGCCCTGACGATACTGTACACCTCAGTGCTCCAGTTGCTGCACAGCAAGAGGTTGAAGTCAATGATGAAACCAAGTATGTACTCACACTTTTCTTGTATTGAATATCTTTCTGTGATCATTATTCCTCACACTTACATTTGTTTCTCATATTCTTTGAATAAATGTTGCATAAAACCGGTTCATTTATAACCTTTCACATGAAGTATATCTTGACATGCAGGCTTGGTGTTGAGTGGCTTGTTCCATGTTTGATGGGTGTGTCTTGTGTCAGTGTTGTGGCACAGAGACCTGCTAGGTTATTTGTAGGTATGAAATGGAGTCTGCTGTGATGCTCCTGAGGCCATCAGTATATGAAATATTGACAATCCTACATCAGGGATAAAACAAGGGGAGTGGAGAAGAAGACCGAAGACACACTGGATGACACGAACATGCTCTGCCTTCTATTCACTATCACTCCATGGGAGAGTTCCAATGGTTTAAAAGTATTGTGTTTGCCTTCAACTCAGAAAGTGATGGTTCATTTCCAGCTGACATTATTTTCAGGGACTTTTTCCTGGTGGGTTGAAAGCCTAGCCTAGAGTAAGGGTCAGAAATAGAAGGCCCCATGCAGACAGTGCATCTGTAACAAAGTCTCAAGGCAGTTTGAGATCAAGTGGAAGCAGATGTATCTAGCAGCGAGAACAATGGGGGGAACAGAGACATTGCAATAAGAATGTAGAAGACAAGAGGATTTACCATAGCACTGAGATATTTGTGAAAGTCAACAGAAATTGTACCTAGTCGCTTAGAATATTTAATTCTAAAATTAAGTCAGTACTGCTTTATGGATCAGGAATTTAATTCATAAGAAACTTTAAACATTCTTGAATTGGTGCCTGTGCGGAAGCTGAGTGAGAGAACTAGACATGTTCCAGTGAATCAAGAGGTGAGGACAAGATGCTAGAGAATTAGAGACTGGTGGATCATACAGGGAGATCATGAAGTGAGGACAAGATGCTAGAGAATTAGAGACAGGTGGACCATACAGGGAGATCATGAAGTGAGGACAAGATGCTAGAGAATTAGAGACCGGTGGATCATACAGGGAGATCATGAAGTGAGGACAAGATGCTAGAGAATTAGAGACTGGTGGATCATACAGGGAGATCATGAAGTGAGGACAAGATGCCAGAGAATTAGAGACTGGTGGATCATACAGGGAGATCATGAAGTGAGGACAAGATGCCAGAGAATTAGAGACTGGTGGATCATACAGGGAGATCATGAAGTGAGGACAAGATGCCAGAGAATTAGAGACTGGTGGATCATACATGGAGATCATGAAGTGAGGACAAGATGCCATAGAATTAGAGACTGGTGGATCATTCAGGGAGATCATGAAGTGAGGACAAGATGCCAGAGAAGAGACCGGTGGATCATACATGGAGATCATGAAGTGAGGACAAGATGCCAGGGAATTAGAGACCAGTGGATCATACAGGGAGATCATGAAGTGAGGACAAGATGCCAGAGAAGAGACCGGTGGATCATACAGGGAGATCATGAAGTGAGGACAAGATGCCAGGGAATTAGAGACCAGTGGATCATACAGGGAGATCATGAAGTGAGGACAAGATGCCAGAGAAGAGACCGGTGGATCATACAGGGAGATCATGAAGTGAGGACAAGATGCCAGAGAATTAGAGACCGGTGGATCATACAGGGAGATCATGAAGTGAGGACAAGATGCCAGAGAATTAGAGACCGGTGGATCATACATGGAGGTCATGAAGTGAGGACAAGATGCCAGAGAATTAGAGACCGGTGGATCATACAGGGAGATCATGAAGTGAGGACAAGATGCCAGAGAATTAGAGACCGGTGGATCATACAGGGAGATCATGAAGTGAGGACAAGATGCTAGAGAATTAGAGACCGGTGGATCATACAGGGAGATCATGAAGTGAGGACAAGATGCTAGAGAATTAGAGACCGGTGGATCATACAGGGAGATCATGAAGTGAGGACAAGATGCTAGAGAATTAGAGACCGGTGGATCATACAGAGAGATCATGAAGTGAGGACAAGATGCCAGAGAATTAGAGACCGGTGGATCATACAGGGAGATCATGAAGTTAAGCTGCAGGAATTAGAAACCTATTGGGCAGCTTGACATGAGTTGATGTGGGGGGCGGGGCCATGCTCCAATAGAGGAAAAAAGGCAGCAACAGAGAAGTTGGAAAGCACTGTAAGTAGTCCATTCAGCTGCTACCTGCAACATGTATACACTTATCCACTGTACATTCAGAAGAGCCTGGAAGCAGCAAAGATGTAGTTTCTGAGAAAGTATGTTGTGAATACCTTGGATTGCCACAGGAACTAACAATGATTGCCTGGACAAGACTAATGAAAGTTAAAACATTATATGGAATTACGAGGGAGCTTCAAATGAAAATCTTAAAAGTGTGCTAGAAATTACATTAACCATGCCATTGTTTTGTAACCTGTCTATTGTTGTTAAGGATATCAAGAGTGTTCAGAACATGATATCATGGTGCAGATGAACATGGTAACGTCAAAAGGACAGTTGAAGGATGGGCGCCCCACTTTTGATATGCACCACAGAGGAGCAGCGTCCCGTTATCCATTTTTTGATCGGTGAAGGAGTGAAACCTATAGAAATTCATTGGCGAATTAAGGCGATGCTAACCTTAAAAAATTTAATTCCATAATACTTAATTTCTATGTTCTTTTATGATATAGGGTTTGATACTGAAGACTGCTGATCGATAAAATATTGTCAAATTGACTTTGCACTTAACGGTTGCTATGGAAACCAAGATAAACAGCGGCATATTGAATTTCTTAATGTACCTCTAAAACATTTATTTTTTAATGTACAGGCTAAATTCTTTGTATTATGTGTAAATAAATAGACCCTTTACAAGTTTAGTAGAAAATTTTAATGATATCTCCTTGCAGTTTTTTTTTTCATCATTTGAAAATTTTAATGACATTTTTCATGACATATTTTTTTTTTTTTTTAGTATAGCACAAAAATTAAAATGTAATTTTCAAAATTAATCTACTCACAATGTAAGTGATATAATAAAGAATATCTCTGCAAAGTTTGAGTGAAATCTAACGAATAGTTTTTAAAACAATTGTACTTATGTATAAAAACTGGCGAAATGAGAAAACGGGGAAAAACTAATTATTTTTTTGTTTTTTATTACTAATGAACTCTTTTACAGAGAAAAAAAGTGTAAAACTGGACCTTGAGTGTTAAAATTGTCCTGCTGAATGTGCAGGACCTCCCTCCAGAGCATGCAGCTCACCTTGTCTCTTTAATTTGGCCGCTCGTACAGTGTCGCGTCTTTTAGTTTGTTTGTCCTTCTTGTACTTCAGACTATTTCTTACTTGCTTCTGCATCCTAAATGTTCCTAGTCTCTGCATATGCAGGCCTGTAGAAGGTCCATAAAACTGGGCAGTGTCTTGGGCAGCAGCAGCTCCAAAGTTGAACTCTCTTGCTGCAGTTACAACTGCAAACTAAACACGCTTGCGAGAGGCAAAGTTGTCTTTAGTGCATCGAGCCCATATCAAGCTGTGTAAACACTCATTTGAATTCTGAGTTTGTCCTGACACACATCTACTAAGTAGTTTAGTTTAATTTGCGCAGTGCTGTTCCAAGGCGTTTACTGACATGGTTGATACACTCCTCTTTGTCTATCTGAATGTCATCCCCATATGGTTTGATCTTGGTAAGTTCCGCAAATGTTTTGGTGTCACCATCAGAAAGTATTGACGTGTAGCGAAGTTTATGACGGGCCACAGACCGTCGCCACAGCACCTTCACCTCTATCATTCCAGCAGATCCTGTGAAATTGTTGTCACAGTTTAAAAGATGTTCTGCCTTCCATGCTGCAAATTCATCTGGTTTGTCCCTGGAAAGTCTTACCAGTGGTTTCACACACCTGGCAATATGTGGACATAACATGGGCATCTATGCAAACTCCTGTAAGAACATCCATTGCACAGCCAACTCCAATGTGGGATGTGTGGCCTCTAGTCAGTCAAGTGCCATCAAAGCTGACACTAATATCTAGCACATCATTGTCATGTAGAGTTATGCCTGACTGTTGTGCATGAGCCTGTCGAACATACTTTACGGTTTGAGAAAAAAGTGTCCTCCAGATCTTCTATCTTTGAATATAGTTTATTCGCTTTGCTGTGAAATGTTTTGTGATGAATACCTTGCAGGTTTATATTTTCACAAAAATTATTAAATGTTGTTGCACCCATCCCACAAACTAATGCTGAATATACTGACTGGCTGTTGATAGCAAAAGATCTATCCCCATCATTTCTTTTTTTCAGATAGGTATCTTCCACACATCACTTCTTCACAACAAGAGCAGTAAACCTCTGCATACACAGCTAATCCCTTGGCTTTCTTGCTGTCAGTTTTCAAAATAAGACTATCATTTTTACAAACTGAACAACATAACAATTTGATTATTGCCTCAATTTCTGAACAATCAACTATTGCTCTGTGATCCCGTTTTTGATATCCATTGTCGTCACCAGAATCATACTTGCTGCTAGTGGATGTTGTGTATTTATACGTATCTCTTTTAAATTGGCTTCGGGTAATAAAAGAACCACTTCCACAACTTTGAGAAGAACACGATAGCACTGATTCATTCAGATTCACTGTCAAAACACTTAGATTTGGAAGTGGCATGTGCAATTTAGCTGGGTCGCTTTCAGTAGTTTCAGAATTGTCTGTATCATTTACGACGTTCTGATAGGCTTTTCGCTGCTTACGAGCATTTGCGAGGTGTAGTCTGAGAGATTACTTACGTTGAGTGGATGACTGGATGTTAAATTTCTTAGAACGAGGCATATTTCAATGCGTGTCAGTCTGTCGTCAACAATGAACTTTCAGCACGTCGCCAGGTGTAAACAACACAAAGCCGCCATTTTGGAAACCCACGTGATCAATTTCAGCCATCGGCGAACGCGGATTGCTTACGATGTTCCATATATGGAAGTTTCCGGAAGATGATAGACACGAATAAACCCGATGTACACAGAAGAGCTTCCGATTAGACGAACTCGGAGTATCACGAACAGTTACGGAAGTTCACGACCTTTCCAGGGATACCTTACACGCGCGTGGCGTGTTTTCCTGAGATATCGTTGCTAGGATTTGAAAACCGACAATTTCGCAACAATTTTCAATAATTATACAATTTGACACAGAGGGTGGGTTCAGTAAATTATGAATATTACATAAAAATAACAGTTTTTAAACAAAAACAAGTACAGAATCTGATAGAAGACATGATAAGGTGTCTAAAAATGAACTATTCCAAAAATAGCCAAGTTGACAAAAAATCGATGTTTTTACTGCCGCACATCGCCTTAAGGTCCAGTATGGTGGTGCATGCCTTTCGGTCGAGCAAGTATATGAGTGGAGTAGGAAATTTCAAAATGGCGTGACTTCTGTGACAGACTGTGCAAGACCAGGTCAGGCACACCGAGTTGTGACCCCAGAGTCGATTGCAACCATTGAAGACCTCGTACAAGAAAACTGCCGTACATCTTGACATCAGTCGAGATTCAGCACACATCATCCGTGATGTGCTAGAGTCCTGCAAAGTGGGTACCATAACAGCTTACTCCAGAATTGAAACGACGAAGCATTGATGCTTGTCATGAACTTTTGCAGTGCTTTGAAGCAGAAGGTGATGGTTTCCTTTCAAGAATTCTTACTGGAGATAAAACCTGGGTTCACTACCATGAGCTGGAACAAAGAGAGCGAGCAAGGAATGGCGCTATCCCTCCTCTCTGAAACTAAAGAAGTTTCGCATGCAGCCATCTGCAGGGAAGGTTATGCTGACTCTCTTTTGGAATGAATGGGGCGTTATTATAGAGCACTAGAGCCAAGAGGGAAAACTGTCACCAGAGATACATATACATATCTACGCAGGATTATCTTCGACCTGTGATCAAATCCAAATGGCGTGGACTTCTGAGTAAATGTGTCCTTTTTGCAACATGACAATGCTTGACCCCATACTGCCCTTGCAACGGTTGAAACCATCGAAGAACTCCACTTTCAGTGTGTACCACGTCCCTTGTACTCGCCACACCTAGTCTCAAGTGGATCCACCTGTTTGGATAACTGAAAGAGTCATTGGGAGGAAAGACTTTTCGGTCCGATGAAGAGGTACAGCAGGTGGTTACACATGAGACCAATGTAATTTTTTCCTACAGAAACTCAAGAACTTCATTGGCATTGGAGGACTTGCATTGAATGATACATTTGTTCTTTACATTTTCAAAATATATTCACCAAATGAACAAATAAAACAACATTTAAGGTTTTCATTTGAAGCTCCCTCGTATGAGTAGGAGATAAACAGTGTTCTTTGGTATGTAATGAGAAGAGGGGCATTGGAAAACATCATGGTCACACGAAAGGTCAGTATTAGAGAAGGCAGGATACACCTAGAGAAATTATGTTGGGTGCAATGGACACATGGAGGTATGTTCTCAAATACACTTGATCCACAATGCCAAGGGCTGAGTCTGAGGAGACGTATGACCACATAACCTGTTGACAGGGCGCATGATGATGACCCACAGTAGAATTTGTGTGTGCTGGTGTCTGGTATATACACGTGAACCTCAGTGGCGTTGAAGAGTTTGTGCACTGAGCTGAGGCTCTTCTAGTGGGATCTTAGTTCGCCCTCTTCTAATTTGGTATGTAGAGGGGCTTTACTTGCTGGTTTAGCCTGTCATCTTCTATCCTGGTATGTAGAGGGACCTTACTTGCTAGTTTAGTCTGTCATCTTCTATCCTGGTATATAGAGGGACCTTACTTGCTAGTTTAGCCTTTCATCTTCTATCCTGGTATATAGAGGGACCTTACTTGCTAGTTTAGTCTGTCACTTCTATCCTGGTATATAGAGGGACCTTACTTGCTAGTTTAGTCTGTCATCTTCTATCCTGGTATATAGAGGGACCTTGCTAGTTTAGCCTTTCATCTTCTATCCTGGTATATAGAGGGACCTTACTTGCTAGTTTAGTCTGTCATCTTCTATCCTGGTATTTAGAGGGACCTTACTTGCTAGTTTAGTCTGTCATCTTCTATCCTGGTATATAGAGGGACCTTACTTGCTAGTTTAGTCTGTCACTTCTATCCTGGTATATAGAGGGACCTTACTTGCTAGTTTAGTCTGTCATCTTCTATCCTGGTATATAGAGGGACCTTGCTAGTTTAGCCTTTTCATCTTCTCTCCTGGTATATAGAGGGACCTTACTTGCTAGTTTAGTCTGTCATCTCTATCCTGGTATATAGAGGGACCTTACTTGCTAGTTAGTCTGTCACTTCTATCCTGGTATATAGAGGGACCTTACTTGCTAGTTTAGCCTTTCATCTTCTATCCTGGTATATAGAGGGACCTTACTGCTAGTTTAGTCTGTCATCTTCTATCCTGGTATATAGAGGGACCTTACTTGCTAGTTTCGTCTGTCATCTTCTATCCTGGTATATAGAGGGACCTTACTTGCTAGCTTAGCCTTTCATCTTCTATCCTGGTATATAGAGGGACCTTACTTGCTAGTTTAGTCTGTCATCTTCTATCCTGGTATATAGAGGGACCTTGCTAGTTTAGCCTTTCATCTTCTATCCTGGTATATAGAGGGACCTTACTTGCTAGTTTAGTCTGTCATCTTCTATCCTGGTATATAGAGGGACCTTACTTGCTAGTTTAGTCTGTCACTTCTATCCTGGTATATAGAGGGACCTTACTTGCTAGTTTAGCCTTTCATCTTCTATCCTGGTATATAGAGGGACCTTACTTGCTAGTTTAGTCTGTCATCTTCTATCCTGGTATATAGAGGGACCTTACTTGCTAGTTTAGTCTGTCATCTTCTATCCTGGTATATAGAGGGACCTTACTTGCTAGTTTAGCCTTTCATCTTCTATCCTGGTATATAGAGGGACCTTACTTGCTAGTTTAGTCTGTCATCTTCTATCCTGGTATATAGAGGGACCTTACTTGCTAGTTTAGCCTTTCATCTTCTATCCTGGTATATAGAGGGGCCTTACTTGCTAGTTTAGCCTTTCATCTTCTATCCTGGTATATAGAGGGACCTTACTTGCTAGTTTAGTCTGTCATCTTCTATCCTGGTATATAGAGGGGCCTTGCTAGTTTAGCCTTTCATCTTCTATCCTGGTATATAGAGGGACCTTACTTGCTAGTTCAGTCTGTCATCTTCTATCCTGGTGTATATAGAGGGGCCTTGCTAGTTTAGCCTTTCATCTTCTATCCTGGTATATAGAGGGACCTTACTTGCTAGTTTAGCCTTTCATCTTCTATCCTGGTATATAGAGGGACCTTACTTGCTAGTTTAGCCTTTCATCTTCTATCCTGGTATATAGAGGGACCTTACTTGCTAGTTTAGCCTTTCATCTTCTATCCTGGTATATAGAGGGACCTTACTTGCTAGTTTAGCCTTTCATCTTCTATCCTGGTATATAGAGGGACCTTACTTGCTAGTTTAGTCTGTCATCTTCTATCCTGGTATATAGAGGGGCCTTGCTAGTTTAGCCTTTCATCTTCTATCCTGGTATATAGAGGGACCTTACTTGCTAGTTTAGCCTTTCATCTTCTATCCTGGTATATAGAGGGACCTTACTTGCTAGTTTAGTCTGTCATCTTCTATCCTGGTATATAGAGGGGCCTTGCTAGTTTAGCCTTTATCTTCTATCCTGGTATATTGAGGGGCCTTGCTAGTTTAGCCTTTATCTTCTATCCTGGTATATAGAGGGACCTTACTTGCTAGTTTAGCCTTTCATCTTCTATCCTGGTATATAGAGGGACCTTACTTGCTAGTTTAGCCTTTCATCTTCTATCCTGGTATATAGAGGGACCTTACTTGCTAGTTTAGCCTGTCATCTTCTATCCTGGTATGTAGAGGGGCCTTGCTAGTTTAGCCTGTCATCTTCTATCCTGGTATATAGAGGGACCTTACTTGCTAGTTTAGTCTGTCACTTCTATCCTGGTATATAGAGGGACCTTACTTGCTAGTTTAGTCTGTCATCTTCTATCCTGGTATATAGAGGGACCTTACTTGCTAGTTTAGTCTGTCATCTTCTATCCTGGTATATAGAGGGACCTTACTTGCTAGTTTAGTCTGTCATTTTCTATCCTGGTATATAGAGGGACCTTGCTGGTTTAGCCTTTCATCTTCTATCCTGGTATATAGAGGGGCCTTACTTGCTAGTTTAGTCTGTCATCTTCTATCCTGGTATATAGAGGGACCTTACTTGCTAGTTTAGTCTGTCATCTTCTATCCTGGTATATAGAGGGACCTTACTTGCTAGTTTAGTCTGTCATCTTCTATCCTGGTATATAGAGGGACCTTGCTGGTTTAGCCTTTCATCTTCTATCCTGGTATATAGAGGGACCTTACTTGCTAGTTTAGTCTGTCATCTTCTATCCTGGTATATAGAGGGACCTTACTTGCTAGTTTAGTCTGTCATCTTCTATCCTGGTATATAGAGGGACCTTGCTGGTTTAGCCTTTCATCTTCTATCCTGGTATATAGAGTGACCTTACTTGCTAGTTTAGCCTGTCATCTTCTATCCTGGTATATAGAGGGACCTTACTTGCTAGTTTAGTCTGTCATCTTCTATCCTGGTATATAGAGGGACCTTGCTGGTTTAGCCTTTCATCTTCTATCCTGGTATATAGAGGGACCTTACTTGCTAGTTTAGCCTTTCATCTTCTATCCTGGTATATAGAGGGACCTTACTTGCTAGTTTAGTCTGTCATCTTCTATCCTGGTATATAGAGGGACCTTACTTGCTAGTTTAGTCTGTCACTTCTATCCTGGTATATAGAGGGACCTTACTTGCTAGTTTAGTCTGTCACTTCTATCCTGGTATATAGAGGGACCTTACTTGCTAGTTTAGTCTGTCATCTTCTATCCTGGTTTATAGAGGGACCTTACTTGCTAGTTTAGTCTTTCATCTTCTATCCTGGTATATAGAGGGGCCTTACTTGCTAGTTTAGTCTGTCATCTTCTATCCTGGTATATAGAGGGACCTTACTTGCTAGTTTAGTCTGTCATCTTCTGTCCTGGTATATAGAGGGACCTTACTTGCTAGTTTAGTCTATCATCTTCTGTCCTGGTATATAGAGGGACCTTACTTGCTAGTTTAGTCTGTCATCTTCTATCCTGGTATATAGAGGGACCTTACTTGCTAGTTTAGTCTGTCACTTCTATCCTGGTATATAGAGGGACCTTACTTGCTAGTTTAGTCTGTCATCTTCTATCCTGGTATATAGAGGGGCCTTACTTGCTAGTTTAGTCTGTCACTTCTATCCTGGTATATAGAGGGGCCTTACTTGCTAGTTTAGTCTGTCATCTTCTGTCCTGGTATATAGAGGGGCCTTACTTGCTAGTTTAGTCTGTCACTTCTATCCTGGTATATAGAGGGGCCTTACTTGCTAGTTTAGTCTGTCATCTTCTGTCCTGGTATATAGAGGGGCCTTACTTGCTAGTTTAGTCTATCATCTTCTACTCTGGATATATTTTAGCTGTATCTCATATCTCTCATGCAAGTGTTATATAAGAACTTAACCATCTCCCCACAGGTGCTGCTTCTTTCGACGACGCAGAAAGAAGAAAGGTCGTCACAGTTAAAATTAGGTAAGTCTAACAGTGACCTGTTAATGTGATGTGAATCTTAACTAAGCACTACTAATTTTGGATACATCTTAAATAAAAGACAAAACATGTTAGGGGATTCTTTGAATGGAATCATGATATCCTGGACTTGTGATGCTACCTGTGCTCGTAGGAGATATGAACCGCGGAAGTGTATCTTCTTCTTCTTCTTCTTCGTTCATCCGGAGTTTTTTTTCGGATGTGATTGCGTTGTGCCTGTTTACAGCAGAGCTGCGTTCTTGCGCCGTTAGGCCGACACATCCGACTTCTGCGGGCATTTGTTGACCGGGTTAACCTTCCCGGGGGTTTCTTAGGACGTTTGACTCTCACTGTTGTGGTGTTATTCCCCATCCCAGCTGGTCCATATAGAACAGCCAAAGATCCTGGTCAGCCCTCAAGGGAAGGCAGGGGCAGACCATGGGCATTCCCCGCCATCCAAGGAGGCTTCCATACTTGCAGAGCCGATACATAGCGCTCTGGTACTGGGCTCACCCAAGGAATCGTCACGTCCTGCACATGGCTGCTTAGCCTCACTTCCGTATATTGGGCCTTCCGTTCACCATAGGCTGTTCTTCCGGAAACCAGAAGTATGCAGTCTGCAGATGACATCCACACAGTGAGCTTTCGATTCGGACTTTCCATGTAATGGATTTGCTAGCCAAGCAATATTCCATTTCGTGCCACTAGGACACTTTTCCACCTTTTATGAAGCCCACACAGTGGGCTTTTGATTCAGACTTTCCACGTAGTGGATTTGCTATCCAAGCAATATTCCATTTCGTGCCACTAGGACACTTTTCCACCTTTTATGAAGCCCACACAGTGGGCTTTTGATTCGGACTTTCCACGTAATGGATTTGCTATCCAAGCAATATTCCATTTCGTGCCACTAGGACACTTTTCCACCTTTTATGAAGCCCACACAATGGGCTTTTGATTTGGACTTTCCACGTAATGGATTTGCTATCCAAGCAATATTCCATTTCATGCCTCTGGGTCTTCATGCACCTTTAAATGTCAACCTGTATATAGTTAAAGTAATCTGCGGTCAACTTTAGCTTGTTGATATCTCCATAGAGCTTGTCCTCAAATGAAGCAGGTGTGGGCCAAAATATCTTTCTCTGTTCTGCATACGTTGGGCAATCCTGCAGCAAATGTTTTGCTGTCATTTTTCCAGTTCTACAATTACATTCATCGGTATCTCCTATCTTTAGTTTATTGAACAAGTGGTATTTCAGCCTGTTATGTCCTGTGCGGAGTCTGAAGATTGCTACTTGTTCTCTTCGGTCGAGTTTGTAATATGCATCATCCTTCTGATGGCCTGGATGCTCTGATTCCCATTTGGTTCTATAAGTGCTTTTTATCAACCTCTTTGCCTCATTATAGGTTATGTCTATGTCAGGCTGTGGTAGTCGTCCGCCCTCTTTTGCCAGTCTGTCAGCCTCTTCGTTTCCAGGTATACTGCAATGTGATGGGATCCACTGTATTACAACTTTTTTGGATTTCTGGCATAGACCATGGAGTGCTGCTCTTAGGTCAGTTAGTTCTGTGCTGTTATTGCTCTTCAGTATTGAGACAGCTGACTTTGCATCTGTGAAGATAGCTATTTGCTTCTCTTTATTTTCCTCCATCAGGAGCATTTCTGCTGCAGTTTTCAGAGCCTCTACCTCCGCTTTGAAGTTACTTGAAAATTTTCCAGTTGCCATTGAATGTGTTTTTTTCGCTCCATTTTTTAAATTTAGGAGAATTCCTCCTCCTCCATTCTCTATTGAATTTTTGGCTGATCCATCTGTATATGCATGGGTCCAATTCCTGCTTGGGTAATGTTCTTTTATGTAGTTTAGGGTTATTTCTCTTCTTTCGGTTTCATGCTGAGTGTTCTTTTTCTCAATACCAGGAATGTTTTCTATCATCTCAGGCAGTTGCTGCTGTCTCCAAGCTGGGAACTTGTGTGCATTGTGTATGGGCTTGACTGTTGATATGTTAAGAATAGGATCTGACCTAATCCTTCGTTTTGCAGTTTCTACAAAGTTGCTACGCTTCAGTCTTCCCTTTCCAAAACCATTAAATCTGTTGTACATAGGGTGGTCTGTCAATCTTCTAAATTTTTCTGCTTGTTGCTGGGCTCTGCTATCTCTTCTATCCTGCATTGGTTGTAAACAAGTGATCTTTTCTAATTCATTAATAGGCGTTGTCTTCAGGCTTCCAGTTATGATTCGCATTCCTTGATTTTGGACTCTACTTATTTTGTTAAAGTTTGACTTAGCTGCTGTTGCCCAAGCTGCAATGCCATATTCCAGTACTGGCCTCACCCGTCCAGTATATAACTTCTTGAGAACTTTCTCATCTGCTCCCCATGTTGTACCAGCAAGCTTTTTCATGATTGCCATTCTTTGCCTTGCTCTTGTTCGATTTTTCTCAACCTGTGTCTTCCATGTCAGGCGACGATCAAAGGTGACTCCTAGATAGTTTGGATTTTCTTCATGGCGCAATATTTGTCCATTCAATACCAGCTTAGGTTGCTGAGTTTTAGTTGAGAGGGAGAACACTGTGCATGTTGTTTTCTCCTCACTTATCTTCACTAGCCATGATTTTGACCAGTCCTCTAGCGCTAATAGGGCTTGCTGTATTCTGCTGTTAGCTGTACTAATATATTCTTCAGATGTCCATATGGCTAGGTCATCTGCAAAGGATGATGTGTGTACTCTGGCTGGAAAATTTTCCGTGATGTCGTTTATATATGCTAGGAATAATGTTGGTGAAAGAACTCCTCCTTGGGGGACACCTTGCTCCAACAGCATCATTTTGCTGGTTTGTCCTTGTACTTTTGTCCTGGCAGTTCTGTTCTCAAGGTAGTGGCTGATCCATTTGTACATTTTCCCGCAAACATGCATTTTTTGCAGTTTTACTTTCAGTCCTTCCTTCCATACTTTATCAAATGCTTTTTCTAAATCTATCCAGACTGCTAGTGTGTGCTTTTTCTCTTGGAAGGCATCCTCTATTTCCTGAGCTATATAGGTTATTTGATCTTCAGTAGATCTGTACTTTCTGAATCCTGCTTGGTGAGGTGTTAAGAGTTGGTTTTCTTCCAGATGCCATGTTAGCCTGCCATTGATAATGCGTTCCATTAATTTTCCTACACAGCTAAGAAGACTGATAGGTCGATAGCCATTTGGTTCTTCCAGGTCTTTTCCTTTCTTTGGGACTGGTATTAGTATAGCTTCCTTCCATGCCTGTGGGACTATTCCCCTCTTCCAGCTGTAATTTAGGACTGCTAGTAGTTTCTTTTTTGCCTTAGTGCCTAGTCCTATTAGCATTTCATTTGTGATTCCATCCTTTCCTGGTGATGTCTTCTTTTTTAGGGTATTCATTGCCTGTTCCATTTCTTCCATTGTTAGATTTGCCATCATATATTCTGCTGCTGTCTCTGTATATGTATGATGTATCTGTTTATCTTTGATTGCTTTCTTCTGTTCGGCTGTAATATCAATGTGGTTTGCACTGGCATAGTGTTCCATTAGTGCATTTGCAGCCTTTTTTCCTGTAAGCAAGGCATTTCCTTGTTTAATTGTTATTTGTTTGTTTCTAGGTCCTTCATTGTTCATGGCTTTCACTAGTTTCCATAGTTTGTTTCCATCCCTGTCAAAATTCAGGTTTTCTGTTTTTTTCCTCCAACAATCTCTTATTGTTTGATTTACTGTTCTTTTATATTTTGCTGAGATGGCTTTGAGAGAGATGTTCGCTTCAGTTGTTTGTTCTCTCTCTGCGGTCTTCCTAGCATCTTCAACTTTGTCCTCCAAAAATTGTAGTTCTTCAGTCCAGTATGGTTTGTAATTTTTCCTTGCTCCTCTTGGAATAGACTCAGTGGCCGCCTGTATTATTGCTCTGTTTAGACTTTCCACCATTTGCTTCATGTTGCCATATCGTGTATTTACGTTTTCACAATATTTGTCTGTTAGTATGGCAAATCTGTCCCAATCTGCTCGTTTGTAATTCCAACGGGGCAAAGGCTTTTGCTCCTGTGGAACATACTCCATATTTATTACAAGCTTGATTGGTCTGTGGTCACTACCTGCTAATTGGTCCAGCACATGGCGATCGATTTTGTGGAAGATGTCTCCTGTGCAGAAAGCTAAGTCTGGAGTAGAAGTGGTAATCCATCTTCTGGAGTAGAAGCTCGGTGTGTCATCCGCTTTGTTAAGTAGATGGAGATTTGAGTCTATTTCCCAGTCCTCCACTTCATCTCCTCTTTTGTCAGTATCTGGGTATCCCCATCTTTCTGAACGGCTATTAAAGTCTCCGACAACAATGCAATTTGTGTCAGTTATTTCCATGTTTGAGAGTGTAAGATCCTTATCTGCCGGGCTATATAGATTGTAAATTCTTATTTTCACGTCCTTTATCATTATATCAACACCTATAATTTCCGTTTGGTTGTCAGAGATCACAGATACTTCGCTGCAAGGTATTGTATTTCGTGTAAGTATTACAACTCCTCCTTTGTGTCCTTCGCGGTCGAAACGTGTGGCCTGATATCCCTCGACTGAAAATGTGCGATTGGCGTTGAGGTGTGTCTCTTGAATGCATGCCACATCTATTCTATCTTTATGAAGACGCTGTGTTAGGGAGGCTTTCTTGTTATAAACTCCTTCTGCATTCCATTGTAGTATGTTGAGTGTCCGGGGTGTTTGGTCAATAGCTCTTAACCTACTCCTCTGTGCCTTGACTCCACAGCACAGGGGAAGGTGACCACCAGTAGTCATGGGTGGACCCCCTCGAGGCAGGGGGCCCGGCACTATCACCGCCTGATGGGACTTCACGGGATTAGCACCATAACGATTAATTTTCATCTGTGGCATCATGAAATGATAAAGTTACGTTGCACTTCTTTGTCAAGCCTGTGGCTCAGTACATCCGATTTCGACAAGCATTTGTTCGGGATGCTTTCCCTAGCCTTTGACTGTCCCCAGTCTACCTACAAGGCAGCAGGTTTGTGCGTCACTTCGTCTGGTCCCTCTCCCTTGACCTGTCCAACATGGGTGACCCTACCAGTAGCTGTGCTACCGTCGGCATAGCTCTTGGGGTCATTGGAACGCTCAAGCCCCTCTACCTCGTCAAGGTGGACGCACGGCAGAGGGGGGAAGTGTATCTGACAGGTACCTGATCACCTGCATACATCACAGTTTACAATTAGAAGCGTTGAGGTTATATATCCTGACACTGTTAATAGTTGTCTTTTGGTAGTGCAGTAGCTCATCTGCCTTGTACTTGGCACTCTATAGTTCAATGTCCTGACTAGCGTTTCACAGGCCTTAGTTTCACGAATCAAGACAGTATGAATATACTTGTGACGAAAATAATGCAAGATCATAAAGTGCTAGAAGATAGACTAGGCAGTGAATGAATAGCACTCTTTACATATATCATATAAATTTATTGATTGGGAGACTATGAGGAGAAATGTTTGGTTAAAAATGCATCATTGACAGGCCACGCAAGGCTGATAGAAGATTTAACTGTCTGCATGGTGATGACCAGGTCAGAACTAGGAGATACTATGTACCAACTTAACGAAGTGCATTGGAAAGAGCACACAAAAGATACTTAATTACTCTCCAACACTTACTCATGTAAATGGAGAAAGAGAAGAAGAAAGTGATTGTGAGATGAGATTTGCAAGCTTGGATGTGTATGTGATCGAGACCATTTGTGTAGGTTGTGTTTTTACTTATGTTAATTATTTTCACCTATTTTACTGGCATAATTTTAAGTAAATGTGTACACATGCTTAAATGTCATTGTAAAATAGCTTTATAATTTGCATCCATAATCTTTGTCCCCGTTTACTCTTAGGCATAGAAATGTCTCATTGCTTAGTTATTGTTCACACATGGACATGTGTGGTTATAGGAGTATCTTCACTCTGTAATTATGTGAAGAATGTTCCTGAACAATATGCTATGCACTCACATTTGAGATCTGAAATATGGCCCTCAAAGAGATCTAACAACCCTTGCACTTATGGTAGATTTTATATGTGAGTTTAGATTAGTCATCTGAAACAGGTTGCAAGATGAACACTGGACATTAAGGGCAGATGTGGGTATGCTAACAGACCCCTACAGAGATGTGCGAGATGTGCTATCATTTCTTGCACCCCTACATTATCAGGGCAGTAGTGGGTATGCTAACAGACCCCTACAGGGATATGCTATCATTTCTTGCACCCCTACATTATCAGGGCAGTAGTGGGTATGCTAACAGACCCCTACAGAGATATGCTATCATTTCTTGCACCCCTACATTATCAGGGCAGTAGTGGGTATGCTAACAGACCCCTACAGGGATATGCTATCATTTCTTGCACCCCTACATTATCAGGGCAGATGTGGGTATGCTAACAGACCCCTACAGGGATGTGCTATCATCTCTTGCACCCCTACATTATCAGGGCAGTAGTGGGTATGCTAACGGACCCCTACAGGGATGTGCTATCATTTCTTGCACCCCTACATTATCAGGGCAGTAGTGGGTATGCTAACAGACCCCTACAGGGATATGCTATCATTTCTTGCACCCCTACATTATCAGGGCAGTAGTGGGTATGCTAACAGACCCCTACAGAGATATGCTATCATTTCTTGCACCCCTACATTATCAGGGCAGTAGTGGGTATGCTAACAGACCCCTACAGGGATATGCTATCATTTCTTGCACCCCTACATTATCAGGGCAGTAGTGGGTATGCTAACAGACCCCTACAGAGATATGCTATCATTTCTTGCACCCCTACATTATCAGGGCAGTAGTGGGTATGCTAACAGACCCCTACAGGGATATGCTATCATTTCTTGCACCCCTACATTATCAGGGCAGTAGTGGGTATGCTAACAGACCCCTACAGAGATATGCTATCATTTCTTGCACCCCTACATTATCAGGGCAGTAGTGGGTATGCTAACGGACCCCTACAGGGATATGCTATCATTTCTTGCACCCCTACATTATCAGGGCAGTAGTGGGTATGCTAACAGACCCCTACAGAGATATGCTATCATTTCTTGCACCCCTACATTATCAGGGCAGTAGTGGGTATGCTAACAGACCCCTACAGGGATATGCTATCATTTCTTGCACCCCTACATTATCAGGGCAGTAGTGGGTATGCTAACAGACCCCTACAGAGATATGCTATCATTTCTTGCACCCCTACATTATCAGGGCAGTAGTGGGTATGCTAACGGACCCCTACAGGGATGTGCTATCATTTCTTGCACCCCTACATTATCAGGGCAGTAGTGGGTATGCTAACGGACCCCTACAGGGATGTGCTATCATTTCTTGCACCCCTACATTATCAGGGCAGTAGTGGGTATGCTAACAGACCCCTACAGAGATATGCTATCATTTCTTGCACCCCTACATTATCAGGGCAGTAGTGGGTATGCTAACGGACCCCTACAGGGATGTGCTATCATTTCTTGCACCCCTACATTATCAGGGCAGTAGTGGGTATGCTAACAGACCCCTACAGGGATGTGCTATCATTTCTTGCACCCCTACATTATCAGGGCAGTAGTAGGTATGCTAACAGACCCCTACAGGGATATGCTATCATCTCTTGCACCCCTACATTATCAGGGCAGATGTGGGTATGCTAACAGACCCCTACAGGGATATGCTATCATCTCTTGCACCCCTACATTATCAGGGCAGTAGTGGGTATGCTAACAGACCCCTACAGGGATGTGCTATCATTTCTTGCACCCCTACATTATCAGGGCAGTAGTGGGTATGCTAACAGACCCCTACAGGGATGTGCTATCATCTCTTGCACCCCTACATTATCAGGGCAGTAGTGGGTATGCTAACAGACCCCTACAGGGATGTGCTATCATCTCTTGCACCCCTACATTATCAGGGCAGTAGTGGGTATGCTAACAGACCCCTACAGGGATGTGCTATCATTTCTTGCACCCCTACATTATCAGGGCAGTAGTGGGTATGCTAACAGACCCCTACAGGGATATGCTATCATCTCTTGCACCCCTACATTATCAGGGCAGATGTGGGTATGCTAACAGACCCCTACAGGGATATGCTATCATCTCTTGCACCCCTACATTATCAGGGCAGTAGTGGGTATGCTAACAGACCCCTACAGGGATGTGCTATCATTTCTTGCACCCCTACATTATCAGGGCAGTAGTGGGTATGCTAACAGACCCCTACAGGGATGTGCTATCATCTCTTGCACCCCTACATTATCAGGGCAGTAGTGGGTATGCTAACAGACCCCTACAGGGATGTGCTATCATTTCTTGCACCCCTACATTATCAGGGCAGTAGTGGGTATGCTAACAGACCCCTACAGGGATGTGCTATCATTTCTTGCACCCCTACATTATCAGGGCAGTAGTGGGTATGCTAACAGACCCCTACAGGGATGTGCTATCATCTCTTGCACCCCTACATTATCAGGGCAGTAGTGGGTATGCTAACAGACCCCTACAGGGATGTGCTATCATCTCTTGCACCCCTACATTATCAGGGCAGTAGTGGGTATGCTAACGGACCCCTACAGGGATGTGCTATCATTTCTTGCACCCCTACATTATCAGGGCAGTAGTGGGTATGCTAACAGACCCCTACAGGGATGTGCTATCATCTCTTGCACCCCTACATTATCAGGGCAGTAGTGGGTATGCTAACAGACCCCTACAGGGATGTGCTATCATTTCTTGCACCCCTACATTATCAGGGCAGTAGTGGGTATGCTAACAGACCCCTACAGGGATGTGCTATCATCTCTTGCACCCCTACATTATCAGGGCAGTAGTGGGTATGCTAACAGACCCCTACAGGGATGTGCTATCATCTCTTGCACCCCTACATTATCAGGGCAGTAGTGGGTATGCTAACAGACCCCTACAGGGATGTGCTATCATTTCTTGCACCCCTACATTATCAGGGCAGTAGTGGGTATGCTAACAGACCCCTACAGGGATGTGCTATCATTTCTTGCACCCCTACATTATCAGGGCAGATGTGGGTATGCTAACAGACCCCTACAGGGATGTGCTATCATTTCTTGCACCCCTACATTATCAGGGCAGATGTGGGTATGCTAACAGACCCCTACAGGGATGTGCTATCATCTCTTGCACCCCTACATTATCAGGGCAGTAGTGGGTATGCTAACAGACCCCTACAGGGATGTGCTATCATCTCTTGCACCCCTACATTATCAGGGCAGTAGTGGGTATGCTAACAGACCCCTACAGGGATGTGCTATCATTTCTTGCACCCCTACATTATCAGGGCAGTAGTGGGTATGCTAACAGACCCCTACAGGGATGTGCTATCATCTCTTGCACCCCTACATTATCAGGGCAGTAGTGGGTATGCTAACAGACCCCTACAGGGATGTGCTATCATTTCTTGCACCCCTACATTATCAGGGCAGTAGTGGGTATGCTAACAGACCCCTACAGGGATGTGCTATCATCTCTTGCACCCCTACATTATCAGGGCAGTAGTGGGTATGCTAACAGACCCCTACAGGGATATGCTATCATCTCTTGCACCCCTACATTATCAGGGCAGTAGTGGGTATGCTAACAGACCCCTACAGGGATGTGCTATAATCTCTTGCACCCCTACATTATCAGGGCAGTAGTGGGTATGCTAACGGACCCCTACAGGGATGTGCTATCATCTCTTGCACCCCTACATTATCAGGGCAGTAGTGGGTATGCTAACAGACCCCTACAGAGATATGCTATCATTTCTTGCACCCCTACATTATCAGGGCAGTAGTGGGTATGCTAACAGACCCCTACAGGGATGTGCTATCATCTCTTGCACCCCTACATTATCAGGGCAGTAGTGGGTATGCTAACAGACCCCTACAGGGATGTGCTATAATCTCTTGCACCCCTACATTATCAGGGCAGTAGTGGGTATGCTAACGGACCCCTACAAGGATGTGCTATCATCTCTTGCACCCCTACATTATGATAGCAGTAGATCTGTCAGATTTCAGGCTGTGATCACTGAGGAGTAACTTCTGTTTTCATGTATTTCAGGTGCTTTAGGTGTTTTGCTGAAAGAGTGTATGATCTTGAACAAATCACAGTTATGTCATTGATTGATCATCACAAGGGTGCCAAACTCGCCTTCCCAAGCCCACACACTCACATCCTAAAGCCCATGAAACCCACATCCCCTAGTCCATAACATTCACTACCCCTAATACTTTCCCCCATTTCCCCAAGCCAGTAGTATTCACTGTCCTAGTCCATAAAAGCCAGTTTCCCAAACCTACAGTATGTTAGCCCTACATCCCTCCAGGGTTATAGGGGCACATTACAAGTCTCACAAGCTTATGTATGCCTGCAAGACCTGTATCTGTTGCAGAACTACCACATAAATATACACTTCTCCTGAAGGGAGATGCTGTTGCCTGTTCCCATCTTCTGTCAGTTTGTCACTGAAATCATTTACGGAATAAAGTCAGCAATAGTGGGATGTTTGGGCACAGCTGTTGGCTTCACAAGAGGAGATTGGGTACGATTAATGTCATCGCAGATATGCAGCAATTTTTCTTGAATGCACTCGGCACAGTCGGTTCAGCATTTTGTTCAGAATAGAAGCTTAGATTCATCAGATCATGTTGGGTATTGCCATGCCTGGTCAGGCCTCTGACACAGCAGCCAGCTCAGAGTATCCCTACTCATTTTCCATGAAGAGTGGCTTGTGGCTGCTCTGGTCCTCAAAGACACACAGACGTGCCTCGCCAGACTTCACGGCCAAGTCATGTACTCGAACTGATGTCAGAAATTTGTCGCTATCTGAACATATAATGGTCTCCAAAATAATCAGATGGTGGTTGACCAGTTAGCAGACAGACAGTAGAAAACATGTATATTCACAGTTTGAAGTCGGAAGTCTGCAGTTATAGTTAGTCTAGACTTCAGTGTTACCGGACGGACAACACTATGGTAAAGCACTAGTACACACCACTTGCATTGCCAGCTCTGGATCCATCTCATTGGTCATGACTGCAGCAGACGGCAAAACAGTGTTGTAAAAGTGTCACAGTTCAATAAACAAAGGTTAACCGGCATCTCAGGTTAGAAGAAGAAAGACATTGGATGACCGGGTGGATGTTCAATGCAGGGGGAAGAGTTTGGCATGTTTGCATGGCTTCCTGAACTGTGTACATTTGTGTGAATGTCTGTACACTGATTGCTCTGTGTTACCAGTGTGTCAGATATCAACAGTGTGGTTATGTATATGTGCTGATCTCTGCATCACTGGTTTGTGTATCTCCAGAATCACTGTCCTCACAAAATGTACATATTTACCACACACAAATGTTCATACCTCATTTCTCTCTGTATGCACACTTTTGATTTCAAATAGCTTATGTTTTTTGTTGCCAGCAAAGGCTTCATGCAGATCTATTGTAGATTTAATTGTTATGGTATTTTTGTGTCTGGAGTCTTGTCATTTTTCTAATGTGCTGTAAAACAAGGTTTGGTAGCTTTTTACAACAGGCAGGTATCATCCTCACATACTTGTTCATTTTACATTGATTTCTTGTATTCATCCTTTGTTGTTTTATACATTAAAAATAACTACGCTGTGTGTTTGGAATTTGTTGAGTTTCTGTTGTTTATTTTAGTTGTTATTCATTTAAGTGTTGTTGCCATCATATTTTTTTTTCTATTCTGTGAATTACTTTTAAAAAATAAATTATTATTATGGATATTTGAAGTGGGTTTATTTGATTTGTTCTGTGTAGAGATCTATCATTTTATGTTTGGCTGAGTTATTTTTTGTTTGTTTTATTGCCAGTAAAAGTACGGTAAACAAGAGTTGAAAAGATGGATAGGATTGGTCTTGTTAGTATCAGTAAATAGAATTATAACAGCCTTGCTCAAGACTGGCTAAACTCCAGGTCTTAGAACTAACTAGTTAGGCAGTGTCTAGTAAGGGGGCTCACAGCAAGGGTGTAATCACAAGCTGAGGTTTCAGGATGCCCATACCCAACAGGGTAACTAAGAGGACATGATAGAACTGGACAGAATGTGTTCAGATGACCAGTCTGTCTATCTTTACTTTGTCAGCCCATACCAGTTAAGTTACTGTTGTTACTAATGTTGTAGCTAATACAGTACTGTTTGTTGCGTTGACAGGCAGGTGTATCAGCGCAGTGCAGGTGTGGACAAATAGCACCTGTAGTTGGCCGTTGTTGAGTTCATAGGGTATTATGGTGGCAAGTGTGGCCAAATGGGACCTATAGATTATCATTTATTGGG
This sequence comes from Cepaea nemoralis, assembly GCA_014155875.1. NCBI lineage: Eukaryota > Metazoa > Mollusca > Gastropoda > Stylommatophora > Helicidae > Cepaea > Cepaea nemoralis. Next base: position 284,499 of record JACEFZ010008674.1, read on the forward strand.
TTCACAGGAATGCGTGAGGGAAAGTGATGACAGTTGTAGTTAACCATTGTTTGTGGCATTTGTTGGGGTCGTATGCTAGCATACCAGCATGGGCACATTGAGCTAATGACAGTCGTAGCTGACCGTTGGTGTGCCATTTGTTGGGGTTACACTTACGTGCATTCATTTATATACATCAATGGGTGCACAGGGCATGGATGCACACAGGTAAATGACCTGGGAGACATGACCCAAGTGGGCCCGCTCCCCAAAAGATAAAAAAAGACTCCCTGGGAAGGTTAACCCGGTCAACAAATGCCTGCAGAAGTCGGATGTGTCGGTCTAACGGCACAAGAACGCAGCTCTGCTGTAAACAGGCACAACGCAATCATGTCCGGAAGAAAAAAAACTCCAGATGAACGCAAAAGAAGAAAAGAGACAGAAAGAAGAGGGAACTTCTGTGACAATGAGAAGCCTCCTGCATACTTCATGGTGGAGTTGACACTATAGAACCGATGTGTACAATCTATTATTACAAGTAAGGTCATCCAGGCTCATTAGATGAGTACCAGAGTTCTAAGAAAGTTAAGACAGGTGTGAAAATGACTTTTTATTTTACTCAATGTCTGCATTTCATTCATGGGAAATCAGTGCCAGGTCAAATTTCCCCAGTTTGTTGCATTTGGGGCTTACCCTGATATACCCATGGACGCTCTGTCTGTCTCAGAGATATGTTAACCTTTGTCCAGTATGTCTTATGACATGCTTGACTGCGTGGTTAACTAGAATCAAAATCATTGCATTTGAAGTGTAGGGATTCTGATTGTTTCAGTAGCATACTGATTGTGGATACACCTATGTTTACCCTGCTGATGCTCATGCCTGGGACTGCTTCATGTCATGCCCAAGGGAAACCTGTCCTGATCAGTTCTTTTAAATATGATATAAAAAGATATTTTTATCCCTGCAAGCAATTTCAGCATGAGAATGGTGGTGGAGGCTGTGTGTTCCAATGGCTGGAGAGTAAAGAATGACATGGTGTGGCTGTGATAGACTCGCCAAGCAGGCTACATCAAATGGACACTTGTATGTTCCACATGGAGTGGCTTGTATTGCTTGAAAAGACCTGGTTAAGAGCATATCATGGATGTTCTGCCCAGGGCATGCGGATTCTGCATGGACATGAACAGGCTGCTGCTACTTTTGATGGTGAGCTAGATTGTGACAAGGCTGATATTAGAAAGAATAACTGGGGGTGAGTGGAAAGTGCAGCAAAACAAACAAAAGCTGAATCAGCATGGGGTGAAAAAGGACCTGGATGACGTTCAACGCATAGGAGTAGACATTCAGTTCTGTCACTCATATCATCAGCCTGGAAACTCTTCGTTCTTTACAAATGTAAACTCTTCAGCCCCTGAAGAAGGGAGTGGGGCATGTGTGGGAATGTCCTGCCTACAGTGATGTTGGTTCTGGATGTCAAATGTCACCAATAATATTTAATAAATGTATCAGATGTGCATATGATACGAACCTCGTCTCAAATAGTCCTAAGGGATTCTAAAAAATAATCCTGTCAGTCAAAAGACATAGTGAAGATCAGAATCTTTTTCTGGACTTAAAATAAAGCTATGTTCATAGACAAAAATGACATGTCAATGGAAAATTGTAGTCAAATATGAAGAAATCAGAAATGACACAAACGTTCAATACCTTGGCTCCAGTCATCACCAGGAAATGCACTGATAATGTCATAAGTAGTGCATATCCTTGACCGGACCTGGAAACAAACCCCTGATCACTGGCGTGTGAAGCGGGTGTGTAACCATGTGGCACACGCTGGGCACTGCCGAATTATCATAACAGAATATCACTATGTCACCCATCGTAGGCTGTAGCTCAAGATTTGCCCGATCACCGCGACTGACGTCCGTCAATCAATGTGGACTCGAACGATCAGGTCTTCTCACTTGGCAAGGCACACCAGGCCGCCTAAATTCCAGTGAGCAATAATCAAATTGATTTATTTGGTTGTTTCAGGATTTGAGATTTAAATATTGAGCACAACCCACTACTGGCAAAGCTGATCGTATTCTGGTATGAACCTAAGGCCTTACGTGTGCAACAATACACATGGGCGTCCGATCTCACTACCCAGAGACCAGGGGAAATGTTTGTTACTAGAAGACCACATGAAAGAATCCCGGCCCTCACCAGGGCTTGAACCCGAGACCTCCAGCACTCGAGGCGGACACCGTACCTCGAGACCACTCAACCCCCTACAGAGGCAAGTAAGAAATTATGAAAATATACTCTTCAGCAAACAGATAGGATCAATGACAAAATGAATCAGAACATTACAAAACTGGAAACTGTAATGTCATTTAACTCTCCGACTGCAAAACAGTAGATGCAAATTATGCAGAGGATACAAACATTATTTTTTATTATATCCATAAATAACAGACAAGAAGCAATAGTAAGGTAAAGACATATCAAATATGAACATTTCATTTTCTTTTCATTGCTTTCAATTTTGTTGAACAGTCAACTTAAAATTACAACCATCAAGCGGAACAAAGAATCAATACAAACATTGAAACTGAACAAGAAACAAATGACAGTTGAACAAGGAACAAATATAAGAAACCAAACTGAGCAAGGGACACCTTTCTTAAACCAAGATGAGATTAATGTAATAGCGTCCCCTGGATGCCTTGGAACCATCAGATCAATTGGCAGGCAAGAGCCACACGGGCGTGCTGAACTCGAAGTTGGCTGAACAGCTCCTGAGCTTTGGGGTGCATGAATTTATAGGACTTTCTGATGATGATCTCTGCTACTTCAGCAATATCCCAAATATCTTTGCCAGACTTTTTGTGAGCCGAAGCCTGGGATGCCATATATATAGCGGCTGCAAGGATACGCAGAAATAAAACCACATAGCTGACAGACTGCATCTGCCCCAGAGTTTGGTGGACAGAGCACTAATGGTGTTCAAAACAGTGTAAGACATGGAAAGTTTATCAAGTCCCAAGAATATCGCCATCACTACTGAATGTATATATCTATCGTGCAAAGAAGACAAAGTTCCCAGGTCACTTTAAAAAATCTGCGCCGTCTCTCACGCCAAGAGTAAGGACATTGGACAACAAGTTACAAAAATATTAAAGTTTCTGGGTGACAATTGTATTCCAATTACCACGGGAGATTTCATGCACCGATTTTACTCCAAGCTGAGTCTACCCATGCCTGTACAAAATGCAGCAATACACATTGCCAAAAAGGCCAAGGAAATGGATTTAGTGTCCGGCCAGAGTCAAATTTCTGTTGCTGCAGCCGCATAGCTGTAGTGTTCGCAAGTAAAGTCGCCCTAACCCAAGACCGATTCACATGGCGCCACAACAAAGTCCTTACTGAGCTGGCCGCCATAGTGGATGTAGCCTGAATACAGGCGAACAAAGGGGCCAGGCTGAGGACGCTGGGAATTTACTTTGAGCCAGGCAGCAATGCACAGAAATCAATGGCGCTGCCGATTTGCCGTTTCCGAGGCGATCTGAAAGTTTGGCTTGCGACCTGACATTGCACTTCACTCCTCATCAGCCAAGCAGCTAACGCTGATTGAGCTGACCATCCCATACAAGTCAAATATTGAGGAGTAACATACCTACAAGATAAAGAAGCACAGTGACATGTTCAACAGAATCCATCACGCAACATACAACCAGTTCCAGAGCTGGACATTGTTCAAAATAATCTGTCAACCAACATACAACCATTGCCAGAGCTGGAATTTACAGAGATGGACAAAAATAGAAATTTGAATACCAAAGACATGAACATTAGAAAGCATGATTTATTGCCTGGCATATTTCGCTGCATTTCATCAGGTACATACTTCAGAAATCACACAATTTTTAGTAATTTGAATTGTCTACCACATTTCACTGTGTGAATATGTGTGTTGTATATTTCAGCTTGAAGGATGTATCTAATTATTTTAATGTTGTGTGATTTTTGCAGTATGCAGCCGATGAGATGCAGTGAAATATGCAAGGCAATAAATCATGCAATCTATTGTTTGTGTCATTCAGATTCACTACTGCAAAACATTGTTTTGAATTTTTAAAATATAAATGTAACAACAGAGGTGAAATTCCTGCAATAGTATACTGAATGTGACCAGAAGTGAGATCAAAAGTGACGACAGCAGGTGCACACAATATCAGCAGTGATCTTTTGTAGACAGTGAGACAGATGGTTCATTTGAGACCAACCCAAACAGCATATAGTAAGCACAGTGTCAGAGTGAAACAGCAGAACTGAAATAAGAAACAGATCCCCACAAATGACAGATTACACAGAATAGCCTGCAGAACAAATGCCTCCTTGTAGTTAAATACAGAAGCCACAAACAATATGTTGAATGATCTATTGCCTGGCATATTTCACCACATCTTGTTGGGTGCATACCGCAGAGTTATATATCATATGATATATTGTCCTCGTCGATGTCTCAACACCTCATAAGATATGGACATAGCCTGTACAAAGTAAAAGCGTTTTGCATACTGTATTCAGTGAACAATAAACAATTGCTTAAATATTGTAAGGCATTAGCAATTTGGCGGTTCTAGCCAGCTTTGAGCAAACAGAAAGAGTTTGTGTTAAATTTGAAATTACAATGGGATAACAGATGTTCCACATTTGAACAAACCTGTGTCTATGTTTTTTTAATTGTTTCAGCTGAAGTATAATTCATTTATTCACTTCATATGTTGTATAACTCTGCAGTATGCACCTAATAAGATGCAGTGAAATATACCAGGCAATAAATCGTGCAGCATATTCTTTGTTGGTTGTGTGTGTAAATTCACTAAGGGAATACATCATTTTGAACCTGTTGTATGCTTTCCCCACCGTGAATTGTCCAGACAGTTGTGCCTGACCTTACACTGAAAGCTGTAATAGTGGCACTGGTCTGAAGAAGTTTGTGTCATGTCATTAATATGCGAATGTGTACATGCATGCATCAGATGGGAGCTGCAGTGGTGTAGCGGTAGACACACTTCTGTTGTTGTGGCGGTCTTGGGTTTTATCCACATCAGGGAGGTTTTGAATTCTTAAAGTTGACCTAGTCTCTGAGGTTGCAGAGCCTAAAATTGGTACCGGGAAATATCTAGGGAGTAAAGGTGACTCTGGCATTCTAGCAACCACATCTCCTAGTGAGTGCCATTTCTGTACAAATATGAATCTAGTTCTAATGTGTCATAGACATGTCACAGGGACCTTTTCTTACTTTACATATGTATGACACGTTTTGTGCTAAATGTCATTCATGTATGAATATGTGCATGCGTGTATGACATGTATTTTGACATACATTTATGCACTAGTATGTACAATTTCCATTGGTGAATCGTGTCTTTTCAAAATGATTCTTGACATATAATTAGCATTTGCATATGTATGTGAAATGTATGGTGACATTGCTTGTATATGAAATGTTTATTGATGCATCAGTAGATAAAATGGCATATTTTGGTTGATGTGGTGAGACAGCTGTGTATTGAGGCAACAATGGAAGTGAGTAGATCACTCATGTTCATTTCATCCAGCGTTACTATGAATATGTTACATGTATGGTATAACAACGTACCTCTGATTATGTTGTGATATTACAGAGATATTTGTCAATATGGTACAGTGGAGGTGGGTGTTTATATTGTTCATGTTGATGATGACATCACAAAATATGAGTGAGAAGCTCAGCAGATGAAACAACACACACATATGCAGGTGCTAGACCACCATTATTGATGCCATGGTGGTAGCATGCATGGTAGCAAGATGCTGTGGGTTTTGAGTTCAAATCCTTATTTTCATGAGGAGTGTTTTCTGATCACATGCAGTTCTGAATTCATCTCTGCCTTGTAAAATAAGTACCAGTCATTTTTATCAGAGACATAAAGGAAGTGAGGAATAGAATTAATCCCCTCAGTTCATAATCCTGCAGCCTAGTATATTTGACATTCTAGTAGAGAAACATGATGACCCCATAGAAGTGTAGGATGAAGCTCCAACTTTCCACTAATGCCACGAAAAGGCAAAGACGTGATGGTTGAATAGCCTCTTTAACTAGCAGTAACTACTTTAACTACTCTGTGCTGATTCTCTCATGGCATGTTTTCCCATTATTGGAGTTAATAAATAGCTGAAAAACTGGAAGTAAACGGTCAGCTTTTTTATACATAACACAATCACAAATAACAAAGTGAAATGAGTTATTGGAGGACGTATACATTGCTGTTCTGTTTCAGAGATCAAACTTTCAGGGATTACTAATTTGTGAATGGGTGGAGGTGATAGGTATCTGCGTCTAGATATGCCTTTGAAAATTGTTTGTTCATGCAAGTCTGATGTTTTGCTTGCCTGCATGAGATCCTACCCTAGCCTAGGCTGTCTGTGTTGGGGTATTTACTGCCAGTAGACCAGTCTTGTTTTCTTTACATTCAAAGATAGAAGTGGAGCGACACAGACAAGTGTATCATGATGTTGGAGGGACAGTGATGGAAATGTGTGGTATGTATTTAGAGACGCTGCTAGAATGATGTGCTGTGATGTTGGAGAGACATTGCTACAAGTCTATGGCATGAAGTTGAGGGAAAACTGATAGACATGTGTGGTATAAGCTTGGATGGACACTGTATGAAATATATATATAGAGAACAGAGAAATTGTGGTATCACAAAAGAGATGATGTTATAGGGACACTGTTATTAATATGTGATATGTTTTACAGAATTTCATCTACCTAGTTCAGCTCAACTAACTGGATCTGATACACCAGCCTCCTGTGTAGATGTGGTTGTGTATGTGCCGTGCACTGTAGACAGGGTGTCATGTTGTATGGGAGCTTTAATAGCTAGATGCTCGCCTGCCAGCCCGGTGGTGGTCATGAGTTTAAATCCACATCCAGTTGGATGTGTGTAACTGACCTGTGCTGCCAGGGCGTCCCAGCCTAATGTGTACCAGGCAGTGTGTTGGAAGGTCAAGGTGGCCGGTGTGAGACTGACCACGTCAGCCACTTCAAGGCCAGTTGATCTACACACATGTGGGTTAGGCACCATATGCCCAACACGGCGGAAGGTGTGTTACACGGACCTTGACCTACTCTGTCTGTCTATTCAGCTGTTAGTTGTAAGCATGTTTTGACTCTCTCTGCCAGAATTACCACTCATTGTGTACGGTATGGTCATTTATTAAAGCATATTGTTGAGTGCAGTGTGTGGTTCTTGTTGTTGATACCTGAGACTAACTTTGAGGGTATGGTATGTTTAATCAGTTTATATCTTTGTTTGTGTGCTATATATCCCAGGATTTTCCTCCCTACCTTAGTCCAGTTATTACCACCGAATGGAATGGAGCAGGGTAGTTTGTAGAGATGGTGTTTGTGAGTGTACAGGACTTCCCTTCCTACCCTAGCCCAGTTATTACCACAGAGGTAATTTGTAGAGATGGTGTTTGTGAGTGTACAGGACACCTCTCCCTACCCTAACCCTGAATTTCTTAAGGTGGTGTTTGTGAACTGATTTTGTTACTGATTTTAATCAGTAACATAAATGCCATTCCTTAGCTTGAGATGGTTGTCATCATCAAGTATCATGCGGACTTGTGTGGGTGATCTCCAACAGTGTGCATGCATGTGTCTGCTGATCACACTTGTCCTTGCCATATCAAAAGTCTCTGTCAAGATGTATGTTAGTTGTCTGTTATACTCACTGCATATTGGACCACTCAGCTCTAAGTGCTTGGATCCCCTCCTCAGTATCTCCCTCAGAATGTAGCGGTCGATGACACCAGTTCTGTATTGGTTGATTATTCTTCTTTGGCCCCCTGCATCTCTCTCGTATATGGTGTCACCCCTTTTGATTGAATGTTCCTGCAGTCTGGTCAAGGTGTAGTCTCCTCCTCATTTATTTACTCCACTTGCCTGTCTAACAATATTCACTATATCAGCCCTGGCCATTGCCTGTCTGACAATATTCACTATATCAGCCCTGGCCATTGCCTGTCTGACAGTATTCACTATATCAGCCCTGACCATTGCCTGTCTAACAATATTCACTATATCAGCCCTGGCCATTGCCTGTCTAACAATATTCACTATATCAGCCCTGGCCATTGCCTGTCTGACAGTATTCACTATATCAGCCCTGGCCATTGCCTGTCTAACAATATTCACTATATCAGCCCTGGCCATTGCCTGTCTGACAGTATTCACTATATCTGCCCTGGCCATTGCCTGTCTGACAGTATTCACTATATCTGCCCTGGCCATTGCCTGTCTGACAGTATTCACTATATCAGCCCTGGCCATTGCCTGTCTGACAGTATTCACTATATCTGCCCTGGCCATTGCCTGTCTGACAGTATTCACTATATCTGCCCTGGCCATTGACTGACAGTATTCACTATATCAGCCCTGACCATTGTCTGACAGTATTCACTATATCAGCCCTGACCATTGTCTGACAGTATTCACTATATCAGCCCTGACCATTGTCTGACAGTATTCACTATATCTGCCCTGGCCATTGCCTGTCTGACAGTATTCACTATATCAGCCCTGGCCATTGCCTGTCTGACAGTATTCACTATATCTGCCCTGGCCATTGCCTGTCTGACAGTATTCACTATATCAGCCCTGGCCATTGTCTGACAGTATTCACTATATCAGCCCTGGCCATTGCCTGTCTGACAGTATTCACTATATCTGCCCTGGCCATTGCCTGTCTGACAGTATTCACTATATCTGCCCTGGCCATTGTCTGACAGTATTCACTATATCAGCCCTGACCATTGCCTGTCTGACAGTATTCACTATATCAGCCCTGGCCATTGTCTGACAGTATTCACTATATCTGCCCTGACCATTGTCTGACAGTATTCACTATATCAGCCCTGGCCATTGTCTGACAGTATTCACTATATCAGCCCTGACCATTGCCTGTCTGACAGTATTCACTATATCAGCCCTGACCATTGCCTGTCTGACAGTATTCACTATATCAGCCCTGGCCATTGTCTGACAGTATTCACTATATCAGCCCTGGCCATTGCCTGTCTGACAGTATTCACTATATCAGCCCTGGCCATTGTCTGACAGTATTCACTATATCAGCCCTGACCATTGCCTGTCTGACAGTATTCACTATATCAGCCCTGACCATTGCCTGTCTGACAGTATTCACTATATCAGCCCTGACCATTGCCTGTCTGACAGTATTCACTATATCAGCCCTGACCATTGCCTGTCTGACAGTATTCACTATATCAGCCCTGACCATTGCCTGTCTGACAGTATTCACTATATCAGCCCTGACCATTGCCTGTCTGACAGTATTCACTATATCAGCCTGACCATTGCCTGTCTGACAGTATTCACTATATCAGCCCTGGCCATTGCTGTCTGACAGTATTCACTATATCAGCCCTGACCATTGCCTGTCTGACAGTATTCACTATATCAGCCCTGGCCATTGCCTGTCTGACAGTATTCACTATATCAGCCCTGACCATTGCCTGTCTGACAGTATTCACTATATCTGCCCTGGCCATTGTCTGACAGTATTCACTATATCAGCCCTGACCATTGCCTGTCTGACAGTATTCACTATATCAGCCCTGGCCATTGCCTGTCTGACAGTATTCACTATATCAGCCCTGACCATTGCCTGTCTGACAGTATTCACTATATCAGCCCTGACCATTGCTGTCTGACAGTATTCACTATATCAGCCCTGACCATTGCCTGTCTGACAGTATTCACTATATCTGCCCTGACCATTGTCTGACAGTATTCACTATATCAGCCCTGGCCATTGCCTGTCTGACAGTATTCACTATATCAGCCCTGGCCATTGTCTGACAGTATTCACTATATCTGCCCTGACCATTGTCTGACAGTATTCACTATATCAGCCCTGGCCATTGCCTGTCTGACAGTATTCACTATATCAGCCCTGGCCATTGCCTGTCTGACAGTATTCACTATATCAGCCCTGACCATTGCCTGTCTGACAGTATTCACTATATCAGCCCTGACCATTGTCTGACAGTATTCACTATATCAGCCCTGACCATTGCCTGTCTGACAGTATTCACTATATCAGCCCTGGCCATTGCCTGTCTGACAGTATTCACTATATCAGCCCTGACCATTGTCTGACAGTATTCACTATATCAGCCCTGACCATTGTCTGACAGTATTCACTATATCAGCCCTGACCATTGTCTGACAGTATTCACTATATCAGCCCTGACCATTGCCTGTCTGACAGTATTCACTATATCAGCCCTGGCCATTCTGTCTGACAGTATTCACTATATCTGCCCTGGCCAATTGCTGCTGACAGTATTCACTATATCTGCCCTGACCATTGTCTGACAGTATTCACTATATCAGCCCTGACCATTGCCTGTCTGACAGTATTCACTATATCTGCCCTGACCATTGCCTGTCTGACAGTATTCACTATATCAGCCCTGGCCATTGTCTGACAGTATTCACTATATCTGCCCTGACCATTGTCTGACAGTATTCACTATATCAGCCCTGGCCATTGTCTGACAGTATTCACTATATCAGCCCTGGCCATTGTCTGACAGTATTCACTATATCTGCCCTGGCCATTGTCTGACAGTATTCACTATATCTGCCCTGACCATTGTCTGACAGTATTCACTATATCAGCCCTGACCATTGCCTGTCTGACAGTATTCACTATATCTGCCCTGACCATTGCCTGTCTGACAGTATTCACTATATCAGCCCTGGCCATTGTCTGACAGTATTCACTATATCAGCCCTGACCATTGCCTGTCTGACAGTATTCACTATATCAGCCCTGACCATTGCCTGTCTGACAGTATTCACTATATCTGCCCTGACCATTGTCTGACAGTATTCACTATATCAGCCATGGCCATTGCCTGTCTGACAGTATTCACTATATCAGCCCTGGCCATTGCCTGTCTGACAGTATTCACTATATCAGCCCTGGCCATTGTCTGACAGTATTCACTATATCTGCCCTGACCATTGTCTGACAGTATTCACTATATCAGCCCTGACCATTGCCTGTCTGACAGTATTCACTATATCTGCCCTGGCCATTGTCTGACAGTATTCACTATATCAGCCCTGGCCATTGTCTGACAGTATTCACTATATCAGCCCTGGCCATTGTCTGACAGTATTCACTATATCTGCCCTGACCATTGTCTGACAGTATTCACTATATCAGCCCTGACCATTGTCTGACAGTATTCACTATATCAGCCCTGACCATTGCCTGTCTGACAGTATTCACTATATCAGCCCTGACCATTGTCTGACAGTATTCACTATATCAGCCCTGACCATTGTCTGACAGTATTCACTATATCTGCCCTGACCATTGTCTGACAGTATTCACTATATCAGCCCTGACCATTGTCTGACAGTATTCACTATATCTGCCCTGACCATTGTCTGACAGTATTCACTATATCTGCCCTGACCATTGTCTGACAGTATTCACTATATCAGCCCTGGCCATTGCCTGTCTGACAGTATTCACTATATCTGCCCTGGCCATTGTCTGACAGTATTCACTATATCTGCCCTGACCATTGTCTGACAGTATTCACTATATCAGCCCTGGCCATTGCCTGTCTGACAGTATTCACTATATCAGCCCTGGCCATTGCCTGTCTGACAGTATTCACTATATCTGCCCTGGCCATTGTCTGACAGTATTCACTATATCAGCCCTGACCATTGTCTGACAGTATTCACTATATCTGCCCTGACCATTGTCTGACAGTATTCACTATATCAGCCCTGGCCATTGCCTGTCTGACAGTATTCACTATATCTGCCCTGGCCATTGCCTGTCTGACAGTATTCACTATATCTGCCCTGGCCATTGTCTGACAGTATTCACTATATCTGCCCTGGCCATTGCCTGTCTGACAGTATTCACTATATCTGCCCTGGCCATTGCCTGTCTGACAGTATTCACTATATCTGCCCTGGCCATTGTCTGACAGTATTCACTATATCTGCCCTGGCCATTGCCTGTCTGACAGTATTCACTATATCTGCCCTGGCCATTGCCTGTCTGACAGTATTCACTATATCAGCCCTGGCCATTGCCTGTCTGACAGTATTCACTATATCTGCCCTGGCCATTGCCTGTCTGACAGTATTCACTATATCAGCCCTGGCCATTGCCTGTCTGACAGTATTCACTATATCAGCCCTGACCATTGCCTGTCTGACAGTATTCACTATATCTGCCCTGGCCATTACCTGTCTGACAGTATTCACTATATCAGCCCTGACCATTGTCTGACAGTATTCACTATATCTGCCCTGGCCATTGCCTGTCTGACAGTATTCACTATATCTGCCCTGGCCATTGCCTGTCTGACAGTATTCACTATATCTGCCCTGGCCATTGCCTGTCTGACAGTATTCACTATATCAGCCCTGGCCATTGCTTCTGACAGTATTCACTATATCTGCCCTGGCCATTGCTGCTGACAGTATTCACTATATCAGCCCTGGCCATTGTCTGACAGTATTCACTATATCTGCCCTGGACCATTGCCTGTCTGACAGTATTCACTATATCAGCCCTGGCCATTGCCTGTCTAACAAGTATTCACTATATCAGCCCTGGACCATTGCCTGTCTGACAGTATTCACTATATCTGCCCTGGCCATTGTCTGACAGTATTCACTATATCTGCCCTGGCCATTGCCTGTCTGACAGTATTCACTATATCAGCCCTGGCCATTGTCTGACAGTATTCACTATATCTGCCCTGGCCATTGTCTGACAGTATTCACTATATCTGCCCTGGCCATTGTCTGACAGTATTCACTATATCTGCCCTGGCCATTGCTTCTGACAGTATTCACTATATCAGCCCTGACCATTGCCTGTCTGACAGTATTCACTATATCAGCCCTGGCCATTGCCTGTCTGACAGTATTCACTATATCTGCCCTGGCCATTGTCTGACAGTATTCACTATATCAGCCCTGGCCATTGCCTGTCTGACAGTATTCACTATATCTGCCCTGACCATTGTCTGACAGTATTCACTATATCAGCCCTGGCCATTGCCTGTCTGACAGTATTCACTATATCTGCCCTGACCATTGCCTGTCTGACAGTATGCCACGCAATCACGCCATGAAATGTGTCGACTACTGCTAAATGTTATGGTGTTCGCCCTGCTTTGGACCCCCAGGCAGATGCAGTGCCGTGCCATATGCCTCGAAAGGGTCCAACCACAACTTCTGGAGATGTCCTGTGGAGCCAGGGGACCTGAGAATAGTGTGTCTGGCCATACCAAACAAAGACTAAAAATAATGCACTAGAATGCAGAGAGTCAGCAACAAAAAATTAATAGAATTGGAAAACATCCTGGACCAAGAAAAAGTAAGCGTATGTTTCTTGCAAGAAACTCACCTCAACGAAAATATAGCCTTCAAAATCAGAGGCTACCAGTGTTACCGATCTGACCGAAAGGACAGGCGAAAGGTGGGATACTGACCCTTGTAAAATAATAACATCACTGCTTCCCAAATTGAAGTTAAATGGAAGGGGCTGAGTATCAGACACTTAAACTTAAGACAGGCAATAGAGACCTTCATCTGATCAATTACTACTGTCCGAGTGACCGCCCACAGGCACTGGACACACTACCATTAAAAGAAAAATATGATTGCATGTGGCGACTTCAACAGCCACTCGCAGAGCTGGGGCTATGATCACATGGACCAGAGAGGAGATAGACTAGAAGACTGACAGAATGAGAATAGATTCATCTTGATTAACAAATCGTCTGACCCACTTTCTACTCGAGATCATGGCACACTACAACTACACCTGACCTGGCTTTTCATTCACCAGACCTGGAGTGGAACATTACTCGAATTGTTGGGAAACAACTTGAGGGCAGTGACCACCGGCTAGTCTTTCTAACTGCAGAAAATGAGCTTGTAAGTGAAAGCAACACCCTCTCGAGGTGGAACTATAAGAAAGCAGACTGGGCAATGTACAAGCATCGCACCAGCATACTGGTTTGAAACTTGAATACTGAGAAAGACATAAATAAAGTAGTTGAAGAGTTTGGGAAATGAATACTACAGGCAATACGAGAAATAGTACCAAGAGGAGCCCGTAAACAATATAAACCCTACTGGAGTAGTGAACTGGAACAGTTGCATAACGATGTGGAAATGTGTAGAAAGCAAAGAGGCCACACCCAGCCAAGAGCACCACAATAAATGCCAGCACGCAAAAGTCAAATTTCAACGGGCCAAGCTGCAGGCTAGACGGAAAAGCTGGCAGGAGAAAACTGAGTCACTGAAGTTTGAAAGAGACACAAGGAAGGTGTGGAAGCTAATAAAACAACTTAACGATGAGGGCATGTGAAGAAACTCAAAAATTGCACTATATAAAGACGGAAACATCTTAACAAGAAAGCAAGCAGCTGACCATTTTGCGGACTCATTCGCTCAAGATAGCAATATCTAAATTATCCCAGAGAAACAACAAGAGATTTGAGAGAAATGGCAACATACAGGACAGAATGAAACAGTACATGAGTTTCTGGAGGCACCTATCACAATCAGCGAACTGCAGCTACCTATATCAACACTTAAAAGTCACCAGGAGCTGATGGTATCTCCAGTGAAATGCTCAGGAACCCTAGGAACAGAGGCCAAAGCAAAGCTGTTGCAGATCTTCAATAATAGCGGGACCTTAGGCGGTGTTCCACAAGCCTGGATAGAAGAAATCATGATACCCCTCCTAAAATCAGGGAAAGATAATTCCATTGCCTCCAGCTACAGACCAATTAGCCTCACCAGCTGTCTCTGCAAAACACTGAAGCGCAGCATCAATCACAGACTGCAGTGGTACATTGAAAGTAAAAACATCATTGTGCCACAACAGGCTGGCTTTAGGCAGTGCTACTCTACGGAAGATCAGACAACCTACCTATCTCAAGAAATTGAGGATGCATTCCAAGACAAGTTGGTGCTTGCTGCGTGGATAGATCTGAAGAAAGTCTTTGAAAAAGTCTGGAAAGAAGGTCTGATGAAGAAACTGAGAAACTATAAAGTGAACGGAAGAATGTAAGAATGGGTAAAAGCGTACTTGCACAACACAAGTGGCCGAGTACAGATAAACGTACTCAAGAGCAAGAAAGTATTATTGTATCACGCTGTTCCTCAGGGCGGAGTCTTGTCCCCCACACTTTTTCTAATCTTCATCAATGATCTTGTTGCTAATCTACCGGATGGAATTAAAGCGGCAATGTACTCTTATGACCTGGTTCTTCTTCTTCCTCTTCTGCGTTCATCCGGAGTTTTTTTTTCCCGGATGTGATTGCGTTGTGCCTGTTTACAGCAGAGCTGCGTTCTTGCGCCGTTAGGCCGACACATCCGACTTCTGCGGGCATTTGTTGACCGGGTTAACCTTCCCGGGGGTTTCTTAGGACGTTTGACTCTCACTGTTGTGGTGTTATCCCCCATCCCAGCTGGCCCATATCGAACAGCCAAAGATCCTGGTCAGCCCTCAAGGGAAGGCAGGGGCAGACCATGGGCATTCCCCGCCATCCAAGGAGGCTTCCATACTTGCAGAGCCGATACATAGCGCTCTGGTACTGGGCTCACCCAAGGAATCGTCACGTCCTGCACATGGCTGCTTAGCCTCACTTCCGTATATTGGGCCTTCCGTTCACCATAGGCTGTTCTTCCGGAAACCAGAAGTATGCAGTTTGCAGATGACATCCACACAGTGAGCTTTCGATTCGGACTTTCCACGTAATGGATTTGCTATCCAAGCAATATTCCATTTCGTGCCACTAGGACACTTTTCCACCTTTTATTAAGCCCACACAGTTGGCTTTTGATTCGGACTTTCCACGTAATGGATTTGCTATCCAAGCAATATTCCATTTCATGCCACTAGGACACGTTTCCACCTTTTATGAAGCCCACACAATGGGCTTTTGATTCGGACTTTCCACGTAATGGATTTGCTATCCAAGCAATATTCCATTTCATGCCACTAGGACACTTTTCCACCTTTTATGAAGCCCACACAGCGAGCTTTCGATTTGGACTTTCCACATAATAGATTTGCTATCCAAGCAATATTCCATTTCATGCCTCTGGGTCTTCATGCACCTTTAAATGTCAACCTGTATGTAGTTAAAGTAAGCTGCGGTCAACTTGAGCTTGTTGATATCTCCATAGAGCTTGTCCTCATATGAAGCAGGTGTGGGCATAATATCTTTTTCTGTTCTGCATACGTTGGGCAATCCTGCAGCAAATGTTTTGCTGTCATTTTTCCAGTTCTACAATTACATTCATCGGTATCTCCTATCTTTAGTTTATTGAACAAGTGGTATTTCAGCCTGTTATGTCCTGTGCGGAGTCTGAAGATTGCTACTTGTTCTCTTCGGTCGAGTTTGTAATATGCATCATCCTTCTGATGGCCTGGATGCTCTGATTCCCATTTGGTTCTCTAAGTGCTTTTTATCAACCTTTTTGCCTCATTATAGGTCATGTCTATGTCAGGCTGTGGTAGTTGTCCGCCCTCTTTTGCCAGTCTGTCAGCCTCTTCGTTTTCAGGTATACTGAAATGTGATGGGATCCACTGTATTACAACTTTTTTGGATTTCTGGCATAGACCATGGAGTGCTGCTCTTAGGTCAGCTAGTTCTGTGCTGTTATTGCTCTTCAGTATTGAGACAGCTGACTTTGCATCTGTGAAGATAGCTATTTGCTTCTCTTTATTTTCCTCCATCAGGAGCATTTCTGCTGCAGTTTTCAGAGCCTCTACCTTCGCTTTGAAGTTACTTGAAAATTTTCCAGTTGCCATTGAATGTGTTTTTTTTCACTCCATTTTTTAAATTTAGGAGAATTCCTCCTCCTCCATTCTCTATTGAATTTTTGGCTGATCCATCTGTATAGGCATGGGTCCAATTCCTGCTTGGGTAATGTTCTTTTATGTAGTTTAGGGTTATTTCTTTTCTTTCGGTTTCATGCTGAGTGTTCTTTTTCTCAATACCAGGAATGTTTTCTATCATCTCAGGCAGTTGCTGCTGTCTCCAAGCTGGGAACTTGTGTGCATTGTAAATGGGCTTGACTGTTGATATATTAAGTATAGGATCTGCCCTAATCCTTCGTTTTGCAGTTTCTACAAAGTTGCTACGCTTCAGTCTTCCCTTTCCAAAACCATTAAATCTGTTGTACATAGGGTGGTGTGTCAATCTTCTAAATTTTTCTGCTTGGTGCTGGGCTCTGATATCTCTTCTGTCCTGCATTGGTTGTAAACAAGTGATCTTTTCTAGTTCATTAATAGGCGTTGTCTTCAGGTTTCCAGTTATGATTCGCATTCCTTGGTTTTGGACTCTACTTATTTTGTTAAAGTTTGACTTAGCTGCTGTTGCCCAAGCTGCAATGCCATATTCCAGTACTGGCCTCACCCGTCCAGTATATAACTTCTTGAGAACTTTCTCATCTGCTCCCCACGTTGTACCAGCAAGCTTTTTCATGATTGCCATTCTCTGCCTTGCTCTTGTTCGATTTTTCTCAACCTGTGTCTTCCATGTCAGGCGACGATCAAAGGTGACTCCTAGATAGTTTGGATTTTCTTCATGGCGCAATATTTTTCCATTCAATACCAGCTTAGGTTGCTGAGTTTTATTTGAGAGGGAGAACACTGTGCATGTTGTTTTCTCCTCACTTATCTTCACTAGCCATGATTTTGACCAGTCCTCTAGCGCTAATAAGGCTTGCTGTATTCTGCTGTTAGCTGTACTAATATATTCTTCAGATGTCCATATGGCTAGGTCATCTGCAAAGGAGGATGTGTGTACTCTGGCTGGAAAATTTTCTGTGATGTCATTTATATATGCTAGGAATAATGTTGGTGAAAGAACTCCTCCTTGGGGGACACCTTGCTCCAGCAGCATCATTTTGCTTGTTTGTCCTTGTACTTTTGTCCTGGCAGTTCTATTCTCAAGGTAGTGGCTGATCCATGTATACATTTTTCCACAAACATGCATTTTTTGCAGTTTTACTTTCAGTCCTTCCTTCCATACTTTATCAAATGCTTTTTCTAAATCTATCCAGACTGCTAGTGTGTGCTTTTTCTCTTGGAAGGCATCCTCTATTTCCTGAGCTATATAGGTTATTTGATCTTCAGTGGATCTGTACTTTCTGAATCCTGCTTGGTGTGGTGTTAAGAGTTTGTTTTCTTTCAGATGCCATGTTAGCCTGCCATTGATAATGCGTTCCATTAATTTTCCTACACAGCTAAGTAGACTGATAGGTCGATAGCCATTTGGTTCTTCCAGGTCTTTTCCTTTCTTTGGGACTGGTATTAGTATAGCTTCCTTCCATGCCTGTGGGACTATTCCTCTCTTCCAGCTGTTATTTAGGACTGCTAGTAGTTTCTTCTTTGCCTTGGTGCCTAGTCCTATTAGCATTTCATTTGTGATTCCATCCTTTCCTGGTGATTTCTTCTTTTTTAGGGTATTCATTGCCTGTTCCATTTCTTCCATTGTTAGATTTGCCATCATATATTCTGCTGCTGTCTCAGGATTTCTATGATGTATCTGTTTGTCTTTGATTGCTTTCTTCTGTTCGGTTGTAATATCAATGTGGTTTGCATTTGCATAGTGTTCCATTAGTGCATTTGCAGCCTTTTTTCCTGTAAGCAAGGCATTTCCTTGTTTAATTGTTATTTGTTTGTTTCTAGGTCCTTCATTGTTCATGGCTTTCACTAGTTTCCATAGTTTGTTTCCATCCCTGTCAAAATTCAGGTTTTCTGTTTTTTCCCTCCAACAATCTCTTGTTGTATGATTTACTGTTCTTTTATATTTTGCTGAGATGGCTTTGAGAGAGATGTTCGCTTCAATTGTTTGTTCTCTCTCTGCTGTCTTCCTGGCATCTTCAACTTTGTCCTCCAAACTTTGTAGTTCTTCAGTCCAGTATGGTTTGTAATTTTTCCTCGCTCCTCTAGGAATGGACTCAGTGGCTGCCTGTATTATCGCTCTGTTTAGACTTTCCACCATTTGCTTTATGTTGCCATATCGTGTATTTATGTTTTCACAATATTTGTCTGTTAGTATGGCAAATCTGTCCCAATCTGCTCGTTTGTAATTCCAGCGGGGCAAGGGTGTTTGCTCCTGTGGAACATACTCCATATTCATTACAAGCTTGATTGGTCTGTGGTCACTACCTGCTAATTGGTCCAGCACATGGCGATCGATTTTGTGGAGGATGTCTCCTGTGCAGAAAGCTAAGTCTGGAGTAGAAGTGGTAAGCCATCTTCTGGAGTAGAAGCTCGGTGTGTCATCCGCTTTGTTGAGTAGATGGAGATTTGAGTCTATTTCCCAGTCCTCCAATTCATCTCCTCTTTTGTCAGTATCTGGGTATCCCCATCTTTCTGAACGGCTATTAAAGTCTCCGACAATAATGCAGTTTGTGTCAGTTATTTTCATGTTTGAGAGTGTAAGGTCCTTATCTGCTGGGCTATACAGATTGTAGATTCTTATTTTCACGTCCTTTATCATTATATCAACACCTATAATTTCCGTCTGGTTGTCAGAGATCACAGATACTTCGCTGCAAGGTATTGTATTTCGTGTAAGTATTAGAACTCCTCCTTTGTGTCCTTCGCGGTCGAAACGTGTGGCCTGATATCCTCTGACTGAGAATTTGTGATTGACGTTGAGGTGTGTCTCTTGAATGCATGCCACATCTATTCTATCTTTATGAAGACGCTGTGTTAGGGAGTCTTTCTTCTTGTAAACTCCTTCGGCATTCCACTGTAGTATGTTGAGTGTCCGGGGTGTTTGGTCAATAGCTCTTAACCTACTCCTCTGTGCCTTGACTCCACAGCACAGGGGAAGGTGACCACCAGTAGTCAAGGGGCTCGGTACTACCGCCGCCTGATGGGACTTCGCGGGATTAGCACCATAACGATTAATTTTGATTTGTGACATCATGAATTAAGTTACGTTGCACTGCTTTGTCAAGCCTGTGGCTCAGTACATCCGATTTCGACAAGCATTTATTCGGGATGCTTTCCTTAGCCTTTGACTGTCCCCAGTCTACCTACAAGGCAGCAGGTTTTACGGTGCACTGCTTTGTCAAGCCTGTGGCTCAGTACATCCGATTTCGACAAGCATGTATTCGGGGTGCTTTCCCTAGCCTTTGACTGTCCCCAGTCTACCTACAAGGCAGCAGGTTTGTGTGTCTCTTCGTCTGGTCCCTCTCCCTTGACCTGTCCGACATGGGTGGCC
Organism: Cepaea nemoralis; assembly: GCA_014155875.1. Taxonomy (NCBI): domain Eukaryota; kingdom Metazoa; phylum Mollusca; class Gastropoda; order Stylommatophora; family Helicidae; genus Cepaea; species Cepaea nemoralis. The sequence goes on from JACEFZ010008674.1 coordinate 304,863, forward strand.
CTACCAGTAGCTGTGCTACGGTCGGCATAGCTCTTGGGGTCATTGGGACGCGCAAGCCCCTCTACCTCGTTACGGTGGACACACGGCAGAAGGGTGACCTGGTTCTATGCAGCTGAAATGAACATGCATCAGTGGCCACTAGATCGCTACAAAGAGCTGTAGATGCATTTGATGCATGGGCGAATAGATGGTGTGTCAGCATAAACACTGACAAGTGCAGCACCACTCTATTTACCCTCTCTCTCTCTCTCTCTCTCTCTCTCTCTCTCTCTCTCTCTCTCTCTCTCTCTCTCTCTCTCTCTCTCTCTCTCTCTCTCTCTCTCTCTCTCTCTCTCTCCAAAAACAAAAGGCAGGGATCATCCAGATAAACCCAGATAAATGAAATACCCCTTAGAGAAGATAAAGAACAAACATACCTTGGAGTAACATTTGATGGCAGGCTGGCATGGAGAAAGCACATCAACAAAGCAGTAGCAAAAGCCAGAAGGAAAATAGCCATCCTGAGAAAACTAAGTGGAACCACATGGGGAGCCAGTGGGAAAATACTTAGCAAAGTTTATCAACAGAGCATATGACCACACCTGGAATAGGGTCAACTGCGTGGTGTTCGGCATCGAAAACTACACTACAAGAGCTGGATAAGGTGCAAAATCAAGCACTTAGAGTCACCATAGGAGGGATGAAATCAACCCCTATAGTGGAGATGAGGAGGACACAAGCACTGAGAGAGCGCAGAGATACGAAAAGCAGATACAAGCAGAAAAGTTCCTCAGCTTGCCAGGTCACCCTATGAAGAACAGATTTGAAAACCTAGCTATGGGGCGGTTGAAAAGAAGTAGTTTTATCTGCCAGGCCAAACGACTCTGCAGAGAAACCACTGATCTGCCCACAGTTGGTATCCCCCTAACGACTATTGCAGAGCGAACTCCACGGAAAGATGAACATAGACTATCACTACAAATCCAGACAACAGTGAGAGGAATATTTGACAAGGAAGAACAGAACAGTGTACAGCGCAGAACAGCCACTCTCAGCTTCCTTGATGACGAATACCCACAGGACCTCTGGATCCGAGTCTACACAGATGGGTCAGCACAAAATGCTGTTCAAAATGGAGGAGCGGGAGTGTACATAGAATACCCAAATAATACTAGGGACACAGCCAGAGTACCAACAGGAAAGTACTGCCATAACTATGATGCTGAAATTGAGGCAATCAAGATAGCAACAGAGAAATTACTAAATACTAGCAGTGGTACACAACCTGTGGTCCTATTGACAGATGCAAAATCAGTACTCGAGGCGCTTCTGTCTGGGAAATTGCCAGTACTAAGGACACTACTTTCTGAACTTAGCAGTCAGCATAAGGTCACCATACAGTGGATACCATCCCACTGTGGAATACCCGGAAACGACAGAACTGATCAATTGGCTAAGGAAGGAGCCAAAGAAGAACAGCTTGATGTACCCGTTACATACCACCAAAAGAAAAGAATGATAAAATCAGTCAGAAAGCCACCAAAACCTGCTCAAGATGACTACCACATTATGGACAGACCAGAACAAGTCAATATTCTGCGCCTCAGAACAGGACACAATAGATTACGCAACCACATGTATACAAAATTCAAGATTGGTGAAACAGCCATGTGCACATGTGAATTGGCGTCGCAGACAGCAGAGCACATACTCCAAGACTGCCCAAAATGTAACATATCTATGCAAACCTACTGGCCTAGAGAGACGACAGTGGAAGATAAACTCTATGGACCGCTGTGTGAACTGAAAAAGACAGTTAAATTCATACGAGACAACATTGCAGTTATAGACATATTCCAAGCGAAAGAAGAAGAAGAAGAAGAAGAAGAAGAAGAAGAAGAAGAAGAAGAAGAAGAAGAAGAAGAAGAAGAAGTCTTCGCAAGGAGACCTGCACTCAGTAGGGGAGACTGGGGAGAAATGGACATAGGGGAGAAATGGACCACCCCCTCTCTGGCCCCTGGCTGTGATGCAATGAAAGTGAAACCATAATAAGTTTGTTTTCCACATCAAACATAGTCCGAATTTGTCATTTGCCATCGACTTCCCGCACAGGTCGTTCCCACGCAAAGTTTGAAAAATTTTCTGCACTAAAGTTTCTTTTTCCAGTTCCAGACACCATCGTAAAGCAGACGCATAGTCAGGAATCAGGACAAGGTAATTACGTTAATATCTTTATTTACTTGTTATTTAAGAGTTCATATAAAAAAAATATAGCATATAATATTAGATTTAAGAGACTTTATGGCTGAATAGTTTAATACATTGATGGGGGAGAAATGGACCGGTTCATTTCTCCCCATGGTTCATTTCTCCCCATAGAAGAAATTGACAAGACAGTCTGTTGTTATTAAAAGTGTTGAAGATTGCATTCGAATATCAGCATTATTGATTCTTTTTAATACTGGGGTCTTAATCTAGACCAATAAAACTGTTAACAAATTTGATTTCAGTGATTTATTAAAGATGCACGCCATTCGTGCTATGATCAGTATTTCTTTGCAAATGATAGGCCTACCATTCTAAATGTTATATAATTCTGTCACTCTTTTGTTTCAGATGCCAAGATTGTACATCAGAAACACCAACAAGGGTCTCGTTACGGAGGAACGTATGAGAGAAGCTGTTAATGCTGTGAAAAATGGAATGAAAGTGAGGAAAGCTGCAAGGGAGTACGGCATTGCTCGCTCTACCCTCAATAACAATCTTACAAAAGACAGAGAAGGAAATGGTCTGCCTACTAGACTCGTACCAAATTATAGGCATAGCCTTGTTTTCACAGCTAAGCAAGAAGCTGATTTTGCTAGTTACTTGAAAGATTGTGCAAGAATGTTCCATGGACTCACAACTAAAAGCGTTCGTATTTTGGCGTACGAGATGGCGAAAGTCAATAACATTGCACATCCTTTAACCTGGGATGAGCAAATGATGGCAGGGAATGACTGGCTTTGTGGATTTTTGCGACGGAATCCCGAGCTGACCATAAGGCAACCTGAGGCAACATCTCTGGCTAGAGCTACAGCTTTCAACAAGCATAATATTTGCACCTTCTTCAACATTGTGAAGGAAACCATTACAAAACTAAATGTGAGTGGAGCTCAAATCTACAATTTGGATGAGTCAGGTCTGACCACTGTACAGAAAGTGCCAAAAGTAATTGCCCCACGAGGAGTGAAGCAAATAGGCCAGGTGACATCCAGAGAAAGAGGAGAACTGGTCACAATCTGTTGCATTGTGTCAGCTGCGGGTCACATTATCCCTCCAGTTTTTGTGTTTCCCAGAAAAATTTTTAAGAATTTTATGCTTGTTGGAGCACCTGAAGGTTCCCTTGGCCTTGTGAATGAATCAGGTTGGATGACCCGTGATAATTTCGTCAAAGTTATAAATCACTTCATTAAGCATTCAAGACCTTCCAAAGACTTCCCTTTGATTTTGATCTTGGACAATCACGATTCCCACATTTCATTTGAATCACTTGAACTGTGCAAGAAAAACAACATTCATGTGATCACGTTGCCACCACACACCTCATCTAAAACTCAGCCCTTGGACCGTTCAGTTTTTGGACCCATGAAGTCGGTCTACAACAATGAGTGTGATTCATGGATGATGAAAAATGTTGGGACACCACTGACAATCTATCAAGTTGCAAATCTAGGAGGCCACGCTTTTCTTAAAGCGGCAACTCCCATTAACATTCAATCAGGCTTTGCAGTGTCAGGTATTTTGCCCTTTAAAGAAGATGTTTTTACAGAAGATGATTTTATGCCTTCAGAAATAACGAACAGGCCCATCAGCAAGGACAGTGAAAATGCCACTTTAGAAAGCAATGAACAGACAGGATCAGCATCTCCACATTGTGGTACCAGCACAGATCAAACTGCACAAGAATTTCATGAAAATCAGAAAGAGTGTAATGTTGAGAACCTTGTAGATGACTTGCAGGAAATATCAGGGAGTCTTCAACATAAAGCTACTTCTTCCTTTACTTCGCCTCATGTTTTCAGAGGACTACCAAAAGCTGGTCCGCGAAAAGATTCAAATAATATGAGGAAAAGAGGAAAAACTATGCTGGCTACTTCTACGCCAGAAATGGATCGAATTAGGGAAAGAGCGGTGATGAAAGAAAAGGCAGCAAAAGTTCCACCCAAAAAGGCAAAGAGACAGCTGCTGAAAGAACTTGATGTTGATTCAGATCCAGAAACTGACATTTCGTTTTGTGATGACACAGATTCTGATGTTTCATTTGGTGAAAATGAGGAGTGTACGGTTAGCTTGACTGGTGTGCGTGAGGTTTTTGAAGGCCAGTGTGTGCTATGTGAATATGGAACAAAGAAGACTTGTGTTTACTATGTAGGAATTGTAAGGGGAGACATTGATGATGATGGTGATGTTGAGGTAGAGTTCTTGCGCAAGAGTGAGAAGGTTGCTGGTAAATTTGTTAAGCCTAAGGTAGAAGATGTCGCCAGTGTCTCAATTACATGTATTAAAGCACAGCTTACTAGATCTACAATCACTGGAACCACTTCTAGGACCAAAGATGGCTATGTCTTCAAAGAAAGTCTTGCAGGCATAAATGTTCGATAAAACTTTATATTAGATTAATATATCATATTAAACTTTTTTACTGTCGCTTAAAATAATAAAAAAAACTGCAAATATCCTTTTAATGATTATTTATTTCTTATAGCAATATGGATGAGTTGTTGCTGCTTCTTTTTAAAAAAGGTCCATTTCTCCCCACTATGGTCCATTGCTCCCCACGTGCTGGTCCATTTCACCCCAATGGTGGTCCATTTCTCCCCATGTTCATATACATTTTTGAAATGCATTTTGTAAAGAAACATATAGAAATAGATTGCTAAATGTTTTCCCCTTTTAAAATAAATGAATGTACAACATTTTAGTCATGGTTTTGTTATGTTTCGATAAAATCTGTTCCGGTGATGAGCAAAAATTGAAAACTACAAAATTGCTGGTCCATTTCTCCCCAGTCTCCCCTATATTTAGAAGAGATAAAATCATAAATGAAGAAATCAGGACTAAAGTTGGGATTATAGCAGCGCTAGATTTCATCAGAAATCAGCAAGTTAAATGGTTTGGCGATATAACAAGGCTACCAACTAACAGTATACCACAACAATCAATGATGTACAGCCGAAATGGGGCCGAAAGAAGAGGCCGACCATGTAAACGATAGACAAAGGGAATAACAGTCCATGGGAATCTCGATTTATGAAACCCATACACTGGCACTCTCCCGCTGTTTGTGCTTCATCTCGACACCGCAAGGTACAAGATGAGATGACGATGATGGGTGGCCATTTACTGTGTTTGGGGTTGCTTTCAGTTACCGTAATGTACACGAGAAATGCAATGAGATGGGTTATCAGCAGACTCCGACACAGTGCGACGAGTTCTTTAATGTGTCTGATCTATGTAGTGAACACCTGGGTTTAGCGCTAATTTGGGATGAACTGGTTTACGGGACAGTCACGGATTTTTAATAAAATAGTTCACTGTCCTGATAAATGTTTTCGGTTTTCTTTTCCTGCCAAATGAAAGATTTAATGAATTCCAGTTTTCAGTTGGTAGAGCTGTTAAATTTGAAAACTTCAAATGTCCGCACGCGGTTTTTCTTTTAGAAGCAGCTCGCCGAATCAGAACATAGCAAGAATAAAGATAACTGAAATAGGAAACCCTCTCAGGAGAAGTGGACATATGTCTGTGGACAATGTGCCTTTGTGGATGTCTTGTCAGTGTGGATTCATCCATAGCTTTCCATGACACATTGCAAACGTGGAAAGAGTATAAACTTTCATGAATGTGCAGTGGATAGAGGAACAAGTAGTGGGCAGGGGAACTAGCAGTGGAAAGAAAAACGAGCAGTGGATAGAGTAACGAGCAGTGGACAGGCGAATGAACAGTGGATAGGGGAACGAACAGTGGACAGAGGAACTAGCAGAGGACAAGGGAACGAGCAGTGAACAGAGGAAGGAACAGTGGAGTGGGAAACGAGCAGTGGACAGAGGAACAAGCAGTGGGCAGAGGGACGAGCACTGGACAGAGGAACAAGCAATGGACAGAGGAAGGAGCAGTGGACAGAAACACAAGCAGTGGACAGCGGAACGAGCAGTGGATAGAGGAAGGAACAGTGGACAGAGGTACGAGCAGTAGACAGGGGAACGAGCAGTGGACAGAGGAAGGAACAGTGGCCAGAGGAAGGAACAGTGGCCAGGGGGACGAGAAGTGGACAGGGGAACGAGCAGTGGACAGAGGAAGGAACAGTGGTCAGAGGGACGAGCTGTGGTCAGAGTGACGAGCAGTGGACAGAGGGACGAGCAATGGACAGAAGAACGAGCAGTCGCCAGAGGAACGAGCAATGAACAGAGGGACGAGTAATGGCACAGGAGGAGCAATGGACTGAAGAACGAGCATGGTTGGTTGGATTTTGCAGCTGAAGATGTCTACTGACTAGGGTAGTCAGTGTCACACCAAACCTCCTTGGTTGCCTCTCGTGACATGCATGGTAGGTTGTAGGTTGCATCACGACAGTTCTTTGCTTCCCTGAAGGATCCAGGTCATGCCAGGGTGATTCCCAGTCTGTATTGTGTCAAGTTCAACATGGACACAATAAACATTATTGCGCGCCGAGCTTAGAACTTTTTCGTTTGCAAAGACATACGATTATACTGGCCAATTCTCATTGTAGTGCGAAACAGTGAGTGCGATTTTTTTCTAGCTTCAAAAGCACCATTAGCTGGAACACTGACAATAGACAATGAAGATGTGAAAATTACCCATAAATGGATGCATCTTGACGACACAACAGCGGGCGAAGCAGCATTTAAGAATGCTTGAGTTTGGATTGGAGTGTAGTTCCAGCAAGGAAGATCATATAAGGGAACAAAAAGGTCCAAATTGGCCTCATACGACATGAGTGGCTGGACACACTGAACACATCACAGTTAGTCAAGCTAATTTTCATTTATACAACCAGGCATTCAGGCGTGATAGGCAATGAACGAGTAGATCGTTTGGTGGTGAAAAGTGGCAATGGATGGGCCAGATATAATCAACGCCATTTGACTAAGATGCAGGACAAACAACTGACTTTAAAGACACTTGGGAATCTGCGAAAAGAAAAGAAAATCACAACAACAGAAATGAGATTCCTGAGAAGAATACTCAATGTATCAAGAAGAGATAAGATCAGAAATGAAGAAATCAAGACTAAAGAGGGGGTTACAGCTGCACTAGATTTTATTAGAAGGCAGCAAGTCAAATGGTTTGGCCATGCAAGTTCAAGTAGGTTACCAACTAACAGTATACCACAACAAGCAATGATGTACAGACCAGAGAGAAGCAGAGGAATGATGGACGCAGGGAATAACAGTCCATAGGAGTATCGATACATGAAGCCCATAAGTGGGCACTCTCCCGCTGTTTATACTTCACCTCGACACCTCAAGGTACAAGAGGAACATGATGAGATGAGATGAGATGGGAATCTGCAACGATCGTCATCATTGCATTCCAGACAGGTCCATATGCGCTCCGAGCTCCTCTTAAAGTCTCCACCAGCGTATTATATTGCCATATTTGCAAGTTTCCTTAAAGTCATATGTTTTCACAGTGTCTTTTATAGCCTTGATGATTTCTGACCCATCCTTGCACTTTTCTTGCATCTCTCCATGGACTATAACAATCATGGTGATGCAGCTCTCTAGTCACAGAGGTAAGTTTGCTCTGTGTGCAATAATGGCCGACCCGAAATATGCTAATCTTCCTGGAATTGTGAGTTGTCTTCATCAGTTTTATAGTTACATCTGGTGAAAGGTTTAAATGAAGATATCGCTCTCCCCAACAAAATAACCCTGATGTCGGTTAAAAATAAATAAATAAAGGGCATATTTTCACTTCTTAAGTCACTTTGGTTCCAGACTCGTATCATACTCAAAAATAATAAATATTTTAAATTTTCTGTAATTCACTGTATCTGAACTATGGAGACCGTCAACTTAAGCAGAATTTTGTTTTTCTTTTTGATATGAGAAAATAATACACATGATTTGAAATTGATTGACACTCATATATAATATAATATAGTTAGAAGTAAACTAGGAATGAAGATAGGAGGACGCACCAAAACAAAACACTTTGATTGATTGATTGATTGATTTAGGAATCGACATCACCACAGCATTCGGGGCATTCCCATAAGTGCTCCGTCCCCATCCTCAGCAGCCAGCGAAGAGTTCCAACAAAACACTTTAAAAACTACTATTTACTATAAAATAACGGAGTGACTATACACAAAATTTTGTGAACAGTACATGAGTACAAGCCGCTATACACAAAAATGTGTGGCTGGTCACGTGATGTCTACTTCCTTTTGACTACATTATTAATGTTTGTGGAACTATCATTGTGTTCTTGGTAGTGTAGTGGTTAGTATCTCCACCTGTCACCCGGGAGACTGGGGTTCGATTCCCTGCATTGCAATTTCATTTTTAATTTAAATTTTTTAAATTTTTAATCAATCAATCAGGTGCCGTCTCCACAATGAAGGTTGGCTGAAATGGATCTCCGACACTGTTTGTCTCTCGCCTTGACTGTACATTCTGTCAGATTGATGTTCGTCCATCTCTTGATGTTATCTTCCCACTTGTATCGTTGTCTACCTCTTGCTCGCTTTCCCTCAACCTTGCCCTCCAGTATGGTTTTTATAAGAGTATCATGTCTTTTAACAATAACATGGCCGAAATATTTCACTTGCCTCCTCTTTATTTCTTCTATCAACTCTCTCTTCATTCCCAGTTTTTCTAGAACCTCTGCCTTTGATTGTTTTTGTTTCCATTAAATACGACCTATTCGTCTGTATATCCACATCTCCAGGGCTCCTAAGCGACTTTCTAGATGCTTGTTTTAGGAACTAAAATATAGAACTGAGAAACTTGAAGCATCTGAATAAAGTGTGCTCTATGGATCTGCGGTAGCTGCCGGAGGGCTCATCGCCCAGGCAGCGATGGAGTGATCGAGTGTCAGATGAGTTCAATAGATGTCTTTGTTTAATGTGAATTTTATTTGCCAAATAAAATATCACTGTACGTAGAGTGTGTCCTTGTCGACAAATATTGTCTTTGTGAGGTCTGAAGAAAAAGAACTTGGAAAAAAAAAAAAAAGACAGACATGAAGAGAGAATAATAGAGTCCTCTTAAAATGTTTGTGAATAGCGGCTGGTACTATTCACAAAATGTTGTGAATAGCAGCTCCCATAAAATAAACTTACTTAAACTATCAACTTTTAATTTTTATGTTGTGTACATTTAGCACATCATCAAATTTCTATTTCTTTCACTTGCTTGTGTTAAGTGCCAGTCTATATCCGTGAATGCATTTCAGTTTCTCATGCTGTTTCAGTAGTGATAACTAGTCTCGCGACGAGTTTCTCAGTTATTATTTGATTTTTTTGTCCGAATCTCGCGCAGCTGTGTTTTGTACGATAGTATACAGGATTACGAACAACGTCCAACCCCTTACGCCATTATTTCTGTTTACTTGAGGCTTTTTAAATATTCTTTGACAAGGTTTGGTTGATGTCTGCAGATTAAAGTTTAAAATAGTAAAATTATCATGAGAAGCTAATTTATTTGGATAATATAAAATGTAATACAACAGTACAACATTCAAACCTATGTGAGGGTAAAAAAAGAAAAAAAAACAATTAGCCTGTTTGGTTTCATGTATTCCATTGAAAAATGTTTCCAAAAATATATATATGCATTCCATAGCATTATCATGTATATGAGCCTGTGACTGGTGCAAACTTGATGTGATTTGTGGTGTGGACTGGATTTGTACAATAATAAAAAAAGGACGGCATATTTCCCCCTGATTATGAGAGCGTGTATGTCAGGTCAGCAGGGCTGAATGGCTAAGAGCATTCATTCTTAAACATCTGGTGTGCTGATGCCGGTCAACCCCTAGACCGGTCAGTTGGACTAAAATGTTGACTTCTCATCCTTGACTTGGGGACGAAATTACAAGTACCTCTGAAGTCGGAGTGGGTTCTCCTAATGGCGAGAGATATGGGTAATAGGGAAAGCTAATCCACATGCAAAAATCAGTCCTGTGCTACCAGAAATAGCAGCATGTGAATGGAGCAAGCTTGAGATCAAAGCGAGTGAAAATTAAAAAAAAAATAATTGGCGTCGGCAACATCCAAGAAGATTATAGACATGGAAGAGTCCTGACAATAAGTTTAGAAACCAGATTGACTACATGCTCACCAACAGAAGATTTCGATATGCTGTAAGTCACAACAACTATCCCAAATTCAGGCCAGTACAGTGATCATGAATTAGTTATAGGCAAAATACATATACATTCACAGAAGATCAAATACAAACCAAGAAACATTAAATTAGATTTGTGTGCAGTGAAGAATGAGAAACAGATAAAAGACATATTCAACACAGAAATAAAGAACGTATTGAATACATTGTCTGGTGTAGACATTCTTTTTCGAAATGTTAATTATCAGTGGACAGAGCTCTGTCAGACGATTGCAGGAATAACCTCCAAAAACTGAAGATGATAGGCAGTTGGAAATGTTTGACTGAAGACATGCCAAAACTGAAGATGATAGTCAGCAGGAAATGTATGACTGAAGACATTTCAAAATTAATGGAAAAATGACAAAACAAATGACCTTGAGAAATATGAAGAAATTCAAATAAAAATTATGTAAAGAGGCAGAAGAAGCTCGGCTTCAGGAAAATTGCAGGGGTGTTGTAAAATAAGGCAACAAACAAAATAGCAAACTATTGCACTAGAGAATTAATGTCACTAATGGAGGTCAGCATGGCTGAATTGGTAAGAGCACTTGCTCTTAAAACTTCCAGTGTGCTGATGGCGAGGTAGCAAGTTCGACCCCTACCAGTCAGTTGAGCTAAAATTCTAACTTCTTGCCCTAGATTTAGGGATGTATATTGCATGCCCCTGAGAAGCTGGAGTAGGTTTGCCTGATGGCGAGAGACACTGGTAATAGGGAAAGCTAGTCTACAAGCAAAAATCTCTCCAGAATGAACAATGCTCAAGTTCAAAGCGAGTGGGAAAAAAATATCACTAACAAAAGTACATCCACTTCAATGGGTTGCCTGAAAACCCAACAAGGCAAAATTATAATGGCCAAGGCTCAGATTTTCGATGCTTGGTCAGAGATTGTGAAAAATCTGTACATGAGTTCCAAGAGGAAGAGTGATATTCTCAATAACAATGAAGGACTATCAGTTCTGACAATGGAAGTTCAGAATGCTCTTAACCATTCAAAATCCTGCAAGACCTTAAGTCCAGACAACATCACTGCTGAAGTGATCAATGTCTTAAAAGAGTATGGTGTAGACCAGGTCACCCTGCTGGCATGGTAGTCATGAGTTCAAATCCCATTGAGACAGATTTTACAAATAGACCCGGGCTGCCAGGTCAACCCAGCACAAAATCGGTACCATGAAATCTCCTGGGAAGTGAAGATGGGCAGTGTGGTGCTGCTTTCCCCCCCCCCCCCCCCCCCCCCCCCCCAATCACCCACTGAGTGCTGACTGGTCTGTAACAATATGGGGTGGCACTGTATATCCATTATATCTCCAAGGTTGTATACTTTACTGTCTAGGCTGCTAACATAATATATGATACTTGGGATATGAATGATGTCTCCATATATGTATGTAAATCTATGTTTATTGCAGTCAGGAGCCTTAGAGTGTGATCAACATTGAACAGTTAGCATCATGGATCAGAACACGCACATTTTGCTAACAACTATCATGCAAAGGGTTAGGAGGAAAATACAACCAGAGCTAAGGGAGGAACAATGTGGGTTTGTAGAGGGCAAGGGTACAGTAAATGCTGTTTATTTGTTGAGAAAATATTAAGTAGAATAGTGAATAGCTGAACAGTGTTCAGTAGAAGTAAACATAGACCTGCATATTTGCTTCATTGACTACACAAAGGCTTTCATCAGAGTAATCCACATGGGCATGATAAAAACACTTGCAGATCTCCAAAATGACAGGGAAGACCTTTGACTTGTAAAGAACATGTATTGGAAACAACAAGCTGCAAAATTGTTAATAAAATAGGTCAGAACCACTCATTCAAGAACAGTGAGTGACAGGGATGATTAATGTCCACTTTTGTTTTTACCCCATATGTAGTGAAAATGTAATGAAGAAATAAAAAGGGAATCACCATCAGAACACATAACATCCAACATATAAGATATGGAGAGTATCCAGTATTGATTGCAGGCAATGAACAGGTTCTGTGGCATTTAGAGGATGCAACTATTGAGCACAGTGAGCAACTAGGGTTAAACAAAATCACAGATGAAAGAAATACCACAATGTAACATCCAAGTAAATGGGGACATTCTTAAACAAGTGAATCATTTAAACTATCTCAGAACGGTCTTCCTTAGTAGGACTCTACAACCTGAACATTTGGTTGTTGTAAGGTAGATAGAAATTATTTCTCCAAGAATTGTTTTATGTAGTTTTGTCTCTTATTTTTCAGGATGTGAGCTCTCCAGATGTATTTGAATCGGATGATCTACCAGAGTCTGAGCGAAATATAGCCCCAACAACATCTGTAAGTTAGTGAAGTGTTGTATGTTCTCTATAAATCTAGCCCTGACAGCACTAGTAAGTTAATGAAGTGTTGTATATTTCTTGTAAATTTAGCCCCAACAGATCTGGTAAGTTAATGAAGTGTTATATGTTTCCTATAAATCTAGCCTTAGCAGCACCGGTAAGTTAATGAATTGTTGTATTTCCCAATAAATCTAGCCCCAACATCACCAGTAAGTTAATGAAGTGTTGTATATTTCCTGCAAATCTAGTCTCAACAGCACCAGTAAGTTAATGAAGTGTTGTATGTTTCTTGTAAATCTATTCCCAACAGCATTGGTAAGTTAGTGAAGTTTTGTATGTTCTCTGTCAATCTAGCCCCAACAGCACCAATAACTTAATGAAATGTTGTATGTTCCCTGCAAATCTAGTCCCATATTACCAGAAAGTTAACAAGCTGATGTACAACTATAAACTGAATCTTTCTAGTTGTCACGATGTTTTCCAACGTCTCTCTTCCTGTCACATGACCAAAGAACATTGTCTCTTTCATTTGCTTCTTGTCATTCAAACAGCTGTCATTCTATTATAACTGCACATGTTAAAAATCCCTTCACAGTTTTTAATTTAAAAGAAAGACGACCGTAATTGACTGCTCTCCTGGCAGTATTTGGGAAGTGAAAAAATAAGATATCCACCAATATAATTTGTAGTATGTATATTTTTATTCTCATCGCTGGCTCTGGCATTGGGATTACGGACAAGGTTTTAAACACAGCTGTGGGCGACTTGGCAGCAGACTGCCTTTCATTAGCTTTTATAAAATGGAGTGAGTGCCGGTCATTCAGAAAGTAATGGCAAACTACTGAACATAAACTTGCCAAGAAATCAGTCTAAAAATGCTGGGATTGATTGCAATATCCTGTAAAGTTTATGCAACTTTCAATATTTCAAGTCCATTTGTTACTGGAACCCATAAGGGAAAGAAATAACAGTAACACTGTAATCTACCATGCATGTCATAAGAGGCCTCTATAGAGGGTTGGCATCAGACTGGTTACCCCATCTCTTGAACAGTTTTGCTGCAAAATTGAACCAATCATGAACAAGTCTACAAATGGCTTTGTGTGAGTTCATTGAAATCCAGTGCTCCAACGGGAGGTGAAAGACATGAAAGGAGGAAATGGATGTTGTTGTGGATGTTCAGTATCAAGCAAGAGGAAACTAACACATTCATTTTCCAGCAATACATTTATGGCCCATCACATAAGGTGTCATGACGTTCACAAACCCGTACACCAGCCTTTGCCTTGAATAACCTCACATGGCACTTTGATGGCCTCACGAAATTGCTGACAAGACACAAACAAATGCAAAATTGCTGACAAGACACAAACAAATACAAAATTGCTGACAAGACACAAACAAATGCAAAATTGCTGACAAGACACAAACAAATACAAAATTGCCGACAAGACACAAACAAATGCAAAATTGCTGACAAGACACAAACAAATGCAAAATTGCTGACAAGACACAAACAAATGCAAAATTTCTGACAAGACACAAACAAATACAAAATTGCTGACAAGACACAAACAAATGCAAAATTGCTGAGAAGACACAAACAAATGCAAAATTGCTGACAAGACACAAACAAATGCAAAATTGCTGACAAGACACAAACAAATACAAAATTGCTGACAAGACACAAACAAATGCAAAATTGCTGACAAGACACAAACAAATACAAAATTGCTGACAAGACACAAACAAATACAAAATTGCTGACAAGACACAAACAAATACAAAATTGCTGACAAGATACAAACAAATACAAAATTGCTGACAAGACACAAACAAATACAAAATTGCTGACAAGACACAAACAAATACAAAATTGCTGACAAGACACAAACAAATACAAAATTGCTGACAAGACAAACAAATACAAAATTGCTGACAAGACATAAATACAAAATTGCTGACAAGACATAAACAAATACAAAATTGCTGACAAGACATAAACAGATACAAAATTGCTGAGATGGGCTTGATTTACTTGCTTGCAGGAAGATCAGTCCAGCGAGAATGTTGAGCGTATTTCTATCAACACCAGCGCTGCTTTCCAGACTTTCAAGAGCAAGTCAGTGTCTACTGGAAAGACAGGTACCATTGCCAGATACCTAATATGTGTACCACTCCCAGATTGTTTTATATTTGTGCCACTCCCATGTGTGAAACCTGTGTACCACTCCCAGATCTCAAATCAGTGTATCATTGTCAGATGTTTTATATTTGTACCACATTCAGATGTTTATTATGTGTGTGATCCCAAATGTCTAATGTGTGTACCGCTTCCAGATTTCAAATATGTGTACCACTACCAGATGTAAAATATCCATCCCCAGATGTCAGATATATGTACCACTCCCAGATGTCAAATATAAATAATGTTTATCAATCTCAACAGTGTGTATCATCACAGATATCTAAGTGTCAGCACTTATAACTTTGCCAGTGAACTGAATGCATGCAGATATATTTAGCCCCTTAACTGAATTAGCCAAGTCTTAGCAGTAGACGGTACTACCTACTTTCTGTTAGCGCTGAATGTGGGCGGTTCTCACCAAACCTGACACCCCACATTGTGTCAACGGCTTCGGAGGGAGGAGTGCAACTGGGAGAGTACAAGGCTTATCCTGGAGTGTGGAAATGCAACCTAC
Organism: Cepaea nemoralis; assembly: GCA_014155875.1. Taxonomy (NCBI): domain Eukaryota; kingdom Metazoa; phylum Mollusca; class Gastropoda; order Stylommatophora; family Helicidae; genus Cepaea; species Cepaea nemoralis. The sequence goes on from JACEFZ010008674.1 coordinate 320,254, forward strand.
AGACTAAATGTCATGGTAGGGCAGACCAGGCCCTTAGCCTTGGTCAGCAACAATTGGTCTAGGATCGAAGCTACTACAGGCAAACAGAGTCTTGGTGTGTTGATCTGGCAGTTTCTGCAGCATGTCTTGTTCCAGGTGTATTGGTGTTCCTTTTCCTCTGGAGTAAACTAGGCAGGGCGAGAGAGGGATCATGCTTGCATGGGCAACACATGGTCTCTACAATTCACCCCAGGCTTTGTGCTATGGAGCAATTATGCCTTTTTAAAAAAAACACGATGTAACAAACTATCATCTGTCAAGATGGCAAGGTGCCAGTAAGACTGAACGTCTTGGTCAGTGAACTGAATGTTGAAGAATGAGGATATTACTGTGTTGTACTTTTATTAGCTAGAGCTGCTTTCAGCAATGAAGATATTTTAAAAGAAGTTAGCTTGCAAAGAGAACTGAACTACTCGCATCAGAAGAAGACAGTCCACATTCTTTGGGTATGTCATGAGAAGGGGAAAGCTGGAATATGTCATCACAATGGGCAGACTGGACGTGAGAAGAGACATGGGGGAGTACCAAGAGAGAAGATACTGGACAGTTTGACATCATGGAGGAATGGCCTAGCACCATAAGAGATAAAATAAAAATAGAAATTAGTCTTATGTAGAATAATACTAGGTACAAGAGGCAGAGAAAGACAGGGAAAGATGTGTGTATAAAGCTTAAACAGCTGGGAGCACATAATGTAAGCAACATCAATTAACTCCTTTAAAATACCAGATTATAGCGAGAATTGGAGTCACATCATCATGCCAGCTCCACACAAGGCACCTAATGTAACATAACACCATATATTCAATCTGACACCTTAAGTAACACATCACCATATATTCAATCTGCCATAATGTAATGTAAATGCGCTTACTTTAGCGTATTGTATCATGATTGCTTATATAAACTTTTCTCTTTGAGCAGATTTCTCCGACAGTGTTGGCAAAATAAGGACTATTGGATACTTCGCTGACAAGACAGAGCATGAGTCTGTGAGTTCATGTTGTATTCTGGGAATATTATGCATACTTATTTATACTACCAGTGGACAGATGGTTTTGCATGCATTTACTCACTCCTCTATCACATTCCTTCCTGCTACATTTCATTCCTTTGAAACTGAATCCCAGATTCCATCAGTGGTTGCCGCATGTAGTCATTGATTTGTACTTCCTAGTGATCATTTATAGACATTGTTGTCTCCTCCATTCTCAGGCCCTGTATTTTAGTTTTATAAGTTCTAAATTTGGCCTGTTAGATGCCTATTTGGCTTGGTCTTTTCGATTGCTAACTTCAAGGGATTATGAATATGTGCAACTTTCACATAGGTCCTCCTGTTTCTTCTTCTTCTTCTTCTTCTTCTTCTTCTTCTTCTTCTTCTTCTTCTTCTTCTTCTTCTTCTTCTTCTTCTTCTTCTTCTTCTTCTTCTTCTTCTTCTTCTTCTTCTTCGTCCAGAATGTTGTTTTAGACATAGTTGCATTGTGCCTGTTTACAGCAGAGCTGCAATATTTACACCTTTTGGCTGACACATCCAACTTCAGGCATTTATTTGTTGGCTGGGTTACCTTCCCGGGATCCTCCTGTTTCATTCCACAATGATCTGTGTGGGCGTCAAATCCACTATCCCCAAAATGAGGGGTTTTAATACATGAGGTTTCTTTCTTTGTAAAAATCCACAGAGCCATATTGGTAATTTGTACCCAGTCTACTGGAGCCAGAAGTGAATGTCATACATCTTGGCCAGTCCACTGTAGGTAACTGATACAAGTATCATGTAAATCTCCCAGGCCAAGTGGTCATGCCATCTGCATCGTACATCTGAGCCAGTCCACTATGATTATAGCTAACTGATACAAGTATCATGGGAATCTCCCAGGCCAAGTGGTCATGCTACCTGCCTCATGCTCCGATGGTTGTGGGTTTGATTCTGGGCTACATCATTTGGTTCAAGAGTGAAATTTTGTCAGAGAGACCATGACCGCTTGGCTGGCAAGTGAGCAACTAGCCACTTGCTGTGAAGGCTTCAGATGAAGTTCTAGGTTTAGAAAAAGAATGTGTGGAGGTAGGTTACTGTTACTGGCACCTTTCTGTCTTGACAGATGATAGCGTGTTAAATTGTGCTTGAAAAAAAAAGCATATTAACTACAACCCAAGGCAGTAGTGAATGTGACTGATCAGGCTAATTCATGCTGTAAATGTTTGCCCACAGTGAATGCATGTGAATACATGGTCATTTCCAACATTAGACTCTTGGGAGTTGTCCCTGGAACTATGAAGTTTGTGCTCTGTTTGACACTTTTGTCTGGTCACCCTGCGGAAAGAGACCTAGCCATATGGGGTAAACCCAGTGCAATGAAGTTTATCCTCTTGCATTTTAAACCCGTTTTTGTTGTTGATACAAGTGTCATAAATATATCTCAGATTTCATGTTTCATTTGTTGTTGATACAAGTGTCATAAACGTGTCTCAGATTTCATGTTTCATTTGTTGTTGATACAAGTGTCATAAACATGTCTCAGATTTCATGTTTCATTTGTTGTTGATACAAGTGCCATAAACATGTCTCAGATTTCATGTTTCATTTGTTGTTGATACAAGTGTCATAAACATGTCTCAGATTTCATGTTTCATTTGCTGTTGACACAAGTGTCATAAACATGTCTCAGATTTCATGTTTCATTTGACAAGAGTAATATGGTTTCATTAGAGATGGAAGTGCATGTTACATTTTTAAAAAATTTAGGCAGAAGGTGGTTCAAAAGGCGAGAGTCCACAGCAGAAGTTTCAACGTTTACAGCAAGAGTTGCGGGACCTGGCAGAGGAGGTTGGGAAATTAAAGGTAAGATAATCAGTGAGAACTTTGGAATGTTTCTAGTTGCAAGAGTTACTCTCCCTATGTTGGTGAGTTGTCTACTCTTGCCAGCCCATGTCTACTGCTGGTTTGATGTGGCAAAGAAATGGTGGTGAGGAAGGGAACTGGCTATCTCAGCTCATTATACATTAACTTATAAGTGAAGGCCTAACAGTACCATGTTGTTTGTCCATCAAGAATGATGATGACCATTCATTTAATCCATTGGGGTTGAAAGTATGGAGCCGTGAGTTCTAAGATGGCTGATAAGGCCTATTTTGGCTCGAAATGCTCTTTGACAATGTGGGCAAAGAATCCCTAACGTTCCAGGAGGAGGATCTCCTGCAATGGTTTTTCTGTCCAGCCTTTTCTTCACAGCTCTTGCAGTCCTGGTTGCTTCACAGGTGATTGCACCCTTATGTAATGTTGTACGCCACGAATTACGGTCTTTAGCAGCAGTCTACGTGAGTTAGCGAGGCAGGCGTTTCAAGAATGTAACCGCATCGTGCAGCCAGGGTCGTGGTTTGAGCGGGCAAAAGAGCAAAATTTGTACGACCGTTCGACAAAGTCTCGATAAGCGCCCACTCTCTCTCGATGAGTAGTGGGCCTGCAGTCAGTAAGCTGGTATAGCTTTTTTTTCGGTTAGTCCTGCCGGCGTAGCTTGAAAGCTCGTTGGTAGGCGTCCAGTGGTTTTGCATGTATCACCTTGTACCGGGAGGGCGCGCTTTAGCGATGCTACTCTTGGCTTGCGTGTGCGTGAATAGTCCGTCTGTCCGATAGATATCTGGTTGATCCTGCCAGTAGTCATATGCTTGTCTCATTTAGCTATGCTACTCTCGGCTTGCGTGTGCATGAACGTCTGTCCGGTCAGTCGCCATGTGCACATTTGCGCTGGAGAGGCTCAACCGTAAATCGGGAGATCTGCTCGCAACTTAGACGAGCAGTAACTCTTGTGGGCAGTTTCTCGCCTCATGCTTGTGTGTGGTCTGCTCTGGCGGTCAGTCCGTCTTCGGTGAAGGAAATCGTGTCGATCCTATAAGTAATCATACGCTCATTGCTGGTCACTACGTCTGTCTTAAAACTGAAAATTAAAGGAATTGACGGAAGGGCCCGAGGCTCGCGAGAGCTAATATAAACAGGGATAACTGGCCGTGGCAGCCTAACGTCCACTGCATCTGTGTCCGTCTTCCAGTCGTCTTGCCATGCTCGCCACTGGAGCCAGACGGACACAGACGAAGGAGCGGGGGCGAAGGTTTTGCGCGACCACTTCCTCGCTATACAAAACCAAAGCGCAAGTCATTCGTTCCTCTTCAAATCAAAGATGTAGTGTAATGAATGGTCATCGTCAATGAATGATCAATGTCATTCATGATGGACGAACATCGCCCAGGTGTCAGGATGAATTCCAAAAGCTTTCAGTGAGATTTTCAGTGTCTTTAACGCGTTTCCTCTGGCCACCTTGGAAGCGCTTACCACAACGCAGCTCGCCGTAAAAAATTTGTTTAGAGAGACTGTGATCTGGCATGCGAGTTAAGTTACCAGCCCAGCGAATCTGATTTTTCATTAGTAGAATACTGGGCATGGACGCTCTTTTTAGGACTTCAGTGTCTGGGATCTTGTCTTGCCATTTAATCTTCAATAGCTTCCTAAGGCAGACTGTGTGGAAATGGTTTAATTTCCTAGCATGTCGCTGATAAACAGTCCATGTTTCACAAGCATATAGTAGTGTGGATAATACAACTGATTTATAGACTTTCAGTTTAGTTGGAAGGCTTATTCCATTTCTGTCCCATACATTCTTGTACAGTCTGCTAAACGCCGCGCTGGCCTTGGAGATTCTTGCATTAACTTCGTCATCAATTGTGGCAGCTTGTGACACAGTGCTGCCAAGATAGGTGAATTTGTCCACAACACTTAGTCTATGACCGTTCACCTTGGTATTCAGGTACCATAGCGCAACCTTGCCTATTGCGTATTTCACCTTTATGTAACAGGAGCCACGGTAGCACAATGGCTGGCACACCTGTCTGTTGGCCCACTAGTCATGGGTGTGGATGTGCATCAAGGAAGAATTGAAACAACCATTGACGTGGGCTCCCTGGCTGCCCCAGCCTCACATGAGTTCCAGGAAATGTCTTGGGAAATAAAGGCGGCCAATGTGATACTGACCACATCACACTTTGAGTTCCGATTGGTCTGTACACACATAGGGTTAGCACTTTGGGCCTGAAGTTCCCACCAGCCTGTTAAAGGCTCCTGTACTGACTTTTGTTCTAACTGACCCTGACTGCATCCCTGTCACCTCACTCTTGCTCTGTGGCGAAGAGGTTACAAATGCAATTTGCAGTGCCACACACTGCTTTCAAAACACAGCTGCGGGCGATGTGGGTTCAGACCGCCCTATGCTGGTTTTTATATAGACTTTTAAGGGACTGATTGTTCTGAAAGCAATGGCAAACTACCTTGTCAGGAAATCATAAAAGTTTGTAAAAAGTTAGTTTCATATCCTTTACAGGACGTCCCAGTCAACCCCAACATTTTTTTGGCTGTTTGTAATTTTTTGGCAAGTTTATGTTCAGTAGTTTGCCATTGCTTTCTGAATGACCACCACTCATACTATTTTATAAAAACCAACGCAAGGCTGCCAAATCGCTTGCAGCTGTTTTTTTTTTTGCAGGATTACAAACTGCATTTGTAACCTCTTCGCCTACAGACCCGGTAAGAAATCATAAACAGCAAATAAATGCTGAAGTTGATTGCGACATCCAGTAAAGGATATGCAACTAATTTACCCATCACCTCACTGTAGGTGATTCTTTGCCAGCACAGTTAGCTGCATGTTGTTTTAAGAATGTCACAGTCAATCCCATTATTTTTTGGCTATCTGTGATTTTCTGGATAATTTTACATTCAGTAATTTGCTATTGCTTTCCGAATAGCCTATGCTCATACCATTTTGAAAACTATCACAAAAGTCTGCTTCCAAATCGACTGCGGCTTCATACCAGCATGTCAGGATTCTGAAATTGCATTCACTGTCCCTAAGCCATGAATGCCAGTACCATTTTATATTTGATCCCAGTTTTTTACATGACCAGGACATAATTCCATTCGAACTGATTAATTGAGGTCTGGAGTTGCATTAAAATGTGGCATCTTGTTTGTTTGGACAGGAGAATGTCACAGATGCAGGTTCTGGTGAGTCTGTGTCTCCTGTCTCCATGGGAAAGCAGCTAGAGTACCTCCAGCACCAACTATCAGAGCTACACTTGGAGAAGCTGTTGGGCCCAGAGGCATCTGTAGATCTGGCTGATCCACAAGGGCTGTTGAGAAAGTCAGTAGATGTTTGTTGTGGTGCATGTATTAATGTGCTGGTTGAAAGTATGTAAACCAGTGTTTCCCAACCTTTTTTGTGCTATGCCCCACCTAAGCCTTTCTAAAATTCTTATGCCCCCCCAACATATACATTATTTTTAATATTCAAAAATTGAAATGTTCACTAAAGAAACTTGAATGATAGGTTTTAGAAAAAAATCACTAGGGAATTATTGAGCAAACACAGTAAGTAAATTTTCAAACCATATAATGGAGAACTGAAATTCAAGTACAAAATTATTTTAATGAAAGATTTTTCTATATTATTTTAATTATTAGTAATTATTTATTATTTAAATTCAGTGAGATCCATGCGCTTGATGCTTGCTGCAAAGAGATTTTATGTCAGGTTCCAATTTAGTTAACTTCAGTCTCAAGTCTCCCCGTTTTGTTATATCCAGCTGATTTCTTCCAGTTTCGAATTGCCCCCCTTAACAATTGAATTGCCCCCCTGTGGGGAGTGGGCCCCATGTTAGGAAACACTGATGTAAACTGTTAATTGCCATTAGGCCTGTATGGAGCTGATTTATTAAAATATACAGTGTCTTGATATATGATCATGGAAATAATGTACAGATATGTGATGGTGGAAATAATGTAGAGATATGTGATGGTGGAAATAATGTAGAGATATGTGATGGTGGAAATAATGTAGAGATCTGTGATGGGGGATATAATGTAGAGATATGTGATGGGGGATATAATTTAGAAATAAGAGATATGTGATGGTGGAATGGATGTGGAGATCTGTGATGGTGGAAATAATGTAGAGATAAGTGATATATGATGTCAAAAGAATATAGAGATAAGTAATATGTGATGGTGGAAATAATGCATAGATAAGTAATATGTGATGGTGGAAATAATGTAGAGATAAGTGTTGTATATTAGAATAAGGAATGTAGAGCTAAAAACACACATTTAAATAGATAAGCTTTATAATGATGTGATGAGGCAAAGACGGAAGAGGCTGAGAAAGAAGAGGAGTATGAACTTTAAGAATAAGAGTATTAGTAAATGAGGAAAGAATCATGTGAGAAAGTACTAAGTTTAAAATAAACGGTAAGGACCCTTTAACACACTTTAAGGTGCATTCGGCATGCAGTACTTGATCCATTGTTATAGACCACTTGGTCATGCGGGGTATGTGGTTAGTATCACGTCAGCCGCCATTAGTTCCCAAGACATTTCATGGTACTTGTCAGTAGGTTAGGGATGACTTCAGCCCCCAGGTAAATTTTACACATTCACCACAAGGAGTATTTGAACCCCTGACCACTTGGCTGGCAGGAGAGCAGCCAGCCACTATGCCATGAAGGCTCCGTGTGAAGTACTAAGCTGAGAAAAAAGAATATGAGCAGGTAAATTACTGTTACTGGCACCTTGCTATCTTGACAGATGATAGTTTGTTACGTTGTGCTTTAAAAAAGAGGCATAATAACTGCAACCCATTGCAGTAGTGAATGTGACTGATCAGACCAATTCATGTGGTAAATGTTCGTTCACAATGGGCGCATGTGAGCACATGGTCATTTCCTCAACCACACATCATCTGATGTCTCTCACGCTCAGTATGGGGCCTATCTGCAATCATTTTCTCTTTGTCTTTATTCAGTTTCTTATTTGTTGTCCTGCATGCAATGCGATCAGCATTGGCTTGCTCCAAAGGTGGAATATCAGGAGGAAAATGAGTCAGAAAAATAATATGAAGAGAAATAAGGTTGAAAAAAAAAAAGAATATGAAGGAAAATGAAGCTGATAAAAAAGTAAGTTGAGATAAGTTGGTGCACTAATAGCCACCAACAAAGCTCTTCTTAAGAGACATCTACAGACAGGGATGCGTAATGTCTCCAGATCTTTTTTTCCGTTTATAGTGATAATTTTCAGCTCAGGAAGTAGGGGTCTTGAAAAACGAGTATAAAGAAGTAGGATAGAGGAACAGAAAACAATGGAGAATTGCAGGATGAGAAAGCAGGTGAGAAGGAAGATGATGAGGATGTATAATCCTGAGAAGGAAGATGATGAGGGAGTATGATCCTGAGAAGGAAGGTGGTGAGGGAGTATAATCCTGAGAAGGAAGGTGATGTGAGAGTATGATCTTGAGAAGGAATGTGATGAGGAAGTATGATCTTGAGAAGGAATGTGATGAGGGAGTAAGATCCTGAGAAGGAATGTGATGAGGGAGTAAGATCCTGAGAAAGTAGGTAATCATATTAGGTAGCTATGTGGTGGGATAAGAGATATTCTTGTCATCCTTTGTTCATTCTTGTTGTCTTGTGTTCTCTTTCCCAGAAGACTGTTGACAGAACTGGATGGCTTCAAGTCTGCACGTGAGGAAAAGGGCAAGGCAAAAGACGCCATAGGTCGTGATGTCAAAGGTCATGTTTTGTATGAACTTTACCACAGACCTGAACATGCACAGTTCAGTAAAAATGCCAAAGTGAGTTTGAGCAATTGTTACAAGTCTGGTTGTTGATTTATTGAACAGAGGATAGGCTTCACCTAGAGATTGACATCAGATGCAGGGAAAGATAGTCTCATAGCAGATACAGACATTGGGGTGAAGTGTTTGGCCTTCACATATACTAGACCTGAACTTTATGAAATAGGGCGTGGGAGTGTTTTTTGATCAATGAACATGTGAAACCTATAGAGATTCATTGGTGAATGAAGTTCAAGTATGAGATGCATGCTTGTCAGTCCAGCAAGTGTATGAGTAGAATAGGAAGTTTCAAATTGGTGCGACTTCTGTGGCAGACTTTTTGGTCCGATGAAGAGGTAAAGTACACACGGCCAAGATAATTTATTTCTACAGGAATCCAAACACTTTATCAGCGCTGGAGGACTTGCATTGAACGCTGTGGTGACTAGATTGAAAAATGATACATTTGTTCTTTACTTTTTCTCCAAATCATGGATAAGTAATGACCATCATAGACGTGTTCTGCTGATTCGACAAATGGGTTCAAATGTCCATCAAGTGTGATTTCGACTAAATGACAGTTATGTTTAGTTAAATATCCTCCAAATGAGCATCCTACTGAATGGTAATTCAGTTCAGATGTCCACCACATGTTGTCTACTAAGTTAAAAAAGTTAGTTGCAGAGCCTTTACAGAACATCACAATCAACCCACACATGTTCTGGCTGTTTGTGATTTCTTGGCATGTTTACCTACAGTAGTTTGCCAATGCTTTCTGAATGGCCGGCACCCATACCATTTTACAAAATTCAAAACAAGACAGTCTGCTTCCAAATTGACCGCAGCTGTGTTTCGAATGTGGTATGCGAGATTACGAACAGCATCTGTTAGCCCTTGGCCACAGAGCCGGCTACTAAATGGGATATAAATGCTGTGAGAAAAAACCTTGCTTGATGTGAAAGTTTCTCACAGTTGAAGGAAGGATTCCGTCTGTCCCTAATCTTGCTTGATGTGAAAGTTTCTCACAGTTGAAGGAAGGATTCCGTCTGTCCCTAATCTTGCTTGATGTGAAAGTTTCTCACAGTTGAAGGAAGGATTCCGTCTGTCCCTAATCTTGCTTGATGTGAAAGTTTCTCACAGTTGAAGGAAGGATTCCGTCTGTCCCTAATCTTGCTTGATATGAAATTTCTCACAATTGAAGGAAGGATTCCGTCTGGTCCCTAATCTTGCTTGATGTGAAAGTTTCTCACAGTTGAAGGAAGGATTCCGTCTGTCCCTGATCTTGCTTGATGTGAAAGTTTCTCACAGTTGAAGGAAGGATTCCGTCTGTCCCTAATCTTGCTTGATGTGAAAGTTTCTCACAGTTGAAGGAAGGATTCCGTCTGTCCCTAATCTTGCTTGATATGAAAATTTCTCACAATTGAAGGAAGGATTCCGTCTGTCCCTAATCTTGCTTGATGTGAAAGTTTCTCACAGTTGAAGGAAGGATTCCGTCTGTCCCTAATCTTGCTTGATGTGAAAATTTCTCACAATTGAAGGAAGGATTCTGTCCATCCCTAATCAGCTACAGTGTTATGGAATCAAACTGATCATTGTGTCAAGGTCATCAAAGTTCCAAATCTGCAGACTATGTTCTTCTAGTCTCTAAAGGCACAGCTTGTGATGAATGAGGGACTCAGTACGGAAATAAGGAATCTTGTGCAAGATGTGATGATTCCTTGGGTGAGGCCAGTACCAGAGCTCAGCATTCCAGTACAGAAGAGAAAGATGATGAGTGAGTTCATGAATGCATTATAGTACAGAAGAGAAAGACCATGAGTGCATTAATGAATGCAGACTTTATTATGAATTTATATTTTCAGGTGGCCATGCTGGAGGAGAGGCTGGATCGACTTGAGAATGTTGTAGGCAAGAACTTCGACAAGCTGGTAGGTATTTCATCTCCATGTTAATCATTTTTTCAGATTATTGCGTCTTGAACTGCAATTGTATTCTTTACATTATATATTTTATTTTGTTTTTGTATATTTATTTTATTTGAGGATACTACCAAAACCAAATACAAAGGTGAGAATTAAAAAACAAAAAAACAGATCTATCATGTTTTCAATGTTGCTGTTGTTGTTGTTGTTGTTGTTTGTCTTCCACTTATGCCGTTAGGCGTTGTGGGGAGGGATAATGGAAGTTCTGGTGCCTTTCTTCCAATTTCCTCCATGAATCTTGAGCAGAATTTTAGGATCAAGTAAATTCCCTACCGGTTTGCTAGACCAGCCGTAGGTTCCTTACCTACTTAACCCTTATATATTTGCTACTACCACCATTACCCGTTACATACATGGTAGGCATGTCATGTACTGTTGACATTTGACAGGACAGACATTTGAAAGATGTGTCGCCGGCACGTAAGGCCATGCGATCAGCCCAAAGTTATCTAGAGTCACCAGTGTGAACACCGTGCCCCGCGAAGGGCAACGTTGATTGGTTTTGAACTAATAAAAGCGCTCTTTCATGTTTTCAGTGCTAACTTTTTATAGACCCCTCATAAAACATTGCTTAGCGAGCTAGAAACTATCATGTTAGTATGTGATAAGTTGTCTCAGATGTCATGTTAGTATGTGATGTCTTAGATGCCATGTTAGTATGTGATAAGTTGTCTTAGATGTCATGTTAGTATGTGATACATTGTCATAGATGTCATGTCAGTGTGTAACATATGTGTCACTGACCAATGCAGGACTTGTGGTAGCAGCTGTGAGTGCACTCATTTACTGATATAGGAGCTGTGTTAGTGGCTATTAATGCACCAATTTACTAGTAGAAGAGCTGTATTAGTGGCTATTAATGCTCCGATTTACCAATATAGAAGCTGTAGTAGCAGCTGTAATTGCACTGCTGCACAAATATAGGAGCTGTGGTGATGACTATTAGGGCACCAATCTTTTTTTGGGTGTTTATTCACTGGGATAGTCTGCCAAGGGATTTAACGAATTAGGAGCTGTCCTTTTTGGGTGTTTGTTCGCTGGGTTAATCTTCCTAGGGATTTACCAAATTAGGAGTTGTGGTAGCAGCTGTCAGTGCACTGGTTCATCAGTCCAGGAGCTGTGATAGCAGCTGTCATTGCACTGGCTCATCAGTCCAGGAACTGTGGTAGCAGCTGTCATTGCACTGGCTCATCAGTCCAGGAGTTGTAGTGGTTAGTGCACTTACCAAACAACACAGTAGTCCTGAGTTTGATCTTCAATATTGGCAGGGTGGCATATATTTTGTGACCAGGTTGACTCTAGGAGTCCCTTCAGAACACAAGGTCAACAGATGGCCAGATAGCTTGGTAGAGTGGATGATAGGACACAAGTCAACAGATGGCCAGATAACTTGGTAGCGTGGATGACAGGACACAAGTCAACAGATGGCCAGATAGCTTGGTAGAGTGGATGACAGGACACACATCAATAGACGGCCAGATAGCTTGGTGGAGTGGATGAAAGGACACAAGTCAACAGATGGCCAGATAGCTTGGTAGAGCGGATGAAAGGACACAAGTCAACAGATGGCCAGATAGCTTGGTAGAGTGGATGACAGGACACAAGTCAACAGATGGCCAGATAGCTTGGTAGAGTGGATGACAGGACACAAGAGAACATATGGCCAGATAGGCTTGGTAGAGTGGATGATAGGACACAAGTCAACAAATGGCCAGATAACTTGGTAGCGTGGATGACAGGACACAAGTCAACAGATGGCCAGATAGCTTGGTGTAGAGTGGATGACAGGACACACATCAATAGACGGCCAGATAGCTTGGTGGAGTGGATGAAAGGACACAAGTCAACAGATGGCCAGATAGCTTGGTAGAGCGGATGAAAGGACACAAGTCAACAGATGGCCAGATATGCTTGGTAGAGTCGATGACAGGTGGCTTGGGGGAGGGGGATATGACTGTCTGTGCCATCTGGCTATGGCACATGATGATGGTGATACCAACAAAAATAAATACATGTTCATGGATAATGACAGAAGGAAAAGGCATTTTGAATGTAGGTTATTTTATATTGTTTTATCTGTTTGTTTCTGTGTGTCTATTTACTTTTAGATTTGCAGCGTTTGTAAAGCAACTAATCTTTACTTAATTTGTTTACCATCACCAGGGTTCATTGACCTCGGATACTCAGAGCAAATCACTACTTGTAAGTGTGACTTAAGTTGTTCAGTGTAGCAATGTAGCACTGGTTGAGAGGTAGCCTGTTGGGACTTGAGAGGTAGCTTGTTGTGACTTGAGAGGTGTCTTGTATGTAGTGTCTGAATGTAGCACTAGTTGAGAGGTAGCTTGTTGTGATTTGTATGTTCAATGTAGGAATGTAGCACTGGTTGAGAGGTAGCTTCTTGTGACTTGTATGTTCAGTGTAGGAATGTGGCACTGGTTGAGTGGTAGCTTGTTGTGGCTTGTATGTTCAGTGTAGGAATGTAGCACTAGTTGAGAGGTAGGCTGCAACTTATGTAAACAGTGTCCGAACATAGCACTGGTTGAGTCATAGCTTGTTGTAATTTGTGTGAGTAGTATCTAAATGTCGTTCGAAACACAGCGGCGACCAATTTGGCAGCAGACCGTGTTGCGCTGGGGTTTTAACGTGTTGGTATGGGAGCTGGTCGTTCAGAAAGCAATGGCAAACTTTGTTTTTTGTTCGCATATCCTTTATAGGACATTGCTGTCAACATCAGCATCTCTCAGCTGATTGTTGATTTCTTGGCAAGATTACGCTCAGTAGTTTGCCATTGCTTTCTTAGCGACCAGCTCACATACCCCGTAAGTGAACCACTACCAATTCTCACGCACGTCTCGTTACTCACGAGAGTATATGGGATTACGGAGAAATGGCAAACTACTGAACGTAAAACTTACCAAGACATCAACAGCAGCAGTGAAATGCTGGTGTTGACAGCTATGTCCTGTAAATAGGATATGCAAAAAAAAAGTATCTAAATATAGCACTAGATTAGAGGTATGAATAAACTTGGGTGGAACTGCTATGTCCTGTAAATAGGATATGCAAAAAAAAAGTATCTAAATATAGCACTAGATTAGAGGTATGAATAAACTTGGGTGGAACTGCGGTAAAGCTGTGAAAGTGTAAACAATATAAAATGACACAAAGTAGTGCCGCTTTACATAACAGAATTAAGACACATATAATTGAAAAAATATTCATACTCACCTCACAGTGGCGATCTGTAAGCAATGTGCTTACAGATCGCCACTGTGAGGTGAGTATGAACATTTTTTCAGTTCACATTTTGTTCAATCCTCATTTTCTTCACTCCTTTTATTTTTTCATTCTTTTGTTCTTCTCGTCCTGCCGTCACCTTCTGATGTTGTCACAGGAGATCTCCTTGACTGTATGTTGTGTTTGTGAATGTGTTTGTTTGCTGATGAAGGCTAATCGCCGCAACGTTCTGTATGTGTCTTAATTCTGTTATGTAAAGCTGCACTACTTTGTGTCATTTTATATAGTTTAGAGGTAGACTGTTGCAACTCACACTGAGAAGTTACCAGGTTCAGATCCAAGCATAAGGCTGGCAATTGTTAGCTTTCAATCCCCCACATTTTCTCCCAGCTGAGTGCCACACCAGCGTATAATATTAGACAATTGTGTGTGTGTGTGTGCTACATGTACTGGGATGTACAGTTTTATTTTGTTGTATCATCAGGTGAAAATGAGGTAACAAAGCCAGTCTGTGTGTATGTTAAATATGTGAGACCTCAATATCTTAGGGTAGAAGAGAGGCTAAGAAAATTAAGTGTCTTCATCTTGTTTTTATTGACATTGAATTAATGCTTGTGCAGGATTGTGTGTTGCTTAAACTGTGCTGCTGGGAAGTTAACCTGGTCAACAACTGCCTGAAGTTGGATGTGTCGACCGAAAAGCGCAAATATCACAGCTCTCTGTAAACAGGCACAATACAATTACGTCCAAAACAAACATTTTGGACAAATGAAGAAGAAGAATAAGAAGAACTGTGCTGTGTCTGCACATCCTTCATGTTACGGAAATTTGACAGCTACATTTCTACGCTGTATTTGATGAATGTGTGCTTGAATGTTTGATGTGCTTGCTCGCATGCAGACATTGCTGTAGAGTCTAACTTTAGCTTTGTGTATATGTGGCTACTGAATCTGTTGTGTCCTACTCCAAGTTTAAAGATAGCAACTTGTTCCAACCTGTTGATCATTGTGGGATCAAGCAGATGGCTTTCTTTGTGGATTTACCATTGTAAAGAATAACAGGCTCCCAATTCCTCTCCAGCTAAGGATAGAAGAGGAGCAGCATTTACAGGTAGTCTTTAACATATCCTATTCTCCTGCAGGGTGCAGTGGGGGTCTTGAACTCCAAGCTGTCACTGCTGGACGCTGTGAGCACGGAATCCGTAGAAGCTCGACTGAATGTGGTCCTACAGAAAATGCAACAGATTGCAGAGAAGAAGGAGAAGGAGGCCCAAGCTGACCCTGACAAGCAGAAACAGGTTTGCTTCTGTTTGGTCAATTTTGTGATTACTTACTGAAGTTTTTAACAGTGGAAATTCAGAGAACTTTCTCTCTCTGTAACTCTATAACTATGTCTATTAGTCTCTCTTTCACTCTCTGTCTGTCTGTCTGTCTGTCTGTTTGTCGTCTGTCTGTCTGTCTGTCTGTCTGTCTGTCTGTCTCTCTCTCTCTCTCTCTCTCTCTCTCTCTCTCTCTCTCTCTCTCTCTCTCTCTCTCTCTCTCTCTCTCTCTCTCTTCTCTGTCTTTCTCTCACTCTTTCTGTTTCTCCTTTCTATCCCTCTTTTCTCTTCTCTCCTGTATATGTAAAAAAGGTAGGGAAAGGTGTTATCAATTTTTGATGTGTAGATCCAAAATTCCCAGGGCAGGAGAAGAAGAGAAAAGACTAAATAAACTGTTAAACTTTGAATAATGAAAACACAAACAATAGAATGCACGATTTATTGCCTGGCATATTTTGCTGTATCTCATGAGGTACATACTGCAGAAATCACACAACATAAAGTAATTAGATAAATCTTTAAAAAAAAAAGATAAAAACATAGTTTTGAAACTGTTAAACATTTTTAAGAGGAAGTGAGTTCAGAATGTATGTGGAAGAGTTATATGTGTGCGACATCTGTATTGTATGTCAGATGTTGTATTCACTGCAGGTCATCTGTATTGTGAAAGAAAGTTGTATTCACTGCAGTCAGGACGTGTGCATCTCTCTGTCTCTGTCTCTGTCTATGTCTCTGTCTATGTCTATGTCTCTGTCTCTGTCTGTCTCTCTCTCTCTCTCTCTCTCTCTCTCTCTCTCTCTCTCTCTCTCTCTCTCTCTCTCTCTCTCTCTCTCTCTCTCTCTCTCTCTCTCTCTCTCTCTCTCTCTCTCTCTCTCTCTTATATGTTGGCATTACTGTGTGGGGAGAAATTAGAGAAATGAAGAGATGTAAATCTATTATCTACTTATTAGGTGGGAAAGGGAAGAATTGTTTGTTTCTGATTTGTCTCTGTTTAGAATGGAGATTGTGGCAAACAGAAAGGAGATGGAATGTTTCCTGATTATTGCATGTTAAGAAAGTGGAGAGGTTGATGAGTAGGTGTGTATTTTTGTAAGGGGGAAAAGTTGTATTATCTGTATTTGTGGGGGGGGGGGGGTGTCATGGGATAGTTGTGTTGTCTGTATGTGATGTTTGTTAGCTGCTGACAGATTCAGCTTTTCTCTTCCGCAGATTTCTGACTTGTATGATCTCGTGAAGAAGTGGGAATCCACAGCCGAGACCTTGCCACAGGTCGTGGACAGACTTCTGTCTTTACGAGAGTTGCATGAACAGGGTAAATCATCATCATTATCTGGTCTAGTTAGTTAGTTATCAGATCTTCCTCCTTGCACGTGAAACAAGTCCTAAGTGGTTCAGGCCTCATCTTCTCTGTGGCCATCAGCATACAGTGATAGACAGTTCTAGTCTTGTGCTGGTTACTGGGCCATCATTTGTTTCCCCCTATGGCTTTCATTCCTCTCAACATCCTGTATCACTCCCAGGTCTAGTAGCCGGACCAAGGACCCCGCCTCCTGAATCCCCTGATCCGTATAAGTAAACGTTTGTTAGTGAGTTTGTGATTGTGAGTGAGTATATATGTTTGTGAGGGAGTGTGTATTTGTGTGCTATTGAGTTGGTACATAACTGCGAGAGTGTGTAAATGATGCATGTATGTGTTGTATGCATCTGTGTGTGTATGTGTGTCTGCCTGCCTGTATGTCTCATAACATGGTAATATGCATTATGTTCACAACATTCATTTGACAATGTTTTTTCCCATTGTGAATATAACACGCACAATAGATAATTGAAATATGAAAGATGAGTGATTGGAAGGGTTGAATGTAAGATGGGCCTGGAAGCCCAGTTTGTGACCCTTTGAAAATAAAGTTTGTTCATTCGTTCGTTCAGTCCAGTCAGTATTCCTGATAGCATTCGGGAACTCAGCTTGGTCCATTGCTCCACTGCCTGCCACAGTAGTTGTGCTCACTAAATGGTCTGCTCTTTCATTAACCCATGATAGGCCACAAATGTGAAAGTAAAACTCTGCAGTCTTGACCTGTGTGCAGACTCCATCCACTGTCTACATTCACAACCCATTGAAACCTTAAGCATGCTTATTGAGTGACTGAGAATGCAGACATGGGTAGGGCTGAATGTCTCCAGCCATGTTGCCTTCATAACTGGTCATGATCTCCATGGTCATGGTGTTAAGAGTCACAAGTCAAGCACCACTCTTCACCATTTCTCATTGATAGGACCTTTCCTGATGCTGTTACCTCATTAGCCAGACCAGTCCCCTCTCAGTCTATCAAACTACATGTTCTCATATCTAGTGCTGCAGGTCTTGGTCTATAGGTCTCTGATTGTTTAAGTGCAGCCCAAATTCATCAACCGTGACATGATTTGTCATGAATTCCTGGACCCTGCACACATCTAACAATGTGCTTTCAGCATTTTCCACCAAATCCCTGTTATCAATTTTCCTTTGGCAGTTTGTGAGCAAAGCCTTTATCTTCATCTGACCTCAAGAACATCCTGGAGGCTAGGGAATTTCCTATTCACTGAACACTTCACAGTTTTATGCAGCCACAAACTTTACTCGTCAACTGTCGGTCCTTAAATAAACTTGTATCAAAGAACTACCTTCACTTAACCTAATTTTTAAACTCACCCATTAATAGGATTCTGAAGACATTTGTCCCCTACCAATCGACCCATGATATCTACACTCAGTTGCTCTAAACAATCCCCATAAAAGTCCCACAAGTCATGATCTAGTAAAGGGATATCATACTTATGGATTATAGCACATTGCATGGACACTTTTTTGTTTACAGAACTAACAGTCTATCTAGAGTGCCAGCTGTACACATATACTTACAAAACTGACACTAACTACCTAGATTCCCAGCTGTACACATAACTTTACAAAACTAACACTCTAACCATGTAGAGTCCCAGCTGTACACATATCTTTACAAAACTAACACTCTAACCACGCAGAGTGCCAGCGATACACACATATTTACACTACTGACACTCTAGCTATCTAGAATGGCAGTTGTACACAGATCTGTACAAAACTAACACATGACCTCTGTCAGTGCCCGACACTAAATTGGAATTTGTTACTTATGCCAGTCTCTAAATATAAAACACAACTTATATACACATTCAGAAGTTCAATGTAAGAAAGCATGACTATACTGGGGACTTAACACTCAACACATGATTATACTGGGGACTTGACACTCAACACAAGATTATACTGGAGACTTAATATAATGGTTATTGATCTTCTCTGAGATTATTGCATGAATGCTTATTGCTCTTGTACGTCTCTCCACCAGCCTTACAGTTCAGCCAGGCATTGTTGTACCTGGACACAGCGCAGCAGGAGATCCGGTCCAGCATTGCCTCTCACAATGACATGCTGAAGCAGGTAATGTGGCTGTTGTATAGATCATTCTTGGTAGCCTTTGTCAGGTTTTTGTCTTTGACTCTTGTAAATTCAGTGAGCATGTCTTTGACTGTTGTAAATTCAGAGAGCGTGTCATTGTCTGTTGTAATTTCTCTGAGCGTGTCTTTGATTGTTTTAATTTTAAAAGGGGCGTTTGTGGTTTGGTTGAGGGCCTGTTTGGTGTGGCCTTTGGAAGGTGAAAGGCAGTAGCAGCATCAGTCTTAGATGGCTTTTATGGATCATTTCTCTTGGGTATAAATGATAAATGATATATATGTATAATAGGGACCATTTCTCTTGACTGTGAATGTTGTTTATATCATAGGGACCAATTCTTTTAGGTGTAAATGTTAAATGTTGTTTATATCATAGGGACCAATTCTCTTGGGTGTGAATGTTGTTTATATATCATAGGGACCAATTCTCTTGGGTGTGAATGTTGTTTATATCATAGGGACCAATTATCTTGGGTGTGAATGTTGTTTATATCATAGGGACCAATTCTCTTAGGGTGCGAATGTTGTTTATATCATAGGGACCAATTCTCTTAGGGTGTGAATGTTGTTTATATCATAGGGACCAATTCTCTTGGGTGTGAATGTTGTTTATATCATAGGGACCAATTCTCTTGGGTGTGAATGTTTATATATCATAGGGACCAATTCTCTTAGGGTGCGAATGTTGTTTATATCATAGGGACCAATTCTCTTGGGTGTGAATGTTGTTTATATATCATAGGGACCATTTCTCTTGGGTGTGAATGTTGTTTATATCATAGGGACCAATTCTCTTGGGTGTGAATGTTGTTTATATATCATAGGGACCATTTCTCTTGACTGTGAATGTTGTTTATATCATAGGGACCAATTCTTTTAGGTGTAAATGTTGTTTATATCATAGGGACCAATTCTTTTAGGTGTAAATGTTGTTTATATCATAGGGACCAATTCTCTTGGGTGTGAATGTTGTTTATATCATAGGGACCAATTCTCTTGAGTGTGAATGTTGTTTATATATCAAAGGGACCAATTCTCTTGGGTGTGAATGTTGTTTATATCATAGGGACCAATTCTCTTGGGTGTGAATGTTGTTTATATCATAGGGACAAATTCTCTTGGGTGTGAATGCTGTTTATATCATAGGGTCCAATTATCTTGGGTGTGAATGTTGTTTATATCATAGGGACCAATTCTCTTAGGGTGCGAATGTTGTTTATATCATAGGGACCAATTCTCTTAGGGTGTGAATGTTGTTTATATCATAGGGACCAATTCTCTTGGGTGTGAATATTGTTTATATCATAGGGACCAATTATCTTGGGTGTGAATGTTGTTTATATCATAGGGACCAATTCTCTTGGGTGTGAATGTTTATATATCATAGGGACCAATTCTCTTAGGGTGCGAATGTTGTTTATATCATAGGGACCAATTCTCTTAGGGTGTGAATATTGTTTATATCATAGGGACCAATTCTCTTGGGTGTGAATGTTGTTTATATCATAGGGACCAATTCTCTTGGGTGTGAATGTTGTTTATATCATAGGGACCAATTATCTTGGGTGTGAATGTTGTTTATATCATAGGGACCAATTCTCTTGGGTGTGAATGTTTATATATCATAGGGACCAATTCTCTTGGGTGTGAATGTTGTTTATATCATAGGGACCAATTCTCTTGGGTTTGAATGTTGTTTATATCATAGGGACCAATTATCTTGGGTGTGAATGTTGTTTATATCATAGGGTCCAATTCTCTTGGGTGTGAATGTTTATATCATAGGGACCAATTCTCTTAGGGTGTGAATGTTGTTTATATCATAGGGACCAATTCTCTTAGGGTGTGAATGTTGTTTATATCATAGGGACCAATTCTCTTGGGTGTGAATGTTGTTTATATCATAGGGACCAATTCTCTTGGGTGTGAATGTTGTTTATATCATAGGAACCAATTCTCTTGGGTGTGAATGTTTATATCATAGGGACCAATTATCTTGGGTGTGAATGTTGTTTATATCATAGGGACCAATTCTCTTGGGTGTGAATATTGTTTATATCATTGGGACCAATTCTCTTAGGGTGTGAATGTTGTTTATATCATAGGGACCCATTCTTTTAGGGTGTGAATGGTATTTATAAGGTAGAAATACATGTCTGTATGCATAAATATGAAGTGGCCAGACGCATGCCTGCTGGCCCGGTGGTCATAGCTTCCAGTTTGTACAAGTGAAGTTTACTTCCAGGCGACCCAGCTTATCATGGCGGCCAGGAAGTGTCTTGGGAAGTAAAGACAGCCAGGTGTATACTGACCACATCACTGACCCAGTGTCTGCTGGGCTGTAAACATAGGGGCCCACCACCATGTGTCCAGGTGTATACTGACCACATCACTGACCCAGTGTCTGCTGGGCTGTAAACATAGGGGCCCACCACCATGTGTCCAGGTGTATACTGACCACATCACTGAACCAGTGTCTGCTAGGCTGTAAACATAGGGGCCCACCACCAAGTGTCCAGGTGTATACTGACCACATCACTGACCCAGTGTCTGATGGGCTGTAAACATAGGGGCCCACCACCATGTGTCCAGGTGTATACTGACCACATCACTGACCTAGTGTCTGATGGGCTGTAAACATAGGGGCCCACCACCATGTGTCCAGGTGTATACTGACCACATCACTGACCCAGTGTCTGCTGGGCTGTAAACATAGGGGCCCACCACCATGTGTCCAGGTGTATACTGACCACATCACTGACCCAGTGTCTGCTGGGCTGTAAACACAGGGGCCCACCACCATGTGTCCAGGTGTATACTGACCACATCACTGACCCAGTGTCTGCTGGGCTGTAAACACAGGGGCCCACCACCATGTGTCCAGGTGTATACTGACCACATCACTGACCCAGTGTCTGCTGGGCTGTAAACATAGGGGCCCACCACCAAGTGTCCAGGTGTATACTGACCACATCACTGACCCAGTGTCTGCTGGGCTGTAAACATAGGGGCCCACCACCATGTGTCCAGGTGTATACTGACCACATCACTGACCCAGTGTCTGCTGGACTGTAAACATAGGGGCCCACCACCATGTGTCCAGGTGTATACTGACCACATCACTGACTCAGTGTCTGCTGGGCTGTAAACATAGGGGCCCACCACCATGTGTCCAGGTGTATACTGACCACATCACTGACTCAGTGTCTGCTGGACTGTAAACATTGGGGCCCACCACCATGTGTCCAGGTGTATACTGACCACATCACTGACCCAGTGTCTGCTGGACTGTAAACATTGGGGCCCACCACCATGTGTCCAGGTGTATGCTGACCACATCACTGACCCAGTGTCTGCTGGGCTGTGAACATAGGGGCCCACCACCATGTGTCCAGGTGTATACTGACCACATCACTGACCCAGTGTCTGCTGGGCTGTGAACATAGGGGCCCACCACCATGTGTCCAGGTGTATACTGACCACATCACTGACCCAGTGTCTGCTGGGCTGTGAACATAGGGGCCCACCACCATGTGTCCAGGTGTATACTGACCACATCACTGACCCAGTGTCTGCTGGGCTGTAAACATAGGGGCCCACCACCATGTGTCCAGGTGTATACTGACCACATCACTGACCCAGTGTCTGCTGGGCTGTAAACATAGGGGCCCACCACCATGTGTCCAGGTGTATACTGACCACATCACTGACCCAGTGTCTGCTGGGCTGTAAACATAGGGGCCCACCACCATGTGTCCCAGGTGTATACTGACCACATCACTGACCCAGTGTCTGCTGGGCTGTAAACATAGGGGCCCACCACCATGTGCCCAGGTGTATACTGACCACATCACTGACCCAGTGTCTGCTGGGCTGTAAACATAGGGGCCCACCACCATGTGCCCAGGTGTATACTGACCACATCACTGACCCAGTGTCTGCTGGGCTGTAAACATAGGGCCCACCACCATGTGCCCAGGTGTATACTGACCACATCACTGACCCAGTGTCTGCTGGGCTGTAAACATAGGGGCCCACCACCATGTGCCCAGGTGTATACTGACCACATCACTGACCCAGTGTCTGCTGGGCTGTAAACATAGGGGCCCACCACCATGTGTCCAGGTGTATACTGACCACATCACTGACTCAGTGTCTGCTGGGCTGTAAACATAGGGGCCCACCACCATGTGCCCAGGTATATACTGACCACATCACTGACCCAGTGTCTGCTGGGCTGTAAACACAGGGGCCCACCACCATGTGTCCATGTGTATACTGACCACATCACTGACCCAGTGTCTGCTGGGCTGTAAACACAGGGGCCCACCACCATGTGCCCAGGTGTATACTGACCACATCACTGACCCAGAGTCTGCTGGGCTGTAAACACAGGGGCCCACCACCATGTGCCCAGGTGTATACTGACCACATCACTGACCCAGAGTCTGCTGGGCTGTAAACACAGGGGCCCACCACCATGTGCCCAGGTGTATACTGACCACATCACTGACCCAGTGTCTGCTGGGCTGTAAACACAGGGGCCCACCACCATGTGCCCAGGTGTATACTGACCACATCACTGACCCAGTGTCTGCTGGGCTGTAAACATAGGGGCCCACCACCATGTGTCCAGGTGTATACTGACCACATCACTGACCCAGTGTCTGCTGGGCTGTGAACATAGGGGCCCACCACCATGTGTCCAGGTGTATACTGACCACATCACTGACCCAGTGTCTGCTGGGCTGTGAACATAGGGGCCCACCACCATGTGTCCAGGTGTATACTGACCACATCACTGACCCAGTGTCTGCTGGGCTGTAAACACAGGGGCCCACCACCATGTGTCCAGGTGTATACTGACCACATCACTGACCCAGTGTCTGCTGGGCTGTAAACACAGGGGCCCACCACCATGTGTCCAGGTGTATACTGACCACATCACTGACCCAGTGTCTGCTGGGCTGTAAACATAGGGGCCCACCACCATGTGCCCAGGTGTATACTGACCACATCACTGACTCAGTGTCTGCTGGGCTGTAAACATAGGGGCCCACCACCATGTGCCCAGGTGTATACTGACCACATCACTGACTCAGTGTCTGCTGGGCTGTAAACATAGGGGCCCACCACCATGTGCCCCGGTGTATACTGACCACATCACTGACTCAGTGTCTGCTGGGCTGTAAACACAGGGGCCCACCACCATGTGCCCCGGTGTATACTGACCACATGACTGACCCAGAGTCTGCTGGGCTGTAAACACAGGGGCCCACCACCATGTGCCCAGGTGTATACTGACCACATCACTGACCCAGTGTCTGCTGGGCTGTAAACACAGGGGCCCACCACCATGTGCCCAGGTGTATACTGACCACATCACTGACCCAGTGTCTGCTGGGCTGTAAACACAGGGGCCCACCACCATGTGTCCAGGTGTATACTGACCACATCACTGACCCAGTGTCTGCTGGGCTGTAAACATAGGGGCCCACCACCATGTGTCCAGGTGTATACTGACCACATCACTGACCCAGTGTCTGCTGGGCTGTGAACATAGGGGCCCACCACCATGTGTCCAGGTGTATACTGACCACATCACTGACCCAGTGTCTGCTGGGCTGTAAACATAGGGGCCCACCACCATGTGTCCAGGTGTATACTGATCACATCACTGACCCAGTGTCTGCTGGGCTGTAAACTTAGGGGCCCACCACCATGTGTCCAGGTGTATACTGACCACATCACTGACCCAGTGTCTGCTGGGCTGTAAACATAGGGGCCCACCACCATGTGTCCATCTGTATAGTGACCACATCACTGACCCAGTGTCTGCTGGGCTGTAAACACAGGGGCCCACCACCATGTGTCCAGGTGTATACTGACCACATCACTGACCCAGTGTCTGCTGGGCTGTAAACACAGGGGCCCATCACCATGTGTTCAGGTGTATACTAACCACATCACTGACCCAGTGTCTGCTGGGCTGTAAACACAGGGGCCCACCACCATGTGTCCAGGTGTATACTGACCACATCACTGACCCAGTGTCTGCTGGGCTGTAAACATAGGGGCCCACCACCATGTGCCCAGGTGTATACTGACCACATCACTGACCCAGTGTCTGCTGGGCTGTAAACATAGGGGCCCACCACCATGTGCCCAGGTGTATACTGACCACATCACTGACTCAGTGTCTGCTGGGCTGTAAACATAGGGGCCCACCACCATGTGCCCAGGTATATACTGACCACATCACTGACCCAGTGTCTGCTGGGCTGTAAACACAGGGGCCCACCACCATGTGTCCATGTGTACACTGACCACATCACTGACCCAGTGTCTGCTGGGCTGTAAACACAGGGGCCCACCACCATGTGCCCAGGTGTATACTGACCACATCACTGACCCAGAGTCTGCTGGGCTGTAAACACAGGGGCCCACCACCATGTGCCCAGGTGTATACTGACCACATCACTGACCCAGTGTCTGCTGGGCTGTAAACACAGGGGCCCACCACCATGTGTCCAGGTGTATACTGACCACATCACTGACCCAGTGTCTGCTGGGCTGTAAACATAGGGGCCCACCACCATGTGTCCAGGTGTATACTGACCACATCACTGACCCAGTGTCTGCTGGGCTGTAAACATAGGGGCCCACCACCATGTGTCCAGGTGTATACTGACCACATCACTGACCCAGTGTCTGCTGGGCTGTGAACATAGGGGCCCACCACCATGTGTCCAGGTGTATACTGACCACATCACTGACCCAGTGTCTGCTGGGCTGTAAACATAGGGGCCCACCACCATGTGTCCAGGTGTATACTGATCACATCACTGACCCAGTGTCTGCTGGGCTGTAAACTTAGGGGCCCACCACCAGTGCCCAGGTGTATACTGACCACATCACTGACCCAGTGTCTGCTGGGCTGTAAACATAGGGGCCCACCACCATGTGTCCATCTGTATACTGACCACATCACTGACCCAGTGTCTGCTGGGCTGTAAACACAGGGGCCCACCACCATGTGTCCAGGTGTATACTGACCACATCACTGACCCAGTGTCTGCTGGGCTGTAAACACAGGGGCCCATCACCATGTGTCCAGGTGTATACTAACCACATCACTGACCCAGTGTCTGCTGGGCTGTAAACATAGGGGCCCACCACCATGTGTCCAGGTGTATACTGACCACATCACTGACCCAGTGTCTGCTGGGCTGTAAACATAGGGGCCCACCACCATGTGCCCAGGTGTATACTGACCACATCACTGACCCAGTGTCTGCTGGGCTGTAAACATAGGGGCCCACCACCATGTGTCCAGGTGTATACTGACCACATCACTGACTCAGTGTCTGCTGGGCTGTAAACATAGGGGCCCACCACCATGTGCCCAGGTATATACTGACCACATCACTGACCCAGTGTCTGCTGGGCTGTAAACACAGGGGCCCACCACCATGTGTCCATGTGTATACTGACCACATCACTGACCCAGTGTCTGCTGGGCTGTAAACACAGGGGCCCACCACCATGTGCCCAGGTGTATACTGACCACATCACTGACCCAGAGTCTGCTGGGCTGTAAACACAGGGGCCCACCACCATGTGCCCAGGTGTATACTGACCACATCACTGACCCAGAGTCTGCTGGGCTGTAAACACAGGGGCCCACCACCATGTGCCCAGGTGTATACTGACCACATCACTGACCCAGTGTCTGCTGGGCTGTAAAACACAGGGGCCCACCACCATGTGTCCAGGTGTATACTGACCACATCACTGACCCAGTGTCTGCTGGGCTGTAAACATAGGGGCCCACCACCATGTGTCCAGGTGTATACTGACCACATCACTGACCCAGTGTCTGCTGGGCTGTGAACATAGGGGCCCACCACCATGTGTCCAGGTGTATACTGACCACATCACTGACCCAGTGTCTGCTGGGCTGTGAACATAGGGGCCCACCACCATGTGTCCAGGTGTATACTGACCACATCACTGACCCAGTGTCTGCTGGGCTGTAAACACAGGGGCCCACCACCATGTGTCCAGGTGTATACTGACCACATCACTGACCCAGTGTCTGCTGGGCTGTAAACATAGGGGCCCACCACCATGTGTCCATGTGTATACTGACCACATCACTGACCCAGTGTCTGCTGGGCTGTAAACATAGGGGCCCACCACCATGTGCCCAGGTGTATACTGACCACATCACTGACTCAGTGTCTGCTGGGCTGTAAACATAGGGGCCCACCACCATGTGCCCAGGTGTATACTGACCACATCACTGACTCAGTGTCTGCTGGGCTGTAAACACAGGGGCCCGCCACCATGTGCCCCGGTGTATACTGACCACATCACTGACCCAGTGTCTGCTGGGCTGTAAACACAGGGGCCCACCACCATCTGCCCCGGTGGATACTGACCACATGACTGACCCAGAGTCTGCTGGGCTGTAAACATAGGGGCCCACCACCATGTGCCCAGGTGTATACTGACCACATCACTGACCCAGTGTCTGCTGGGCTGTAAACACAGGGGCCCACCACCATGTGTCCAGGTGTATACTGACCACATCACTGACCCAGTGTCTGCTGGGCTGTAAACATAGGGGCCCACCACCATGTGTCCAGGTGTATACTGACCACATCACTGACCCAGTGTCTGCTGGGCTGTAAACATAGGGGCCCACCACCATGTGTCCAGGTGTATACTGACCACATCACTGACCCAGTGTCTGCTGGGCTGTGAACATAGGGGCCCACCACCATGTGTCCAGGTGTATACTGACCACATCACTGACCCAGTGTCTGCTGGGCTGTAAACATAGGGGCCCACCACCATGTGTCCAGGTGTATACTGATCACATCACTGACCCAGTGTCTGCTGGGCTGTAAACTTAGGGGCCCACCACCAGTGCCCAGGTGTATACTGACCACATCACTGACCCAGTGTCTGCTGGGCTGTAAACATAGGGGCCCACCACCATGTGTCCATCTGTATAGTGACCACATCACTGACCCAGTGTCTGCTGGGCTGTAAACACAGGGGCCCACCACCATGTGTCCAGGTGTATACTGACCACATCACTGACCCAGTGTCTGCTGGGCTGTGAACATAGGGGCCCACCACCATGTGTCCAGGTGTATACTGACCACATCACTGACCCAGTGTCTGCTGGGCTGTAAACATAAGGGCCCACCACCATGTGTCCAGGTGTATACTGACCACATCACTGACGCAGTGTCTGCTGGGCTGTAAACATAGGGGCCCACCACCATGTGTCCAGGTGTATACTGACCACATCACTGACCCAGTGTCTGCTGGGCTGTAAACATAGGGACCCACCACCATGTGTCCAGGTGTATACTGACCACATCACTGACCCAGTGTCTGCTGGGCTGTAAACACAGGGACCCACCACCATGTGTCCAGGTGTATACTGACCACATCACTGACCCAGTGTCTGCTGGGCTGTAAACACAGGGGCCCACCACCATGTGTCCAGGTGTATACTGACCACATCACTGACTCAGTGTCTGCTGGGCTGTAAACACAGGGGCCCACCACCATGTGTCCAGGTGTATACTGACCACATCACTGACCCAGTGTCTGCTGGGCTGTAAACAAAGGGGCCCACCACCATGTGTCCAGGTGTATACTGACCACATCACTGACTCAGTGTCTGCTGGGCTGTAAACATAGGGTCCACCACCATGTGTCCAGGTGTATACTGACCACATCACTGACTCAGAGTCTGCTGGGCTGTAAACATAGGGGCCCACCACCATGTGTCCAGGTGTATACTGACCACATCACTGACCCAGTGTCTGCTGGGCTGTAAACATAGGGGCCCACCACCATGTGTCCAGGTGTATACTGACCACATCACTGACCCAGTGTCTGCTGGGCTGTAAACATAGGGGCCCACCACCATGTGTCCAGGTGTATACTGACCACATCACTGACCCAGTGTCTGCTGGGCTGTAAACATAGGGGCCCACCACCATGTGTCCAGGTGTATACTGACCACATCACTGACCAGTGTCCTGCGGGCTGTAAACATAGGGGGGCCCCACCACCATGTGTCCAGGTGTATACTGACCACATCACTGACCCAGTGTCTGCTGGGCTGTAAACATAGGGGCCCACCACCATGTGTCCAGGTGTATACTGACCACATCACTGGACCCAGTTGGTCCTGCTGGGCTGTAACATAGGGGCCCACCACCATGTGTCCAGGTGTATACTTGACCACATCACTGACCCAGTGTCTGCTGGGCTGTAAACATAGGGCCCACCACCATGTGGTCCAGGTGTATACTGACCACATCACTGACCCAGTGTCTGCTGGGCTGTAAACATAGGGGCCCACCACCATGTGTCCAGGTGTATACTGACCACATCACTGAAGCCAGTGTCTGCTGGGCTGTAAACATAGGGGCCCACCACCATGTTGTCCAGGTGTATACTGACCACATCACTGACCCAGTGTCTGCTGGGCTGTAAACATAGGGGCCCACCACCATGTGTCCAGGTGTATACTGACCACATCACTGACCCAGTGTCTGCTGGGCTGTAAACATAGGGGCCCACCACCATGTGTTCAGGTGTATACTGACCACATCACTGACCCAGTGTCTGCTGGGCTGTAAACATAGGGGCCCATCACCATGTGTCCAGGTGTATACTGACCACATCACTGACCCAGAGTCTGTTGGGCTGTAAACGTAGGGGCCCACCGCCATGTGTCCAGGTGTATACTGACCACATCACTGACCCAGAGTCTGCTGGGCTGTAAACATAGGGGCCCACCACCATGTGTCCAGGTGTATACTGACCACATCACTGACCCAGTGTCTGCTGGGCTGTAAACATAGGGGCCCACCACCATGTGGTCCAGGTGTATACTGACCACATCACTGACCCAGTGTCTGCTGGGCTGTAAACATAGGGGCCCACCACCATAGTGTCCAGGTGTATACTGACCACATCACTGACCCAGTGTCTGCTGGGCTGTAAACATAGGGGCCCACCACCATGTGTCCAGGTGTATACTGAGCACATCACTGACCCAGTGTCTGCTGGGCTGTAAACATAGGGACCCACCACCATGTGTCCAGGTGTATACTGACCACATCACTGACCCAGTGTCTGCTGGGCTGTAAACATAGGGGCCCACCACCATGTGTCCAGGTGTATACTGACCACATCACTGACTCAGTGTCTGCTGGGCTGTAAACATAGGGGCCCACCACCATGTGTCCAGGTGTATACTGACCACATCACTGACCCAGTGTCTGCTGGGCTGTGAACATAGGGGCCCACCACCATGTGTCCAGGTGTATACTGACCACATCACTGACCCAGTGTCTGCTGGGCTGTAAACTTAGGGGCCCACCACCAGTGCCCAGGTGTATACTGACCACATCACTGACCCAGTGTCTGCTGGGCTGTAAACATTGGGGCCCACCACCATATGTCCAGGTGTATACTGACCACATCACTGACTCAGTGTCTGCTGGGCT
Source organism: Cepaea nemoralis (assembly GCA_014155875.1). Classification (NCBI taxonomy): domain Eukaryota; kingdom Metazoa; phylum Mollusca; class Gastropoda; order Stylommatophora; family Helicidae; genus Cepaea; species Cepaea nemoralis. Next base: position 350,501 of record JACEFZ010008674.1, read on the forward strand.
GTAAACATAGGGCCCACCACCATGTGTCCAGGTGTATACTGACCACATCACTGACCCAGTGTCTGCTGGGCTGTAAACATAGGGGCCCACCACCATGTGGCCAGGTGTATACTGACCACATCACTGACCCAGTGTCTGCTGGGCTGTAAACATAAGGGCCCACCACCATGTGTCCAGGTGTATACTGACCACATCACTGACCCAGTGTCTGCTGGGCTGTAAACATAGGGGCCCACCACCATGTGTCCAGGTGTATACTGACCACATCACTGACCCAGTGTCTGCTGGGCTGTAAACATAGGGGCCCACCACCATGTGTCCAGGTGTATACTGACCACATCACTGACCCAGTGTCTGCTGGGCTGTAAACATAGGGGCCCACCACCATGTGTCCAGGTGTATACTGACCACATCACTGACCCAGTGTCTGCTGGGCTGTAACACAGGGGCCCACCACCATGTGTCCAGGTGTATACTGACCACATCACTGACCCAGTGTCTGCTGGGCTGTAAACATAGGGGCCCACCACCATGATGTCCAGGTGTATACTGACCACATCACTGACCCAGTGTCTGCTGGGCTGTAAACATAGGGGCCCACCACCATGTGTCCAGGTGTATACTGACCACATCACTGACTCAGTGTCTGCTGGGCTGTAAACATAGGGGCCCACCACCATGTGTCCAGGTGTATACTGACCACATCACTGACCTCAGTGTCTGCTGGGCTGTAAACATAGGGGCCCACCACCATGTGTCCAGGTGTATACTGACCACATCACTGACTCAGTAGTCTGCTGGGCTGTAAACATAGGGGCCCACCACCATGTGTCCAGGTGTATACTGACCACATCACTGACCCAGTGTCTGCTGGGCTGTAAACATAGGGGCCCACCACCATGTGTCCAGGTGTATGCTGACCACATCACTGACCCAGTGTCTGCTGGGCTGTAAACATAGGGGCCCACCACCATGTGTCCAGGTGTATACTGACCACATCACTGACCCAGTGTCTGCTGGGCTGTAAACATAGGGGCCCACCACCATGATGTCCAGGTGTATACTGACCACATCACTGACCCAGTGTCTGCTGGGCTGTAAACATAGGGGCCCACCACCATGTGTCCAGGTGTATACTGACCACATCACTGACCCAGTGTCTGCTGGGCTGTAAACATAGGGGCCCACCACCATGTGTCCAGGTGTATACTGACCACATCACTGACTCAGTGTCTGCTGGGCTGTAAACATAGGGGCCCACTACCATGTGTCCAGGTGTATACTGACCACATCACTGACCCAGTGTCTGCTGGGCTGTAAACATAGGGGCCCACCACCATGTGTCAGGTGTATACTGACCACATCACTGACCCAGTGTCTGCTGGGCTGTAAACAAGGGCCCACCACCATGTGTCCAGGTGTATACTGACCACATCACTGACCCAGTGTCTGCTGGGCTGTAAACTTAGGGGCCCACCACCAGTGCCCAAGTGTATACTGACCACATCACTGACCCAGTGTCTGCTGGGCTGTAAACATTGGGGCCCACCACCATATGTCCAGGTGTATACTGACCACATCACTGACTCAGTGTCTGCTGGGCTGTAAACATGGGGGCCCACCACCATGTGTTCCAGGTGTATACTGACCACATCACTGACCCAGTGTCTGCTGGGCTGTAAACATAGGGGCCCACCACCATGTGTCCAGGTGTATACTGACCACATCACTGACCCAGTGTCTGCTGGGCTGTAAACATAGGGGCCCACCACCATGTGTCCAGGTGTATACTGACCACATCACTGACCCAGTGTCTGCTGGCTGTAAACATAGGGGCCCACCACCATGTGTCCAGGTGTATACTGACCACATCACTGACCCAGTGTCTGCTGGGCTGTAAACACTAGGGGCCCACCACCATGTGTCCAGGTGTATACTGACCACATCACTGACCCAGTGTCTGCTGGGCTGTAAACACAGGGCCCACCACCATGTGTCCAGGTGTATACTGACCACATCACTGACTCAGTGTCTGCTGGCTGTAACATAGGGGCCCACCGCCATGTGTCCAGGTGTATACTGACCACATCACTGACCCAGTGTCTGCTGGGCTGTAAACATAGGGGCCCCACCCGCCATGTGTCCAGGTGTATACTGACCACATCACTGACCCAGTGTCTGCTGGGCTGTAAACATAGGGGCCCCACCCACCATGTGTCCAGGTGTATACTGACCACATCACTGACCCAGTGTCTGCTGGGCTGTAAACATAGGGGCCCACCACCATGTGTCCAGGTGTATACTGACCACATCACTGACCCAGTGTCTGCTGGGCTGTAAACACAGGGGCCCACCACCTTGTGTCCAGGTGTATACTGACCACATCACTGACTCAGTGTCTGCTGGGCTGTAAACATAGGGGCCCACCACCATGTGTCCAGGTGTATACTGACCACATCACTGACCCAGTGTCTGCTGGGCTGTAAACATAGGGGCCCACCACCATTTGTTCAGGTGTATACTGACCACATCACTGACCCAGTGTCTGCTGGGCTGTAAACACAGGGGCCCACCACCATGTGTCCAGGTGTATACTGACCACATCACTGACCCAGGTCTGCTGGGCTGTAAACACAGGGGCCCCCCACCATGTGTCCAGGTGTATACTGACCACATCACTGACCCAGTGTCTGCTGGGCTGTAAACATCAGGGGCCCACCACCATGTGTCCAGGTGTATACTGACCACATCACTGACCCAGTGTCTGCTGGGCTGTAAACATAGGGGCCCACCACCATGTGTTCAGGTGTATACTGACCACATCACTGACCCAGTGTCTGCTGGGCTGTAAACACAGGGCCCACCACATGTGTCAGGTGTATACTGACCACATCACTGACCCAGTGTCTGCTGGGCTGTAAACATAGGGGCCCACCACCATGTGTCCAGGTGTATACTGACCACATCACTGACCCAGTGTCTGCTGGGCTGTAAAACATAGGGGCCCATCACCATGTGTCCAGGTGTATACTGACCACATCACTGATCCAGAGTCTGTTGGGCTGTAAACGTAGGGACCCACCACCATGTGTCCAGTGTTAACTGACCACATCACTGACGCAGTGTCTGCTGGGCTGTAAACATAGGGGCCCACCACCATGTGTCCAGGTGTATACTGACCACATCACTGACCCAGTGTCTGCTGGGCTGTAAACATAGGGGCCCACCACCATGTGTCCAGGTGTATACTGACCACATCACTGACCCAGTGTCTGCTGGGCTGTAAAAATAGGGGCCCATCACCAGTGTCCAGGTGTATACTGACCACATCACTGACCCAGTGTCTGCTGGCTGTAAAACATAGGGGCCCACCACCATGTGTCCAGGTGTATACTGACCACATCACTGACCCAGTGTCTGCTGGGCTGTAAAAATAGGGGCCCATCACCAGTGTCCAGGTGTATACTGACCACATCACTGACTCAGTGTCTGATGGGCTGTGAAAATAGGGACCCACCACCATGTGTCCAGGTCACATGAAGGTATGTTTGAGGGTCCTAGAGTTACTGGATAAATGGTCACCTGTTAATTAGAAGGAACAAATAGATTTCCTTATTTACACACAGAACCAACAAAGAATATGTTGCATGATTTATTGCCTGGTATATTTCACTGCATCTTATTAGGTGCATACTGCAGAGTTATACAACATATTAAGTGAATAAATGAATAATACTTCAGCTGAAACAATTAAAAAAACATAGTCACAGGTTTGTTCAAATGTGGAACATCTGTTACCCCGTGGTAATTTCAAATTTAATATGAACTCTTTCTGTTTGCATAAAACTGGCTAGAACCGCCTAATTGCTAATGCCTTGCTATATTTGAGCAATTGTTTATTATTGTTTGTTGAATACAGTTTACGAAAGGCATTTTCTTCCTTCACGTTATGGCCATAGTTATGAGGTGTTGAGAAATTGACAAGGAGGGCATTCATATTGTCTTTCAACTGCACAGGGATTCCTGTAGACTGATGAACTCTCTTGTCCACACACACTGGTGTATGTTTGGCTTGTCCACACACACTGGTATATGTTTGGCTTGCCCACACACTGGTGTATGTTTGGCTTGTCCACACACTGGTGTATGTTGGCTTGTCCACACACACTGGTGTATGTTTGGCTTGTCCACACACACTGGTGTATGTTTGGCTTGTCCACACACACTGGTGTATGTTTGGCTTGTCCACACACACTGGTGTATGTTTGGCTTGTCCACACACACTGGTGTATGTTTGGCTTGTCCACCCACACTGGTGTATGTTTGGCTTGTCCACACACACTGGTGTATGTTTGGCTTGTCCACCCACACTGGGTGTATGTTTGGCTTGTCCACACACACTGGTGTATGTTTGGCTTGTCCACCCACACTAGTATATGTTTGGCTTGTCCACACACACTGGTGTATGTTTGGCTTGTCCACCCACACTGGTGTATGTTTGGCTTGTCCACACACACTGGTGTATGTTTGGCTTGTCCACACCACACACACTGTGTATGTTTGGCTTGTCCACACACATGGTGTATGTTTGGCTTGTCCACACACACTGGTGTATGTTTGGCTTGTCCACACACACTGGTGTATGTTTGGCTTGTCCACACACACTGGTGTATGTTTGGCTTGTCCACACACACTGGTGTATGTTTGGCTTGTCCACACACACTGGTGTATGTTTGGCTTGTCCACACACACTGGTGTATGTTTGGCTTGTCCACACACACTGGGTATGTTGCTTGCCACCACACTAGTATATGTTTGCTTGTCCACCACACTGTGTTTTTGGCTTCCACCCACCTGTGTAGTTGGCTGTCCACACACTGGGTATGTTTGGCTTGTCCACACACACACTGGTGTATGTTTGGCTTGTCCACACACACGGTATGTTTGGTGTCCACCACACTGGTGTATGTATGGCTTGTCCACACACACGTGGCTGTCACTAATGTTTGGCTTGTCACACGAGTGTATGGTGTATGTTTGGGCTTGTCCCACACCACTGGTGTATGTTTGGCTTGTCCACACACTAGGTGTATGTGCTATGTCCACACACACTGGTGTATGTTTGGCGTACACACACACTTGGTATAGTTGGCTTGCCACACACACTGGTGTATGTTGGCGTTGTCCGCACACACGATCTGGTGTATGTGTCGGCTGGTCCACACACACTGTGTATGTTGGCTTGTCCACACACACTTTAGTTTGCTTGTCCACACACACTGTGTATGTTTGGCTTGTCCACACACACTGGTGTTGTTTGGCTTGTCCACACACACTGGTATATGTTTGGCTTGTCCACACACACTGGTGTATGTTTGGCTTGTCCACACACACTGGTGTATGTTTGGCTTGTCCACACACACTGGTATATGTTTGGCTTGTCCACACACACTGGTATATGTTTGGCTTGTCCACACACACTGGTGTATGTTTGGCTTGTCCACACACACTGGTATATGTTTGGCTTGTCCACACACACTGGTGTATGTTTGGCTTGTCCACACACACTGTATATGTTTGGCTTGTCCACACACACTGGTGTATGTTTGGCTTGTCCACACACACTGGTATATGTTTGGCTTGTCCACACACACTGTATATGTTTGCTGTGTCCATCACACACTGGTATATGTTTGGCTTGTCAACACACGACACTGGTGTATGTTTGGCTTGTCCACACACACTGGTGTATGTTTGGCTTGTCCACACACACTGTAGTAATGTTTTGGCTTGTCCACACACACTGGTAGTTGTTGGCTTGTTCACACCACTGGTGTATGTTTGCTTGTCCACACACACTGGTGTATGTTTGGCTTGTCCACACACACTGGTATATGTTTGGCTTGTCCACACACACTGGTGTATGTTTGGCTTGTCCACACACACTGGTATATGTTTGGCTTGTCTCCACACACACTGTGTATGTTTGGCTGTCCACACACACTGTATATGTGTCGGATTGTCACACAACACTGTGTATGTTGGCTTGTCCACACACACTGGTATATGTTTGGCTTGTGCGCACACACTGAGTATATGTTGGCTTGTCACACCACTGTTATATGTTTGCTTGTCCACACACTGGTATATGTGTGTGCTTGTCCACACACACTGTATATATGTTTGGCTGTCACACACGCTGTCTTATATGTTTGGCTTGTCACACACACTGGTATATGTTTGCTTGTCCACACACACTGGTGATCTGTTTCGCTGTCCACACACACTGGTATATGTTTGGCTTGTCGACACACACTGTATATGTTTGGCTTTGTCGACACACGCTGGGATATGTTGGCTTGTCCACACACACTGGTATATGTTGGCTTTGTCCACACGACCTGGTATATGTTTGGCTTGTCCACACACACTGGGTATATGTTTGTGCTGTCCACACACCAGCTGGTATATATGTTGGCTGTGTCCACAACACTGGTATATTGTTGTGCTGTCCACACACACTGGTGTCTGTTTGGCGCGTCCACACACTGGTAGATGTTTGGCTCGTCCACACACACTGATGTATGTTTTGGCTCTGTCCACACACACTGGTATATGTTTTTTGCTTGTCCACACACACGGGTAATATGTTTGGCTTGTCCACACACACTGGTGTATGTTGGCTTGTCAACACACTGGTATATGTTTGGCTGGTCCACACACACTGATTGTCAATGTTGGCTGGTCCACACCACTGGTGTATGTTTGGCTGTCCACACACACTGGTATATGTTTGGCTGTCCACACACCTGTGTATGGTTTGCGCTTGTCCCACACACTGTATATGTTGGCTTGTCCACACACACTGTCTATGTTTGCTTGTCCACACACACTGTATATGTTTGGCTTGTCCACACACACACTCGGTTATATGTTTGCTTGCACACACACTGTTATATGTTTGGCTTGTCCACACACACTGGTATATGTTTGGCTTGTCGACACACACTGGTATAGTGTTTGGCTTGTCCCACATCACGGGTTATATGTTTGGCTTTGTCCACACCACTGGTATAGGTTTGGCTTGTCCACACGACACACTGGTATATGTTTGGCTTGTCCACACACACTGGTATATGTTTGCTGTCCACACACACTGGTATATGTGTGGCTTGTCCACACAGCACTGGTGTAGTTTGGCGTGTTCCACACACATTGGTATATGTTTGGCTTGTCCACACACACTGATGTATGTTTGGCTTGTCCACACACACTGGTATATGTTTGGCTTGTCCCCACACACTGTATATGTTTGCTTGTCCACCACACACGGGTGTATGGTTTGGCTCGTGTCCACACCACACTGTATATGTTTATGGCTGTCCACACAGTACACAAATGATGTATGTGGCTTGTCCACACACACTGTGTATGTTTGCTTGTCACACCCACTGGTATATGTTGTGGCTTGTCCACGACACACTGGGTATGAGTTGGCTTGTCCACACGCACTGGTATATGTTTGGCTTGTCCCACACACTGGTGTATAGTTTGGCTTGTCACACCACTGTGTATGTTTGCTTGCTCACACACACTGGTATATGTTCTGGCTTGTCCACACACACTGGTGTAGTTTTGAGGCTTGTCCACACACACTGGTGTATGTGTGGCTTGTCACACCACTGGTATGACGTTTGGCTTGTCCACACACACGTGGTATATGTTTGGCTGTCCACACACACTGTAGATGTTGGCGCTGTCCACACACACTGGTAGATGTTGGCTGTCCACACCACTGTATATGTCTTGGCTGTCCACACACACCATGTGTATGTTGGCTTGTCCACACACACTGGTATATCATGTTGGCTGGCCACACACACTGGTGTATGTTTGGCTTGCCACACACGAATGGTGTATGTTTCGCTTGTCCTACACACACTGTGTATATGTGTGGCTTGTCCACACACCTGGTATATGTGTTGCTTGTCCACACACACACTGGTAGATGTTTGGCTGTCCACACCTGGTCTCTGTGTTGGCTTGGTCCACACACACTGGTATATGGTTTGCTTGTCCGCACACACGGTATATGTTTGGCTGTCACACACACTGGTATATGTTTGGCTTGTCACACACACTGGTATATGTTTGGCTTGTACACACACACTGATGTAGGTAGGCTTGTCCACACACACTGGTATATGTTTGGCTTGTCCACACACACTGGTATATGTTTGGCTTGTCCACACACACTGGTATATGTTTGGCTTGTCCACACACACTGGTATATGTTTGGCTTGTCCACACACACTGGTATATGTTTGGCTTGTCCACACCACACGGTATATTTTGCTTGTCACACAACTGTATGTTTGGCTTGTCCACACACACTGGTATATGTTTGGCTTGTCCACACACACTGGTATATGTTTGGCTTGTCCACACACACTGGTATATGTTTGGCTACTTATTTGCTAATTGTCTTTCTGTTCTACCTATGTAAATTGCTTGCCACTTGCACTGGAATTGTTAAACATAGTTTGATTTGGTGGATGAAGACAATGGTTCTGTTACAGATGGACTAGGTATTAACTTCACATAATACATAATTTGGTAGTATGCACCCGATGAGATGCAAAAAAAAAATTTTGCAACATATTATTTACATAGAGTTTAAATTCACTCAGGGAATACATTGTTTTAAATTTCCTTTTAAATTCACTCAGGGAATACATTGTTGTAAATTTCCTTATTTATACATGTTATTTACAACAAGATGTTATTTGTTATGTTCTGGCCACACACAGATGCAGTCAAGCCTGGTGGAAAACAACAAGAACATTCAGTTGAATGTTGAGAGTATAGAGAAGCGACTGAAAGCCCTGGACAAGTCCTAAGTGTACAGACTGCTGTAGTTGTTGTGTTGTCTTGAACACTTAATCCCACATGTGCAGGGTTTGAGATGTGTAGGCAGGAACGTAGCACCTTGCTAGACAGACTATTTACTGATGTGCGCTATGAATACCTTTTATACCTGTGTATTCTTCATGGTTTTACAGTCATGCCTAACACAATTTGGCTTCAGCATCACAATCATGCTCCAGGTGCCTTTTGTTTGGTTTTGGAGGGGAAATCATTTATGGGGGAAACTTACTAGCCACTTTACTTAGCAAAATCATCATCATCACATGCCCTGCCAACTGGCGTAGGCGTTCATGGCTCTCCTCAGATCTCAGTCTTTGATATTCTTGATCAACTCTGCTGATGATATTCCTCCATGCCACCGTCTCAGAAACAAAGCCATGGTGTGTTTAATATTTGCAACTCATTAGTGGTTCAGATGCCTACAGAAGCTTCAGCAGTGAGAGTGTGTTTGCTTGTTTTCTTCAATCTCGTTGCAAGGTTCTCTTTTTATGGCCATGTTAGGGTTCTAGATGGAAACCCCTGCAGTCCTGACTTACGTACAATTATATTCAGTAAGGTTCACAAGTTGTGTGTTCACTGTTTGTCCCTGTGTCCTTTTAGTACTTATAGTTGTGCTGTTTGAATCTATACAAGCTTATAAAACAAGATTATAATACAAAATTATGAAAATTCAAAAAGTTGTCCTATTGTTATTGTTTGTCTTCCACTGTTTGTGGTTGTGCTACCTGGGCAGGTCATGTGACCAGCCTGTGCCAGGTTTCATCTGCAGTATGAAGTGCTTGCTCATGAAAATCATAACAGACAAAAAGGCAAATGAAATGTATGGGTCATGTTAGCCGAAAGAGGTGATGTGGGAAAATAGTAAGCAAGAGATGCAGAGGCAGACAATGAAAGATATTATGTGGAAAGCTTAAACAGCAGGACAATTAAATATAAGCAATAATATGACATGATGAAATAGGGGGCATTCGCTTGCTTTTGAACCAAAGCGTTGTTCATACATGCACTTCTACTTCTAATGCACTGATCAGTGCATGTGGGTTAGCTTTCCCTATTACCAGCATCCCTCGCCTTCAGGTGCACCCATTCCAACTACTGAAATACTTGTAATTTACGTCTTCAAGTCAAGGACGAGAAGTCATTTTAGTCCAACTGACTTGTTTAGAGGTTGAACTCAGCATCAGCACACCAGAAATGTAAGAGCCAGCACTCTTATCTATTCAGCTGACCTCTGATGATGATATTGCCTGGTGGTGTGGAGTCAGGGAAAGTACCGTCGAGAACTCCACAAGAGCATGTTACACCCATGCCAGAGTTGAACAGTCCATGCACAAGTTTGTTTGTGAATCTCTTGAGTTTTAACTCTGACGTCTAGTGCTTTGGGGTTCAGACCCTTCGAGTTTTTAATTCTTAGGTCTAATGCATTGGGGTTCATGTCCCTTGAGTTCTGATTTTAAAAAAAAAGGCTTTTATCAATTGGAATGAGGTTGATGTAGGGACTTTGAAGAGTGCCATCTCTGCTGGGAGTATGTTTTATCAATTGGAGTGAGGATGATGTAGGGACTTTGAAGAGTGCCATCTCTGCTGGGAGTATGTTTAATCAATTGGAGTGAGGATGATGTAGGGACTTTGAAGAGCGCCATCTCTGCTGGGAGTATGTTTTATCAATTGGAATGAGGTTGATGTAGGGACTTTGAAGAGTGCCATCTCTGCTGGGAGTATGTTTTATCAATTGGAGTGAGGATGATGTAGGGACTTTGAAGAGTGCCATCTCTGCTGGGAGTATGTTTAATCAATTGGAGTGAGGATGATGTAGGGACTTTGAAGAGCGCCATCTCTGCTGGCAGTATGTTTTATCAATTGGAATGAGGTTGATGTAGGGACTTTGAAGATTGCCATCTCTGCTGGGAGTATGTTTTATCAATTGGAGTGAGGATGATGTAGGGACTTTGAAGAGTGCCATCTCTGCTGGGAGTATGTTTTATCAATTGGAGTGAGGATGATGTAGGGACTTTGAAGAGTGCCATCTCTGCTGGGAGTATGTTGCCAGGCTTTCCCAACCCCCACACCCTACGCTTAGAAATTAGCTGGTTGTGCAAAATTGGTACTGGTTCCTGACATCTGCGGAGCGGCATATAAGGATGTAGCCAGGTCAGGATTCAGGAAATACAGACTGGCTGAGACTGACCAGGACTGGGTCTCGGCTGGTCATGTTTTCTCCACGTGTTTGAGGTATTTGATTGTTAGCAAACTCTGATTCACTCACCAGAGGGAATTCAATGCTCATACTGTCCTAGGAGGGACAGAGTGGTTGTGAAGGTGCAGCATCCGCTCCTGGTTCGTGCAGACCAGGTTTGATTCATGGAGTGGAATGTTTGGTTGTTTACACGATCACAAAATGTATCACCTCCCCTGATCCAGGAGTAGTAGATCGGACATGCAGCTTTCGCAGATAAGGCCAAAATACCTCATAGAACGCATATGCACACTGCCCACACTGCACACACACTGCACACACACTGCACACATTAACAATACCTTGTAGAACGCATATGCACACTGCCCACACTGCCCACACTGCACACATTAACAATACCTCGTTGAACCCATATGCACACTGCACACACTGCACACATTAACAATACCTCGTTGAACCCATATGCACACTGCACACATACTGCACACACTGCACACATTAACAATACCTCGTTGAACCCATATGCACACTGCACACATACTGCACACACTGCACACATTAACAATACCTCGTTGAACCCATATGCACACTGCCCACACACTGCACACATTAACAATACCTTGTTGAACCCATATGCACACTGCCCACATACTGCACACATTAACAATACCTTGTTGAACCCATATGCACACTGCCCACACACTGCACACATTAACAATACCTTGTTGAACCCATATGCACACTGCCCACATACTGCACACATTAACAATACCTTGTTGAACCCATATGCACACTGCCCACACACTGCACACATTAACAATACCTTGTTGAACCCATATGCACACTGCCCACATACTGCACACATTAACAATACCTTGTTGAACCCATATGCACACTGCCCACACACTGCACACATTAACAATACCTTGTTGAACCCATATGCACACTGCCCACATACTGCACACATTAACAATACCTTGTTGAACCCATATGCACACTGCCCACACACTGCGCATGTTAACAATACCTCATACAACTGCCCACGTTAACAATACCTAGGCTGTTGGAAATGTAAAGCACAAGCTGAATAGGGCGCTGCTCAGTCAGATTTTCTAAGTTAAAAAAAATCTACCCACACTTCATGATGTGTCTTGCCAGATGGTGCAGGCCTTCAGTTGTCTTCACAGATTTAGGTTTTCTGACTTTGATCTGTAGACATCCAGGAAATCTGTGGAAGATAATGTACTGAGGTTCCCTTGCCTTTCACCTTCACAGATTTAGGTTTTCTGACTTTGATCTGTAGACATCCAGGAAATCTGTGTAGATACTGTACTGAGTCCCCTTGCCTTTCACCTTCACAGATTTAGGTTTATGACTTGATCTGTAGACATCCATGAAATCTGTGGAAGATAATGTACTGAGGTTCCCTTGCCTTTCACCTTCACAGATTTAGGTTTTCTGACTTTGATCTGTAGACATCCAGGAAATCTGTGGAAGATAATGTACTGAGGTTCCCTTGCCTTTCACCTTCACAGATTTAAGTTTTCTGACTTTGATCTGTAGACATCCATGAAATCTGTGGAAGATAATGTACTGAGGTTCCCTTGCCTTTCACCTTCACAGATTTAGGTTTTCTGACTTTGATCTGTAGACATCCATGAAATCTGTGGAAGATAATGTACTGAGGTTCCTTGCCTTCACCTCACAGATTTAGGTTTTCTGACTTTGATCTGTAGACATCCATGAAATCTGTGGAAGATATGTACTGAGGTTCCCTCTGCTTTTGACAACAATTTCAGACATTCACATGAGAGGCTGTTACCTCTGCCTGGGACAACAATTTCAGACATTCACACGAGAGGCTGTTACCTCTGCCTGGGACAACAATTTCAGACATTCACACGAGAGGCTGTTACCTCTGCCTGGGACAACAATTTCAGACATTCACACGAGAGGCTGTTACCTCTGCCTGGGACAACAATTTCAGACATTCACACGAGAGGCTGTTACCTCTGCCTGGGACAACAATTTCAGACAGTCAGGACAAGTGAGTGCCTTGCTCTGCTCATTTGCAGAGGTGTCCACTTATCCCGAAGGACACTCAGACACCAGAGTTGTGTTTGCCACACCATGGCATATTTTCTACCCTTTACCATGAAATTGGAGGAAAGACGCTAGTCACGCGCTGGAACTTCAATTAGCCCTCCCTCATGACGCCTAAAAGTATAAATGGAAGACAACAACAACCCACTCAATAAGAAGAAGTGGAAAACATACTATTTCTAATGTGTGTGATTCTGTTATACAGGTATTTTAATCCTCGCTCATGCTACAGAACTTGTACACTGTTGGGATTCTCCTTGTGTTATCTATGGGAGGAGACTGATACACGTACGGAGATATCTATGTGCTGTGAAGGTTTTCTATTGCCAAAAGTCATCTGGCCAGGCCTACATGGAGGTCGTGCACTGTGCTGTGATTCCCCTTATCTATGGGAGGAGACTGGTGCACTTTCAGAAATATCTACGTGCAGTGCAGGGATCCATTACCTCAAACCCCCTGTCCAGGATCTGACCAGGCCAAGATGGACCTCATGCATCCCCATGGTACCCATGTTGCGTGTCCGTTGTGAATGCGGCAGAATAGTCGTATGTTCAGATGGATGATAGATACTGCCCATAAAGTGGTGTATTCTAAGTCAACGATATACTGACAATCTGTGAGTCAGTTCTCTTCATAGCCGACTACTTTTTTATTTTGGTTCCCAGACAATTGCCAATAATTTCTGAAAATTATGTCATCGATTTTATGAAGCTTGTTCGAACCAAAGTCATACTCGTCTATTATCATCGTCGTTTTCGTCATTGTCTAACTAGCGTAGGCATTCACATCACTTCATAACTGTCGGTCCCTGTTGCTATGGATGAATTCTACTGATGACATCCTCCATGCCAACACCATAGACCACCAGCCATAATTTCTCTAGGTCTGCCGCAGCCTCTTCTGCCCTCATCTTTCCAGTTGTCACGATGTTGTCCGATTCCTCTCTTCTCATTACATGACCAAAGAACTCTGTAAGTTTCTTTCACGTGTTCATTTGTGTATAATGTTTTACTAGCATTAGCTTTTTCCAGACATCGTTGTTAGTTACACGGCCGTCCAAGATATTCACAACATTGGTCTCAGGAACCACATCACGGCTGCTTCCAAGATATTCACAACATTGGTCTCAAGAACCACATCACTGCTGCTTCCAAGATATTCACAACATTGGTCTCAAGAACCACATCACTGCTGCTTCCAAGATATTCACAACATTGGTCTCAGGAACCACATCACGGCTGCTTCCAAGATATTCACAACATTGGTCTCAGGAACCACATCACGGCTGCTTCCAAGATATTCACAACATTGGTCTCAGGAACCACATCACGGCTGCTTCCAAGATATTCACAACATTGGTCTCAGGAACCACATCACGGCTGCTTCCAAGATATTCACAACATTGGTCTCAGGAACCACATCACGGCTGCTTCCAAGATATTCACAACTTTGGTTCCAGAAACCACATCACTGCTGCTTCCAAGCTCACCCCAGATTATTCGTTCATGTGTCGTTTTGTGAAAGTCACTGCACATCGGGCATTCCAATGCGTGATCAGTCCGCCGTTTGTTCTTACCCCAGTGTAGGCTGCCAGGCAGCAACACAATTTCTATACAACACTTCAGTCAATCGCGTCCTCTAAACTTTTCAGGTTAAAGGTGAGTGGGTCGACCTCATTGCATCGGGTTTTACTTTATCTGATTTGTCTCTTTCCTCAAAGCGGCAAGCTGTTTGCCGGCAGCATCACACAAAGCACGAACACCATAGCTCTCTAAATGTACTGGCGAGTCTGAGAGAACATCGCACAAACACCGTAGTTCTCTAAATGTACTGGCCAGTATGAGAGAGCATCACACAAAGCACAAACACCATAGCTCTCTAAATGTAGTGGCGAGTATGAGAGAGCATCACACAAAGCACAAATACCGTAGCTCTCTAAATGTACTGGCAAGTATGAGAGAGCAACACAAAGCACAAACACCATAGGTCTCTAAATGTAGTGGCGAGTATGAGAGAGCATCACACAAAGCACAAACACCATAGCTCTCTAAATGTAGTGGCGAGTATGAGAGAGCAACACAAAGCACAAACACCATAGGTCTCTAAATGTAGTGGCGAGTATGACAGAACATCGCACAAACACCGTAGCTCTCTAAATGTACTGGCGAGTATGAGAGAGCATCACACAAAGCACAAACACCATAGTTCTCTAAATGTAGTGGCGAGTATGAGAGAGCATCACACAAAGCACAAACACCATAGTTCTCTAAATGTAGTGGCGAGTATGAGAGAACATCGCACAAACACCATATCTCTCTAAATGTACTGGCGAGTATGAGAGAGCATCACACAAAGCACAAACACCATAGCTCTCTAAATGTACTGGCGAGTATGAGAAAACATCGCACAAAGCACAAACACCATAGCTCTCTAAATGTACTGGCAAGTATGAGAAAACATCACACAAAGCACAAACACCATATCTCTCTAAATGTACTGGCGAGTATGAGAGAGCATCACACAAAGCACAAACACCATAGTTCTCTAAATGTACTGGCGAGTATGAGAAAACATCGCACAAAGCACAAACACCGTAGCTCTCTAAATGTACTGGCGAGTATGAGAGAGCATCACACAAAGCACAAACACCATAGTTCTCTAAATGTAGTGGCGAGTATGAGAGAGCATCACACAAAGCACAAACACCGTAGCTCTCTAAATGTAGTGGCGAGTATGAGAGAGCATCACACAAAGCACAAACACCATAGTTCTCTAAATGTAGTGGCGAGTATGAGAGAGCATCACACAAAGCACAAACACCATAGTTCTCTAAATGTAGTGGCGAGTATGAGAGAACATCGCACAAACACCATATCTCTCTAAATGTACTGGCAAGTATGAGAAAACATCACACAAAGCACAAACACCATAGCTCTCTAAATGTACTGGCAAGTATGGAGAAAACATCACACAAAGCACAAAACACCATATCTCTCTAAAATGTACTGGCGAGTATGAGAGAGCATCACACAAAGCACAAACACCATAGCTCTCTAAATGTACTGGCGAGTATGAGAAAACATCGCACAAAGCACAAACACCATAGCTCTCTAAATGTACTGGCAAGTATGAGAAAACATCACACAAAGCACAAACACCATATCTCTCTAAATGTACTGGCGAGTATGAGAGAGCATCACACAAAGCACAAACACCATAGCTCTCTAAATGTACTGGCGAGTATGAGAAAACATCGCACAAAGCACAAACACCGTAGCTCTCTAAATGTACTGGCGAGTATGAGAGAGCATCACACAAAGCACAAACACCATAGTTCTCTAAATGTAGTGGCGAGTATGAGAGAGCATCACACAAAGCACAAACACCGTAGCTCTCTAAATGTAGTGGCGAGTATGAGAGAGCATCACACAAAGCACAAACACCATAGTTCTCTAAATGTAGTGGCGAGTATGAGAGAGCATCACACAAAGCACAAACACCATAGCTCTCTAAATGTAGTGGCGAGTATGAGAGAGCATCACACAAACACCATATCTCTCTAAATGTACTGGCAAGTATGAGAGAGCAACACAAAGCACAAACACCATAGGTCTCTAAATGTAGAGGCAAGTATGAGAGAGCATCACACAAAGCACGAACACCATATCTCTCTAAATGTACTGGCGAGTATGAGAAAACATCGCACAAAGCACAAACACCATAGCTCTCTAAATGTACTGGCCTGTATGAGACAGGCCAGCGTGGTCTTACAGTGTGGTAGGGAGACTCGCACCTGTCCCCCAAAGTGGTGGAGGACGAGCAGAGCACAATTGTGCGGCAAACACAGCTGTGGGGTCGTAGTATCCAAGGATATAGAACTCTCTGAAGAACTCTGCAACCGAGCAGTGCAGGGCAATCATTTGTCCTGACAATCGGACATTGCTGTCAAAGGCAGAGGTAACCGAATACCGGGTGGATGTGGACGATAAGGAGAAACCACCACATTATCTTCCCAAGTCTGTGTGAATCAAAAACTATACTAGCCGAAGAAATAAACACATAATCCTGCCACAGCTGATGATTGAACCCATAGTATTGTCTGGGAAAGAAGGCACACCGACCACTCTGCCGCCACGCATGCTGGGTAGATTGAACAAGAATAAACACACTTATAGTAGTAACTAAGTCAAGTTATTAGAAACACGCATTCTCTTCCTCCCTCTAGCTCTCTCTATCTCCTCACCCTTCCTCTCACGTTCTCTACTGCCCTCCCTCTCAGGTTCCGTTTATCTCTTTCCTCGTCTCTTTCTCCCTTATACGTACGGCGACCCACACCCACTCTCCTCTCTTTATCTTTCTCCCTCCAACTTATTCTCTCCTCTCTCCCCTCATGTAACAGAAGACAACATTTGTGTAATGAAACATGTGCCGTAGATCAACTCATAATTTATTACCTCTCTCTCTCTCTCTCTCTCTCTCTGTCTATATATCTGTCTCTCTGGCGCGCGCGCTCTCTCCCTCTGTCCCCCCCCCCCACACACACACACAGAGACAGACAGACAGACAGACAGACAGACAGACAGACAGACAGACAGACAGACAGACAGACAGACAGACAGACAGACAGACAGACAGACAGACAGACAGACAGACAGACAGACAGACAGACAGACAGACAGACAGACAGACAGACAGACAGACAGACAGACAGACAGACAGACAGACAGACAGACAGACAGACAGACAGACAGACAGACAGACAGACAGACAGACAGACAGACAGACAGACAGACAGACAGACAGACAGACAGACAGACAGACAGACAGACAGACAGACAGACAGACAGACAGACAGACAGACAGACAGACAGACAGACAGACAGACAGACAGACAGACAGACAGACAGACAGACAGACAGACAGACAGACAGACAGACAGACAGACAGACAGACAGACAGACAGACAGACAGACAGACAGACAGACAGACAGACAGACAGACAGACAGACAGACAGACAGACAGACAGACAGACAGACAGACAGACAGACAGACAGACAGACAGACAGACAGACAGACAGACAGACAGACAGACAGACAGACAGACAGACAGACAGACAGACAGACAGACAGACAGACAGACAGACAGACAGACAGACAGACAGACAGACAGACAGACAGACAGACAGACAGACAGACAGACAGACAGACAGACAGACAGACAGACAGACAGACAGACAGACAGACAGACAGACAGACAGACAGACAGACAGACAGACAGACAGACAGACAGACAGACAGACAGACAGACAGACAGACAGACAGACAGACAGACAGACAGACAGACAGACAGACAGACAGACAGACAGACAGACAGACAGACAGACAGACAGACAGACAGACAGACAGACAGACAGACAGACAGACAGACAGACAGACAGACAGACAGACAGACAGACAGACAGACAGACAGACAGACAGACAGACAGACAGACAGACAGACAGACAGACAGACAGACAGACAGACAGACAGACAGACAGACAGACAGACAGACAGACAGACAGACAGACAGACAGACAGACAGACAGACAGACAGACAGACAGACAGACAGACAGACAGACGCACGACTACATACCGTATTAATGCAACACAAACCCACACCTGTGTTATGAAAGTTGTCCTCTCACTTTACTGTCTCGTCGTCGATTGCTGGCCAACGTTTTGAGCTCGGCAGGGGAGGAAAGTCGAAGCTGAAGAATCACATCTCCGCTCTCCTATAGCTTTAAATAATGATACAGTTTGATGTATCCTCTGATTTCTATTTCGTTCCTTTGCTTCTAAGAGTGCCAATCAATACCTGACAACTTATTTCAAATGTTTCAGCTCATCAATATCTTATCCACGCGTGCTCAATCCTGGCTGGCCATCTCATACGGTCACCTGTGTTTATCGAAGTATCTACCCATGAATCCCCCACCTGTTGATCTGTTCTCTCTAAGTTGGGAGCTTGTCATGGGAAAACACGTACAGATTTAGACAACAGTTTCCACCGAATTCTTTATCAACGGAACAATAAAAACAACACAACAGCTATCACAAAGAAATATTGATGTCGATGTGTTCGAGATTAAACAAATTGATATTATCAAGCCATAAAATGGATATAAGTGTTTCATTGTTAGTTAGTTAGTTCCTATTGTTCTGTTTCTGTTGTTCCATTTATACATTCTTCGGCCCGTATTTGTTTAGCTAGTCATGTATCGAAGTACACTTGCTCCTGCAGCGAGGCTCTGTCGTCATTTGGAGGTGACAGGTTCGAATCCATAAGGGTAACTATAGCTTTCAGTTTATATATTGTCTAATATGTCCTGCAGTTTCTACATCATGTCTTTTATTTCTGTGACCGCCAAACAATACATATACATTTATGTACGAGGGTTAGTTAATAAGTAAGTCACAAACGGCTGTACAAAAATAACTACACATGATAACAACTTGAAATCAGTTTATTTTTATATATACATTGTCCCTTTATTTCTCAACATAATGTCCACCAACACTGAAGCATTTATCCCATCGTTTTATCAGTCCTCCCAAACCGGCTGCATAGAACTGCGTGCTTTGTTTTCATTTACCGGCCATCCCACAGAACTGTGTGTCTTACTTATTAACACGCCCTCGTAACTTTTTCTACCCAGCTATGCACCGCTTTACTGGAAATCGCTAGGGGCTAAGTCCACTGAAAATCACCTTGGCGGGAGACATTTCGCGAGTGACGCCGAAGTTGAATGTGACGTGAAAACTTGGTTTAGAAAACAGAGCACGCAGTTCTATGCAGCCGGTTTGGGAGGACTGATAAAACAATGGGATAAGTGCATCAATGTTGGTGGAAATTATGTTCAGAAATAAAGGGATAATCTATGTATAAAAATAAACTGGTTTCAAGTTGTTATCATAGTTAGTTATTTTTCTACAGCCATTTGTGACTTAGCCTACTTATTAACTTACCCTCGTGATTACCTCAAATGATTTCTCAATTGATATTTCTGTAGCCACTACCTGTGTGTGTTTTTCCATTAGCCGTTCTTCTTAGTTATATTGTGTTTCTATTGAAACTTCCAGTAACATCTGCCAACCCTCTAATTCGATTGTATTTCGAAGTTGGCGCTAAGTTTTCTAGTTTATTTATTCTACTTAAAAAATCAGTCCAGTTCAAAGCGACCGGTAAAAAAGCAACCATACTGCCAACTCGACAGCAATCCAAAGACTTCTATAGTGCAGGGGTAGGAGTGGGAGGGGGGAGGGGGGCTAATAAAATGATGAGAGTGAGTTGACTTGAGTCAAGAACATACGTCACATCACTCGGGAATTCCCATACTCATTCCGTCCTCATCTTCAACAACCAGCGAAGAGTCTTATTACTAAAAGTACCAGTTGCGATCTGGTTATGTGACCGTCTGACCTTTCCTTGGAGACTTGAGTGGCGGCCAGATCCTGTGCCCAATCCCTGCTGCTCCATTCTCCCCGGGCGATGATGACGTATCTGCTCTTCCACTCTACACACGACTCCGAAGTGCCCCGACCACGTCTGCCTTATAGTGCACCAGTACCCCCGACAGCGGTGCAGACTCTGCTAATGTGTCCGTCTGCTCGTTTCCAACCACACCAGCATGTCCTGGTTGTTGAATTAAAGCACGCAATTCTGCACGAAGTATGCTCTGTGAGTCCGTATATACAATAACAGAGCATATGATAACAAATACAAAAACAACAACAACAAAGATACACCTTAAAAAACACTCACCGAAACAAGTAAAGTACTTTTTTAAATGTTGCATATCCCTTGCAGGACGTTGCAGTCAACACCAGCAATTTTCAGCTGCTTTTGATATACTAGGCAAATTTTACGTTCAGTAGTTTGCCATTGCTTACTGAACGACCGGTTCCCATACATACACGTTATAACACAACGCGACACGGTCTGCTTCAAATATTTAGGAAGTATAAAATATCATCAAATGGCGAATCAGAAGACGAGATCAAAAATAGATACAATAAGGCAAACCAACTCATTCGACAAATGGCACCAATACTAAAGAACAAACACATATCCATAGATATTTTTTAAAAAAAAGCACTCCACAACACAATCTTCCTACCAACTCTATGCTAAAAATGTCAAACCAGGACAATGACAGAAAAAGAGAAAAGAAAAATTACAACAACGGAAATGAGATTACTGCAAAGAATACTCAATGTATCAAGAAGAGAGAAAATCAGAAATGAAGAAATCAGGACTAAAGTTAGGGTTACAGCAGCGCTATATTTCATCAGTAAACAGAATATGAAAGGGTTCGACCATATAACTTGGCTACCAACTAACAGTATACCACAACAAGCAATGATGTACAGACCAAACGGAAACAGAAGAAGAGGCCGACCATGTAAACGATGGACAGAAGGAATAACAGAGTCCATGGGAATCGTGATGTATGAAGCCCATACACGGGCACTCTCCCGCTGTTTATACTTCACCTTGACACCGCAAGGTACAAGAGGAACAAAATGAGATGAGATGATGAACAGGTACAATAAGAAATAGTTTTCAAGTTCGCAACCTATATGGTTTTTTGTTTACATACGATTTTGTATCTGTGGAGAGTCATGAACGCCCATGTCAGCCGGCATGACACTTGATAATGATGATGATGATACTATTTTGTGCATAAATGTACAACAGTGAACAAATCCATGGACTCTTGGAGATGAAGTTTTATAGAAGAAAGCCGAAAATTCATTGGGCAGTCAAAATGAGCAATCTGGACATTTAGAGGGAGGGTAAGTCTCAAAGACAACTATCACAAACATCAGAAAGAGACAGTCTTCATATTTTTGGGACACATAACGAGAAGACAAAAACTGAAACATGTTGTGACAACTGGCAAGAGAGATAGAGGCAGACTGAGAGAACATTCTTGACATTCTTGTGTCAACGACACAGGACGCAGTCAGCACACGACCTGATACATGCCGTTGAGGATAGCAAGATGTGGAAAATCATGATCGCCCACGCCTGACGGCAAGGCACCTGATGATTATTATTTTGTGATGAGAAGCCACGGTTGTGTAGTGGCCAGACGCTCGCCAGCCGTACTGGTGGTCCTGGGTTCGATATGCTCCTGTGAGGTTTCGAATGAGCAAAGTTGACGTAAATCTTTCCAAGGTCAGCCCAGCCTGAGATGGTTACCAGGAAATGTCTGGGAGGTCAAGGCACATCACCTTCCCAGTGCGTGTGATACCGACACATCACCTTCCCAGTGCCGTGTGATACCGACACATCACCTTCCGACTACCGTGTGATACCGACACATCACCTTCCGACTACCGTGTGATACCGACACATGACCTTCCGACTACCGTGTGATACCGACACATGACCTTCCCACTACCGTGTGATACCGACACATGACCTTCCCACTACCGTGTGATACCGACACATGACCTTCCCACTACCGTGTGATACCGACACATGACCTTCCCTGTGCCGTGTGGTCTATACACATGTGGATTTACATATTTCCATTACGTATAACATGGACATTTGCTAACTTGTTATGTTTGTTACTTACTTATTGACAGAATAAGAAATGATGTTATCAGACCGACAGTGGGATAAACACCTTGTGCCACATATATTGATACAGAAGATCAAATGGTTTGGCCATCTCGTTATAATGCAACACTATCAACTACCAGTACTGGCCCTACATCGAAGAAGATCTGCTAAGAGAACAAGAGAACGCCAGAAAATAACATGGAGTAACATCGAAGACATTGTACAATTACACGGAATGACACTATCCAGTGCCACCCATCAGGCCCTGGAGCGTCAGTTATTCCTCCCCCACGACGCTTGGCGGCAAAAGGGGAAGATGATGAAGATGACTTATTGACTTACCTTGTAGCCTTGTACGACAACCAGTAACACAATCCAATCCAAATTGGGAAAGGAACGTTTCTATTTCCCCTCGGGATATAGAAATATTAATTGGCAATATTTGATTCGTCCACCTGTGGTTTATAGTTTTTGATATCGATCCCAGCATAGGTGTGCGCCCATTGTTGCATTCATGTAAACGTGTATGCGTATATAAGTGTGTGTGTGGATGCCACGCCATGTTGTGTGCGGTTAGAATTTTCTTAAAGCTAGTTTAACTTCGCAGCAGTAACCCGGCCAGGCACATTTCAGGATAGAGGTGCCGGAGGTTTTCTCTTCCTCCTCTTGTGACGCAATCCAGAAACCGCGAGGTCCCGCACTGATGGCCTTGAAATGGTATGTGTGTATCTTAGATGTACATATTGCTTTAATGACGATTGCTAGTTATACCTGTTGTTTTCTTCCTCTTTCTGCTCCTGTCGCTCCTCCGTCTTCGTTTTCCATTACACATCCTTCTTTATCTTCCCCCTTCTCCTCCTCTTCCTACCTCCTCTTCTTTCCCCATCCTGTTTACAAAATTCATGTGACAATGTTTTTTTCCTATGCACTGTTGATGAAAGAAAGATGAGTGATTGGAAGGGCCGAATGTAAGACGGGCCTGCGTGCCCAATTTGTTACCCTTTGAAAATAAAGTCTGTTCGTTCGTTCGTTCGTCCCTATTTCCTTTTCTCCTCCTTCCAGTCTCCTCTTAATCCTACTCCTCCAACTTCTTCATCCCCGACCTTCTTCCACCTTCTCCATCCTCTTCTTTTCCCGTTTCATCTATTCATCATCTTCTTCATCCTTTATTTTCTCCTTCTCCTTCTTCCTTCTCTCCCCCTTCTTCCTCTTCTTGCCCCTTCTCCTCAATTTTCTTCTTCACCTTTTCTTCCTTCCCTCATTTTCTTCTTCTTCTTCTTCTTCTTCTTCTTCTTCTTCTTCTTCTTCTTCTTCTTCTTCTTCTTCTTCTTCTTCTTCTTCTTCTTCTTCTTCTTCTTCTTCTTCTTCTTCTTCTCCCATTCTCCACCTCCTCTTCTTCCTCCTCCCCATTCTCCACCTCCTCTTCTTCCTTCTCCCCCTTCTTCTTCTTCTTCTTCTTCTTCTTCTTCTTCTTCTTCTTCTTCTTCTTCTTCTTCTTCTTCTTCTTCTTCTTCTTCTTCTTCTTCTTCTTCTTCTTCTGCTGCTGCTGTTGTTGCTGGTGCTGCTGCTTCTGCTGCTGCTGCTACCGCTACTACCACTTCCCTCTCCCCCTCCTTCCTCTTCTTCTATCATAAGGGCCCCCTGTTCCACAGTCTA